>JAAIXJ010001707.1:522620-570824 GCA_013403705.1 Heliconius hermathena
GCATTGCGTGTTGAGTGGCAGAACTCAACGCCGCGCTTAACCTCGACACCAGAGCGAAGAAATGGAAATATAAATTTAAGTAAATATTTCATCTCCTCGAGTGGGGATCGAACCCACAACCAGTCGGTTTTGCAGTCACAGCTCGTGCCGCTGCGCCACGACCGGCCTCAGAGAATTATCATACTGCTTAAAATAATAAAAGTCAGGGTGCAGTTGAAATATCTGGCAAAAGTATATGAAATATAAAAATTATAGCTTCCGGTGCCGCTACGCGCGGGGTTTTCATTAACGTAAACAATGGAAATATTATCCTATTTTACAACCACACGGTTGTTAATCCTAATAAATTATGAGGCTTGTTTTTTCCTTTTTAGTTTTACGCAGCCGAGGTTTTTGTTCTTTAAATTTATTTTTTTAATACTTTTAAACATTTATTTTATAGATTTTAATATAGCTGGTTTTGTTTAGTTTTTTTTTATTAATACTTTTCTTTGGTTACGTTTACTTATAATTTTTGTTCATTTTAAATTAGTTAGATATTTTTTCTAATAATAAGTATTTTCCCTACTTATTATTCTTTTTTTGCATATTTTAATTATTAAGGCTACATTTCCTTACCAGTCCTATTGAAAACTAAAAATAATTTCATAAATATATTTAAAAAATATTTGTATAATTCAAGCGGACGAAGCCGCGTCCGGGTCCGCTAATTAATAATAAAATAAACAGCAACGTAGCAGTTCGTGTGTAATATAATAAACGTAAGTAAGCTCCCTAAATTTTTCAATAATTTTGAATAGTCATTTCACCAAGCATGATTGATTTAACTATACAAGGAAATCGAGTTGTTCACTTTATTTTGTGACTATTGATGCAGTATGGAAAAAAAATATAAGAAAAATATCTTATATCGAAGTAAAATTATTAGTCATAGCGTATTTGTTATACATCTAATATTAAATGCATTTTTATTACATAATCTACTGGGCCAATACTCCACTCATTAAGGTAATAGCGAGTCCAATCACTTATAGAACGGTACGTGGATCATCGTTGCTGAGGTATACTTACATAAATTACATTTCTCATTTCACGATTAGTTACTGTATAAAGTTTAATTGAAATAAGATATTTAAGAATTTTTTTTCTCGTTTTTGTACTGGAATGATTTTTTTTTTGCTTGTAACATTAATAATATTAATATTTAGCAGGAAAGAAATGATTGTCTACTCTCAGTTTTTTCTACACGAACATGTATATATCTTTGTGCGTCATGCTCCATATATTGGTCAAGTCCTATTACTTTAGTAGACTTTGACTAGAGTGGTTTCCACTAACAAAATTGATTAGTCGTTTCACTATTATTGAGTACATAAATGCTACCGACCGACCGACCACAATTCGTTTCGGTACTGATTTTATTTGACAGGATAGTCAAAAGCAATCAGAGAAGTGTTACTTTCCTAAAAAGACTTTCTAAGTAAAACTACCTAAGGTTTACATATTTTTATATCTTAATCCTCTCCATAAACATTGAGCCAATCAAAAAATATACTTTATCAATTATTTTTCCATTATGCAAATAAACTGTAGACCAGCGCTGCAAATATCCAGCGCATTGAAACGCTATTGAAACACAATAACGGGTTTATCGATAAAATAGCAATATTTCTGTGTGAACGATATTATCTTCGTGTAAAAAATTATGATTTCATACAGCACGCAGCATAGCACAAACTTGGCACATTTATTTATAAAAAAATAAATCAAATCAGCTTCACGCTGTATCCCGCACACAGCAGGGTAGGCAGAGGGAACCTAGTGTTAAGACACTCCGTTCCCCACTTTCTGCCGAATTCTGGAGGCATTGCGTGTTGAGTGGCAGAACTCAACGCCGCGCTTTACCTCGACACCAGAGAGAAGAAATGGAAATATGAATTTAAGTAAATATTTCATCCCCTCGAGTGGGGATCGAACCCACAACCAGTCTAGGTTTTACAGTTACACTTTGTCCCACTGCGCCAGGACTGGTCTCAAATTATTTATTCCATAAAAAAAATATCAATAATAATACCATAATAATACTCCATGGTAAGTTCGACTATGGATATCTATAGCATTAGAGGAGCTGTGTATACGTCTCCGGCGTTGACGTGGACCTCCATCATTTTACAATAGTACTTGAAATATTATCAAGTAACTACGAGTATTTCAAAGGAGAGAAAGTAATTACAGTACTGATTACAAATTGAATTGTTAATATTGTCTTTATGATCTGGGTTTGTTTGCTCAACCAGACTCAACGCCGCGCTTTGGTTCGACACCAGAGAGAAGAATTGAAAATACTAAATATTTATTTTCCTCGAGTATTTGAGCCCACAACCTGTCACGTTTACAGTCACACGTTTGTGTCCCTGCGCCACGACTGACCTCAGCTAATTATTAATGGATAAAAAAGAAATTTACTAAACACGCTACAAGATAAATATGAAAGATGCTTTCGTTCGCAATCCTGTAATATACGAGGGACGGAGAATTTAATATTTCACGAGGCGGCCGCGCTCAGCTCGTGCATTATGGAAATTGTTCTCAGCAAGTACCGAAACGTACTTGATGAACGAGCTTCACTAAGCAGAGTGGCACGTGTAGAATGTTTTTATATTTACAATATCGATTTTTATGGTATTTTTGTTTGTGGCATGGTAATATATGGTATGGTATGGTAAATTTAAGATATCATTTTAAATTTGAATTGAGGCCAGTTGTGGCGGAGGGGCAAGAGTGCGTAACTCTGGTATCGAGGCAAAGTGCGGCTTTGAGTTCCGCCACTCAACACGGAATACCTCTAAAATTCGGCGGTAAGTGGGGAACGGAGTGTCTTAACACTAGGTTTTCTCTGCCTACCCAGCTGTGTGCGGGTTACGGTGTGAAGCTGACCGTCTGATAATAAGTAATTATGCAAATCGATAAACGCTTATAGCGCTCAATAAACTCGGTCGGGTTATAAAGCGGGAAAATTGCGGTTTGTGGGTTAAACAATTCCAGATGATAAAGAAAATATTGACTATTAAATAGGAAAGAAATATACTTATTTTAAATGAAATTAATTTAGACGGATGTCTACCCGTGACCACGGACTACTGCAAAGTGTTCGAAACGTTGGGTTTCCAAAATGTAAAATTAAATATACGCGATTAATCCGGTTAAATTAGTTTCATTTAAAATGTGTTATAATCGTGAAAATCAAAGAACTTACTATATACTTATTTAGAAAACGTATAAAAATTTCGGCTACGTTTACACTTTATACGTTTTCTAAATACGTCTATATATTACTTGGTAATATTTCAAACTTACCTTGTGTAATATAAAAGATCCATCTGGTCCGGGTTGAAATTCTGAAATTTTGTCTTAAAAAAAAAAACAAGAAATTCTAATTATCCATATTTAATTTTAAACAGGGTCAAGTAGTGACACAGTGTGCTTTTGATGGTTATTGATTTTGGTTACGTAACCTAGAAAGAGCGTTCCACATCTCTTTTTGTGTCAACATGGCGAAACTGCATCTATATAGTATCTAGTTTTGATTGGATCTCTATCGTTGTACACTACAGGCTTTTGTCGAATATTCAAATGAAGTGCAGCTTTATTCGGTAGCTTCGTGTAATATTTGGGTGTATGTGTTGCAATCCGTTTTGTAATTCCCAGGAATATGCAAGCGTATATATGGACCTTTCGGTTCATTTAATTTATATCGTATTTTAATAAGAGTGTAGATACAGCTATTTTATACATGTACGTATGCTGTTTTATATATTATCATAATATATGTACATGAAATGCTGTGTACGTGTACGTACATATTGTTTAACGTTTATAAAATAAATCAGCTTCACGCTGTATCCCGCACACAGCAGGGTAGGCAGAGGGAACCTAGTGTTAAGAAACTTCGTTCCCCACTTTCTGCCGAATTCTGGAGGCATTACGTGTTGAGTGGCAGAACTCAACGCCGCGCTTAACCTCGACACCAGAGCGAAGAAATGGAAATATAAATTTAAGTAAATATTTCATCTCCTCGAGTGGGGATCGGTTTTGCAGTCACACCTCGTGCCGCTGGCCTCAACGTTTAACGTTTATAAATATAAAATAATGAAATTTCTTTTTGAGTATTCTGTTGTCAGTTTACACAGTGTAATAAATCCACATTTTTTAAATAATTTTTATCACATTTTATTATTTAGAAAAAGTATTTAGGAATAGTTGGTCGAATTCAACTGTCTTTTACCCCAACTGGCATATAACACTGTATAGCTGGAGTGTTCCACTTCATATTACGTAAGATTAAATTAATAATATATAATTAACTTATTCCAAATATTTAGATATTACGTTCTAAGATAATTGTTTAGGTTCAGGTCCACAGGAACTTAATGCTTTGATTCGTTATCAGAGCGAAAAAATGAAAATAAATTATTTCCCCTATTGGGAGTGGAATAAATAACCATCGTATTTGTAATCAAATGTTTTGCCACTACGCCACGACAGCCTGGATAGTGCAGTGATATAACTCTATCTTTAACTACCTTACACAATAGGCAAAAAGTCTAAAGGCATTTTCTATAAAAATAACATAATTGTATTTTTAATGTTGAAACGTAACATCAATGAAAATTCAGGTGAACATCCTGTTTGTTTTATTAACAGGCTTACGTATAAAATGGCGATATATTTTATTACATAGAAGGTGTAGTGGATTACGAGCTTTCAGCGTTGTAATTAGTAGGCAGTCAAATGAACAACATTATTCATTTCTATCAACAGTAAATCTAAAATTATGAAAATTTATGGAAACGTATATTTACGGTTTTGTACTTTTTTCTTAATAGTAATTAAGAATGGATTATAGATATTATTATTTAAAATAAATGTTTTATCAATAGCATATTTTTAGTGGAAATTGACAGTATATACCTATTTATTATTTCTAATCAGTCCGATACAAAACCGAATCCGTTTGTATATTATCAAGTAGTACTAAGTACGTTTGTATATTATCTATGGCAAACATAATTTTATAATTTTCCTTACATTTCCATCTTTTTTCATCTTTCATCCGAGGGAATAAAAATATTTTGTTACTTTTCTATTTTAGCTTAGGTAGAGGGAACCTAACCAAGACTACGTCACACTACCGTTTGTGTTGTTACAGCGGTATGATCAGAATAATGAATATATAGTTCACCAGAGTGTATCTTAGTATATACAATCAAAATATATAATACTTAAATCATTTCATGAGGCTTCTTCATCTATAAATCCACGTCTAACATGAATCTGCTACCTTCAACAGAAAGCAATATCAAAATCAAACGACGTCACCTATACCTATATAATTGTATCTGTTTCAAAGGATGTCTCTGGGGCTCACTCTTTTGTCTTCGTACCAATATCCGTATCATAAAGCCCTATTGTTTTGTGGAGCTCACTGTGGAGACACTAGTTTCTCGGGAGAGAATATTAATATTCGTTTTAATTGTGAGAAATAGTCGATCATAACTTAAGATATAATATAGAGTTATTATAATTTTATATAATAGAAATATTAATAATAATATTCTTTCATGTAATACTTTTTATTACTTTCAAGGATCTTGTGTTACAAAACATTTAATTTTATAAAACCATATCTGCATATGTATTAAAATAAAATCACGCTGTATATATAGCAGGGTAGGCATTAACTGGGCATTAAACCCACAACCTAACCTAGCGTTTAAAATCACATTCTTGTGCCCCTGCGCCACAACTAATCAAATCTAAAATGGTATCTAAAATAACTATTACCACAAACAAAAACACAATAAAGTATCGATATTGTAAATATAAATACATTCTACACGTGCCACTCTGCTTAGTGAAGCTCGTTCATCAAGTACGTTTCGGTACTTGCTGAGAAGAATTTCCATAATGCACGAGCTGAGCGCGGCCCCCTCGTGAAATATTAAATTCTCCGTCCCTCGTATAGTACAGGATTGCGAACGAAAGCATCTTTCATATTTATCTTGTAGCGTGTTTTGTAAATTTCTTTTTTATGCATTAATAATTAGCTGAGGCCAGTTGTGGCACAGAGTCACAAATACACGAGAAAAATAAATATTTCGTATTTTCATTTCTTTACTCTTGTGTCGAAGCAAAGCGCGGTGTTCCACTCAACACGCAATGCCTCATGCTGCAAAAATCAGCATCACACCATATCCCGCTTGTAGCAGAGTAGGCAGCCCGGTGCCTAGTGTTAAAACACCTAGTGTTAAAACACTCCACTCCTTACTTTCCACCTAATTCTGGAGGCATTGTGGGTTGAATGGCGTAAATCATCGCCGCTCTTTGCTTCAACACCAGAGTGAAGCAATGAAAATATTAAATATTTCATTTCCTGTTGTTCCTGTGTCCAACCTGTTGCAAAATATATGAGTACTGCCTGCAAATATAGGTTTGTTATCTATTATAAGTAGTCTGAATCACGCAGGTTTTTTTTTATTTAAATATTGTTGACACTATTTCTGCAAATCGATATAGGCTTATATCACTCAATAAGCTCTTTCGGGCTAAACAGCGGAAAAATGCAGACTGGTTGATCAAACAATCCCAGATGATAAAGAAAATATTAACAATTCAATTTGTAATCAGTACTATAATAACTTCCACTCCTATGATATGAAATAGTTACTTGATAATATTTCAAGCCCTAGTGTAAAATGAAGGATTGCAATTGAACTTTTTTAAATTTTCTTACACACTCTGTTAAAGATTGGTAAAAAAAATAAAAGCAAAAATTTCTAGTCCGCTTTCTATTTGAAACAGAGTCAAGCAATGCTTCCTAAGTCGACATACGTAGTGCTTTTGAAGGTTATTGATCTTGGTTACG
This sequence comes from Heliconius hermathena, assembly GCA_013403705.1. Lineage (NCBI taxonomy): Eukaryota > Metazoa > Arthropoda > Insecta > Lepidoptera > Nymphalidae > Heliconius > Heliconius hermathena. Next base: position 529,546 of record JAAIXJ010001707.1, read on the forward strand.
TAACCTAGAAAGAGCGTTCCACATCTCTTTTTGTGTCAACATGGTGAAACTGCATCTATATAGTATCTAGTTTTGATTGGATCTCTATCGTTGTACACTACAGGCTTTTGTCGAATATTCAAATGAAGTGCAGCTTTATTCGGCAGCTTCGTGTAATATTTGGGTGTATGTGCTGCAATCTGTTTTGTAATTCCCAGGAATATGCAAGCGTATATATGGTTTTTAATATAGCGTTCATTTATATTCGGTTCATTTGTTTTATATTATATAAAATACAATTAGAATTCTAAGAAGAATGAGATCATAGATACATACACTTTTTTATATATTTGTACGTATATTATACATTATTATCCTATAAATAAAAGGTCAGTCGTGGAACAGGGACACAAAAGTGTGGTTGTAAACGCGACAGATTGTGAGTTCCATTACTACTCGAAGAAATGAAAAAAAATATGTATTTATTTCTTCGCTCTGGTGTCGAGGAAAACCGTGGCGTTCCGCCATTCCACCCACAATACCTTCAGAATTCAATAAAGAGCCGGAAACGCAAGTGTTTTAAAACTAGGTTTCCAGGTTTCCTCTGCATTTTACACGCAGGATACAGCATTAAGCTGTAAGAAAATATAAATAAAAGAAAAATATAAACAATGTGTAGTTACGAATTGTTGAGCTTTTGTGAATATAGAATTATGAAATTCCTTTATAAATATTCTGTCTTACACAGTATAATAAGTAATCTCATATTTCCATATATATATACATATAGAAACAGTTGATTAAGTTTAAATTACATTTGGTATTAATTTCACGCTGTATATACGATCTTTCTATCTTTTGGTACAATTGTTATATAAATAGCATAGCGTTGATGGAGTGTCAATTTATATGAAGTTAGCACGTAAGATAAATTTAATAATATAAAATCTATTGATTCTAAAATACATAGTAAAAATATCGCAATCAGAAATATCTAGATATAACGTGTTTTGTTATTGGAGTGAGAGTCGGACGCTATGCCGCCGCGCGAAGACCTCCTGGTCAAATGTATATGTGGATCAAAGTATAGTGATTTATCTCTATGTTTCACTATCTCACACAATGGGCACAAAGTCTAAAGGCATCTACTATAAAAATATTAAAAATGTGTTTTTATGTTGAAATGTAATATTATTGAAAATTCAGGTGAACATCTTGTTTGTTTTATTAAAGGTTACGTAATAAATTAGTAGATATTTCATTATATATGAGTTGAAGGGGATTACCATTGCTTTGAGCTTTATAATTAGTATGTAGTAGGCAGTCAAATGATGAGTTTATTTCAATAGTACACATAATCAGTTCAATAGAAACTTGTATATTATGAAGATCCATTGTTAAATTATAATTTTTTTTATAATTCTTCATCCCTCATCTTGGGAAATAAATATATTTTGTTAATCTTTTCAATTTAATTTCAGTAGAAAGAACCTGGTCAAGACACTACGACTACGATAGAAAGATCAGAAGAATAAAAAAAACCATAGCACCAGAGAGTAGCTTACCATAGTGTATTCAATCAAATACCTAAAATTTTTCATGAGTCTTCTTGAGCCATAAATCCACATCTAACGTGATCTGATACCTCCAACAGCGAGCAATATCGAAATCAAACGACGTCACCTATACCTATATAATTGCATCTGTATCAAAGGATGTCTCTGGAGCTCACTCCTTTGTCTTCGTACCAATATCCGTATGGTAAAGCCCTATTGTTTTGGAGAGCTCACTGTGGAGGCACTAGTTCTTGGGACAGAATATTAATATTCATTTTAATTGTGAGAAATAGTCGATCATAACTTAAGTTATAATATAGAGTAATATAATATATACTTTTATTACATAAGAGAAATAAATTTTAATAATATAAATAATAATATATAATATAGATATATTACTTTTATTTTTTACTTTTGATTACTTGCAAGTCTTATTTGCAACATTACTTGTTAATGTATAAAAATAAAAAACACGATTTATCCCACATTTAGCAGGGTAGGCAGAGGGGGCATAGTCTTAAGATACTCCTCTCTCTACTTTCTGCCGAATTCCGGAGGCATTGTTGATGAAGAAATGAAAATATTAAATATTTCATTTCCTCCAGAAGGAATCGACCACACTACCTGTCACATTTTGTAACAGTAAGTACCTTGGATATGAGTTGTAAAATAAATAAATAGATAATATTATGCAAAGCAATAGATATAATTACCATAGTTAATAATGAACAATAAAATCAACATATTTTCAATATCATGTTAATCTAGAATAGTTCGTGTATGGACGTCCCGAGCGTCGCGACCGTCATTTAATATATATGGTAGGTAAGTGCTGACGAGAGGCAGCGGCAAGCTAATAAATATGGTGTACTGAAAGACGCGTACCAAATGTCTAACAAAAATAATAGAATATAATAATTCGAAGCCTATAATGGAACAATCTTTTAGGATCGAATTTTTTATGAAGGCAATATACATATGTGCATAGACGATACATATTGTGGATCAAAGAAAACTTTGAACAATATAATAATACTGAGTGTTGCTTGACGTCGCGAAGGCTGACGTGATGGGCTTATGCGAATTGTTATAGCGACATTAACTAAGAACGTCGTGAATGATGCCGTCTCGTAGTGCGCTCACGATACGTAAGCTATGCTTGTATGGCATTGGTCGTTGACATATCGACTACCGCTGTGGTTCTATTATTTTATGTCCCAGCTCCAGTGTATGTAGTAATGTCCATACGTCTCATACGGGTGTGTGATGCTAGTTTATGTCCAGGAACTCTAGTATATGTATTAGTGTTCGCCTATGGATTATATCTAATACCTTGTTCGAACGTAAAAAATACTCGAAACACGACTGTGGGGTGTGTGCCGTGCGTTTATTTAACATATCGGCCGCCTTGCGGTAGTGCGTGCGTGCGATCCACCGACTTATATTGATCTCACAAATCAATCAACATTACGAATCAATATTTTAATACAATTTTAATGTAAACAAGTGTAACACGTACCTTCAGAAAGATCACACACAAACGTCCCGGAGGGTTCAATAAAGGCTGTTGCAGTCACGGTTTGGTAGGAATTCACGGTTTAGGGACGGGGCGGTGCCCGTGCTCTTTCTTCCTTTTATTATAACTACCACGCAGTTATAGCGGAGAGGAAGATAGGATACACTCTTGACTTTCCTTGGGAAGAGCTTCGAGTTATATCAAAGTAATATTGTCGAGTTTCACTTATTTAGATAAATTTCTGATGGCTTTGTGCCACGACTGGCCTCCAATCAAATCTAAAATGGTATCAAATATAAGGTTTATCACAAACATAAATGCAATAAAAATCGATATTGTAAATAAAAATACATTGTACACGTGACACTTTGCTTAGTGAAGTTCGTTTATCAAGTACGTTTCGGTGCTTGCTGAGAACAATTTCCATAATGCACGAGGTGAGCGCGGCCACCTCGAGAAATATTAAATTCTCCATCCCTCTATTATGGGAGTATATTACAGGATTGCGAACGAAAGCATCCTTCATATTTATGTATTAATTAGCTGAGACCAGACGTGGCGCAGGGGCACAAGCGTTAGACTGTAAACGTAACTGGATGTGAATTTCCACTCGAGGAAATTAAATATATAATATTTTTATTTCTTCACACTGTATCTCGAATGTAGCAGGATAGGTAGAACAAGCCTAGTGTTAGACACTCCACTCCTCATTTTCGGCCAAATTCTGAAAGCATTGCATGTGTGTTGTGCGCTCAATATCGCGCTTTGCCTCGACACCAGAGCGAAGAAATTAAAATATTAAATATTTCTTTTCCTCTAGTGGGAATCGAACCCACAATATGTCGCGTTTATTCACAGGCCTCCAATCAATCTTTATTAATATCATATATCTGTATTTACATAAGTATGTACATATAGCTGCCTTTATGTTCTTATAGTATTAGCAATCTGGAATTCAATTCCTCTAACCTATTTACCGATGCATTACCCATATAACCGCAGAGCTGACCACAGCGGCTTACAACGACATACTCTAAGGTAAACCATATATTTGTGTTTAAAGGGAAGCATCAACAATTCCTTTACGTTTACTTAGTACCTACTAAGAGATTTATAATTTCGTATATTAATCTAATAGTATATTTATTTTGATCTAATAGGAAATTATCGTAGCATATTTTTTCTTTAACAAAGGCAATATGTTCCTACAATGTGTATATAAACAACGGAAGTAGGATTATTGTGCGTTTGTTTCTCATATCTTCTACATTTAGGGAGAATATTTCAAACAAATTTAGACACATCGTGGTGCACTGGCAGACAGTGTACTGACAGTAGTTGAAATATAAGTAACTTAATTACAATTACTATTTACGCGTGTTCGAATAAACTTGCAACCATAGGGTATAGTATCCCACTATGCCATTATGGTCTGTCAAAAGCCTTTATCTCAGAAATGCTTGGAGATATCGAGTTGAAATTGAACCCATACTTAGATCTACGGCCCCATGATCTCCTGAAAAAAAAATGTTGTGTTTAACTACAATAACTTTAATTTTTATTTTTATTAGATTTTTTTTTATTTAATTAGTAAGTAGGTACTAAGCCCTACTTAGCACTCAATAAAACTATATAAAATATTTCTACATTTACTTAATAAATAGATATGGCCGCTTATATAGTAAAAAAGCGTTTTTCGACACTATCAAGGGAATAAAAATTCATAAGGTACTTCCGGTTGACTTAGAGTTATGAAATTTGGCAGCTAGCATCTACAAGTAGGTAGTTTAGTTCAGGAAAAAATCTGAATACTATACTACATTTCTGGTTAAATCCTTAAACATAATAATCTTAAAAAGGGGGCAAAATTTGATAATAAAGCCGATAGTTCAAGTGAAGTATCAGATGAAAGGGCTCTGGCTAAGCTAAGCCTGAATTTCAGAATAAGCTCAAGAACTCCAAATTTTTGATGGAACCCTCGGTACGCTCGCGACTCGCGCTTGTCCAGTTTTTTATTTTTTTTTCTATTTGTTCCTTAATTTTAATAAAAGGCCTGTGTAAAAGAACTCGTAATTAAATAAATCTGTTTGTTCCAATATCAAACGTAAAAAGTAAAAGCTTAAACACACACGCTACATGATCTCCATACTGTAATTAAAAAATCTCTTTTCATTTTTACATCTGCACATAGTATATATAGGCTTTTAACGATAATTGACATGTCGCTAGTGAAAAGCGAAACCCAGTAATTGTATTACTTCCGACGATTTTTACTATGAAACGAATATTATTGACACACATTTCGACTACTATTGTATTTCGGTATTATAAATATAGATGAAATTATAATTTAGAGGCCGTCATGGCGCAGGGACACAAGCTTGCGAAGGTAAACGTGACGGTTGTGGGTTCGATTCCCATCTGAGGAATGGAAATCGAACCCACAACCGTCAGTAGTTAATATTTCATTTGTTCACTCGCTGGTAACTAGGCAAAAGGCGGCATTGAGTTCCGCCACTCAAAAAGCAATAGCATACTAACTGTAAACGTGATGGTTGTGAGTTCAATTTCCACTCGGAAGAATGACTCCATTTAAATAATTTTTATTTCTCGCTATAGAAGACGAAGCACGGCGTTGAGTTCCACCACTGAACACGCAACGTCTCAATAATTGAGCGGACAATGAGGAATGAAGTGTCTTGACACTCTCTATACTTTACCGTACTATGCGGTAAATTGGGGTAAAAGTGATTCTTTTTATAATATAATATAATAACAATATGATATTCTTAAAAAATAAAGTCGTAAAAATAAAATTAGCAGTTTGATTAATGAAAGTTACGAAAGTACGATGCTTTAGGCGTTTCACATTCAACTGATTTTCAAGAGGCATTGTTAAAGAGTGATAAAATGTTCTTAAGCTTAATTAAACTTATTTTATAAATCTAATTGGAAAATGGCCTACTGGCGGTGGTGTATAAGGATATTATTTCAATAATATTTAAAAATCAAAGAATAATTTATTATTATATTATTAATATTTATTATCGTATCGGTAGATATTATTGGTGAATACACTCGTAAGTTGATGAAGCTCGACAACGTTAAGATATAAAAAAATGGTATTTATAAATTATAATTATATTTTTGAGGCCTCTCGTGGCGCAGGGGCACAAAATGTGACTGTAAAATTGACTGGTTGTGGGTTCGATCCCCACTCGAGGATGAAATATTTATTAAAATTTATATTTTCAATTCTTCGCTCTGGTGTCGAGGCAAAGCGCAGCGCTGAGTTCCGCCACTCAACACGCAACGACTCCCGAATTCGGCGGAAAGGGGGAACAGAATGTCTTAATACTAGGGTGTCTTAATACAGCGTGAAGCTGATTTATTTGATTTAATTTTATATTTATACTAATATTATATAGCTGTAAAGTTCTATTTGGGTAAGCTCGCTTATTTCCATTTATAATTCTCTATGCATTATATTCACTGTCATTCCTGAAATAAAAAGTCTTACAAAGAAATAAGGTAGAATTTAAATAGCATTTACAGCAGTAGAATGTTAACTAATTAGCAAAAAAGCAATTAAGTTAAGCTATATTATATTACCAAATGCATGGCTAACGGAAAAATGTTTCATTACATATTCATACCTATCGTGTTTAATGCAAAAGATACACAAACCTAAAACAACAACAGCGTTTAACCAATAAATAAGAAACAAATTATTTTTATAAGCGGCGTTGAGTTCCGCCACTCAATACACAATGCCTCTAGAATTTGGCGGAAAGTGAGAAACGGAAGTGTGTTTAATGGGAACTGAGTGCCTTAACACTAAGCTCCCAAGTTCCCTCTGGGAAACAGCGTGAAGTTAAAAAAAATACTTACGAAATAAAATGCTTTTTTGCTGCACTGAAAAACCATCTTTTTACTGTATGTACGCAGGACGATCCTCTGAGAATCAAATGCTCAGCTGTAACTGTAAACACCAACACATTCAGGTTATTTGTTGAAATATGCATTTTTATTTACCTCGTGATGCTATTACGAACTTATTTAATTTACTTTATATGTTTTCTAAAATATTCTTTAGTTTAATGTTCTTATTTTTGTTATTATGAAAACCTTTTAGGATTTTAAAATATTTTTACTATAAAGTCATACTACATAAAATAATAATACATACAAAGTAAGTATTGTGGCATACATTTTATGTACGAAAATAGAGCATAATACAAAAATATTTAAAAGTTTATATATTTTTCCACCAACTCAACTGTAAACTAATAGTAGTTTACACGATAGTTGTTGTTGTCAGTTGTACTTATAGAGGTACTCTATAAACAACTGACAATCTTTTCCTTCAAGATGGTTTTGTTATGATTGGACAAACTTTTAAACATAAGTAAACGATTGACATTTTTTTAGGTTAAAAAGGGTAGTGTGTTAATTTTTTTTAAGCATTATAGGATCTATCATAAGGGAGGAAATATGTTGAAATTTATACTGAGCTTATGGGTTACAAGCCTACTGGTATTCTTTTCTATAATACTAACGTAACCCACTTAAATCAACAAGAATAGGAGTAAGAGAAACATTTTTTGACATGGAAATTCCATTTAATTTAGAAATAAAGACATACAAATTAATAAATGTATTATTTCTTTGAATATCAACGAAAGTAAAATATGAACTTATATGAGAAAAATAATCCTTAATCGATATAAATAATACATTACAATACTACGAAAATTCTATATTTGTTCATTTTAATTATTAAGTCAAAGTATTTTAATGAATTTTATTTTATGGCACAAGGCAAACGAGCGGGTCACCTGAAGTTATGTTCTATTTTGTACCCGGAGTATTGGAGATAGGCTATGTCGCTCGGTCGGGCAATATGAGACTCCAACAGAAGCAACAAGGCCGCCCGTGCCGTCTCTTGATGGTGGTGGACGGCATTCATATTGGAATGTAGACCCTTGATATTACAAACGTCCATGTGAAGCGAGCTAGGGGTTGCCGTGGAGCGTACTCGTTTACCTTGTTTGTAGCGTGGTCCTTTGTTCTTCCCAGAATTCGACGGGCAGCCTGAGCTTATGGACTCATGAAGGATTCTCTAGCACAGATATGCTGGTACCCTACTGGGGTAGTTTGTTTCTAACTGCAGCTATCATATGCCAGGGAGTGGTTGGGGTTGAGCGCCGGAAGCCGGCATTACGTAATGTGAAGCGCAGTGGCATAGAGCCACTACTTAACACCAGTTTTAAATACCGGGGGTGGTAATGATCCGGTCGAGCGTATCCATGCGTGTTGCCATTGTTGACGACGTGACTGGCCTCTCGTGACGTGTGGGATTATGTACTTTAGTCGCCTCTTTTGACACCAACAGTACTAGCGTGATCCTATTCTAAGCCGGGAACATACTGCGAAAATGGCATTTATTTGTACATATAATTACAGTAGATATTTATAAAGAAAAGTCACCATTTTGAATCGATTACAATCATATTTTAAATGACAGAAGTGACAGCTGATTGACATTGACACCTTGTCTAATGATTTTTGCATTGCTTTACTCGTTTCCTTCGTTTCGATAGATATAATACAAAAATATTTAAAGCGTTTTGAGTTTACTACTACTACTGTTTTTTTCACTGATATTTTTGTCAGTAATCACCTATTATATAAAGGTTGATTTTATAAAAATTGTGCTGTGAATTTAATCTCACTTTTACTTAATCTCTAATAACTCAGCTGTCAGATTCCCAAAACTGACAGAATTTTCAGGGTGTGAATGATATACCTGAATCTATTAAATAATACCATTATCGTCTCTTTACATTCTGAGCCCAATAATGTATGCAATCGTCAGTCTCCATTTAACTCTTTGTATTATAATAATAAAAGGCCACAACTTTGCATTGCGGTCGACCATTTGTCGTCAGTCTAACGATTTACCAGAAATTAATTGAATTCGTAAGTTCTCAGTTAATTCTCCGTTGAATTATTTATATTAATCCTATATACGCTTCGTTTCAATTAAGATGAAATATTAATCAAGGTTTATGTAGTTAATTAGAATGTTATAGGAAGGCGAAATGGCGGCGTTGGGTTCCGCTATTCGTTTCTAAGTGAATAAATAACAAGCGTCTTACCACTAGCTTCTCTCCTAAAATAGAGTAAGAGGTTGTCCCTCGTAGGGTGTAGGTTAGAAATTTAATTATCGTTGTTAATCTATCTTACACTCTCATGTTGTACTTAGTTACAGTTTTTGACTTGTGCATCACGAGTGTGCTCAGAGCATCACGCATATATATTATAGATACCTAATTAGGCTATATTAGCAAAGGTTGTGCTTTTCTTTTATTCTTATAAATTACTTAGCTTAGTGTCTCATGTCAACTAAATAAAAAAGGAAAATATTTCCTTAAAAGTGCTATAAATAATAAATCAAAACATTATTTCTATAGAAAAATTCAAGGGACAATGTAAATATCAAACTAAGTTTCGACCCAGAGTTAATAGTTTTTTTTGTTTTCTTTGACTTTTTCCTCAATATAAGTTCGTGTTGAGAAGTCAGTTATTAGTTGTAGCGGCCGTTCAGGCAACTATATAGGTATTTCTTTTGAGTGTTGAGTGACAACTAAATAAAAAAAGGAAAATATTTCCTTAAAAGTGCTATAAATAATAAATCAAAACATTATTTCCAAGAATATTTTTTATTTGTCAGTAAGCAAGCATTTCTATAGAAAAATTCAAGGGACAATGTAAAAATATCAAACTAAGTTCCGACCCAAAGTTAATAGTTTTTTTTTTACTTTTTCCTCATTATAAGTTCGTGTTCACAAGTCAGTTATTAGTTGTAGCGCCCGTTCAGGCCACTCTATGGGTATTTCTTTTGAGTGTATACGTGACTACTAAATAATGATAAAAAGAAATTTAAAAATGCAGTATAATTACAAAATTCATATATTAATTAAACCTTTGTGTGAGTGTCTGTCTACATTTTAAAAACGTTGTTCAATATATGGAGACTTGTTTCACGCTTAAGGTTAGCTAGATATCCTTATATGTGCAGGAAGTCGGACTTGTGGCGACACCATTTTGATACTTGGTTCCCTCTATCTACAGAATAGAACCAAATTCAATTCAAAGAAGTGGGAAAAACAGAACCAAATCTCAAGACATTACATCCTCCGTTTTCAAAGTTGACACGGTCCTAATACTTCACAATGGCCAAAAATATATTTTTTAACAATTAATAGATAATATAAAATAAATAAATAAATCAACTTCATGCTGTATCTCGCACACAGCAGGGTAAGCAGAGGGAACCTAGTGTTAAGACACTCCGTTCCCCACCTTCTGCCGAATTCTGGAGGCATTGAGTGGCAGAACTCAACACCGCATCTAAAACTATTATTTAAAAAAATAAAACACATTTTGAATTTCACAGACTTGAACGTTACTCAGTTCACAAATCCCTATTTAAATATTAGTAATGTAACCTACTTTAATATAACAAATCAAAGTTTTATAGAAAACTTTAAGTAAATGAAATGTGTTATTTTAACTGTAAATGCATATGCCTGCGAATGGCGGACTAATGTTTATATCATTCTGGAATCTGGCAACATGTGTTCGTGACGTTCGTGGTTGTTGTATAAATGTTACCTTCATTTTGCTAAATTTATAATACTATTTATATACAATTTATATACATCTTTAAAGATTTTTTTATTTTCCTCGTCGTTTTCTGTAGTCACCAATGCCTGTAGTTTCTACCTATGTATGTATGTATATGCGATACAAGTAAAAGAATTTTATTTAAAGTCTGTATAATACTCGCGAAAAAATATAGAACAAAATTATTATTTACTATAATAATATTAAGTAAAAATGTACGTCGTGGCGCAGGTACACAAGGGTGTGAATGTAACGCGACGGTTGTGGGTTCGTCCCCACTCGGGGGGAATGAATTATTATTCCTTAATATTTTTATTTCTTCGCTCTGGCAGCAAAGCAAAAGCCCGGCGATAAGTTCCGCCGCTCTACACGCAATACCTCGAAAAATTCAGCAGAAAGTGGGAAACTGAGTGTCTTAACATTAGGTTGCCTCTGCCTATCCTGCCATATGCAGGATACAGCGTGAAGTTGATTTAAGAAAATATGTAACAACTATGATTTTTATACATTCATTAGAAGTTATACCTCAACTTCATAATGATAAATCTACAAGTTTATCGCAAATTGTAAACATTAATTTGAGAACCGCAATGTGATATTACTTATGCAAGCTTAGAATTTGTGCTGCTCATATTAAATTTACTGAAACTTCTTGTCGGTCATACACTGGATTAATAACGTGTCTTTGGAAACTCACAGCGTGTTATGGCAGCGATGGCTTCTAATAGCTTAAAATGGTCGTCATAAAAAGTAAATATATAGATATCATTAGAATTATACATCAGATCTATTTGATATAAAAATATTTTATAGTTTAAACATAATTTATAAAAAAATATTTAAAACATGAAAAAGATACATTTTCAAATGATAGGACAGGACTCCAGGGTTTCATACGTTCCGGGCAAGTAATACTGTTTTTCGCATTCGGTTCTTTAATCAAAAGGTAAGGTATAACCTCTTTAAATGTTACTTGAGTTTTTTCCCCATTAAATCGGTAATTGAAACGGGTAGCGATTGGTTCAATGAAAGCTGAGCTTATATTCCACATAGCGGTGATATAGACAAAAAAAATTGGTATTAGAAATATTGTTATCAGCATTATTTTTTAATAAATTAGTAAGAGCAGGCAAGAAGCAAGAAACTCAATAGTTGCTCTTTTAAATATAATGGTTACAATTTTATTGTTTAAAAGTAAATCAACATTCCCAGCTAAATGATATCCTGCATGTAATTGATGATGATCTTAATTCCACATACTTTTAGCATTTAAATTGATAAAACTGAGTAAAAAAATTAAAATATATTTTATTAATTTTCTTTTAAAAGTTTGGTTTATTTGTTCGTTGAATATGAAGTTCCCAACGTTCATTTATATGAAAATATAAGAGAACCTAATGAATACGAGCGTTTCGTATTTTGGAGGAAGATGAAGAATTAATAGTCTCCCCATAATTTTCTCTTAAATTATTATATATTATACGAAATGCATGGATTCATCCAATTGTACCAGAAATATAAATCAATACTACACAATAGTAGTAGTAAATTAAAAAAGGGATTTAAATCTACAATTTACGATATAGAATCAGACACATCCTTGCACTTATATATCAATGTTTTACTACGTCAATAGTAGTTATTTCTTGAGTTTGGGCAAGAATTGATTAGAATTGCTTAAAATAGTTAATATAGTCGTATATCGAAATGTGAAGTGAATAGCTTGCCTGTTTAATAATTAATGTATACTTTTTTTATTAGTTTTCTTTTAATATATATTCAATTCGTTAATGTTCTAATCATGAAAAAAAAATGTTAAGGAACTTCCAGTAGAATAAAAAGGTTGTACGTAGAAGTTCCAAGTACATGCGCGTTCTAATAAATTTAGTTGAAGCAACTTTCTGTAAACACTGCCCTAATTATTCGACCCACACCCAATTTAACGGGCGTTCGAGCTAACTTCGTAAAATGCTTGAACAGGAAAATTGCCTAATTTGTTGGCAAGTCGAATTATAATATAAATTATATATATGACTTGACAGATTAAAACAAAATCATTATTAATGTAGGGTGTATGAGATAAAAAAATAATTATCAGTTTAATGTGTCAAAGAATAATACTATTCTTAACTTCAAAATTAGTTTTGTTTAGATTATATTTCCATTATCTCTATATATAATAAAACAGTAAAAATATTTTGTCTGTACATTTAGTAATTTTGATTGAAATGGATATAGGGATAGTTAAAAAGAATAATAGAAAGCAAAAATTAAAAAAAAACTTAAAAATTTCACCAATTGCTTTGTTTTAACTTAACTTAACATTTTTGTTTTTATCAAAATCGGTTCATTAAAAAAATTTATATATTTGAATTTTTATAATATATAAATGCCGTTTTCGGCATTTATATATTTGAATGAACTCAAGGCATTAATTTGCCTGCGAATGTTATATAGCAATCGCCCTGGTAAGATTCTTGGCTAAAGAATGACATCCGAAACGTCTTGGTTATATGACTGTTGATAAAAATATATATTTTTAAAGCACTATTGTTCAGAGTACAAACAATAGAGTAAACAAAATTTAATTGTTAGTGAAGGTTACCTTCATAACTAATAACAGTTAAGTTTATGTCGTAATTAATTCAACACATAGTTATAGATCGATTTGATCTTCAAAGAAATATTAAGTAAATACGTAGATTCTTCGGTTCGTTCGTCCGTTTGAAATAAAACAGAATTTTAAAGTTATGATGAGACGTACGTACATCACATAGGTAAAAAGAACGTAACGTTAAAAAATACGAACGTAACGTAACGTATAAGAAATATTTAGCTTTATGTATATTTTTATAAATATGAAATATCAACATAGGTCGTGTTTTTTAATTCAAAACAATCAAAAATCATTCAAATGTAGTAAAAAAATCATATTAGAATATTACAGATTAAAGTAATAAAAATCATATTATATTAGAAGTCATTTCTGTGTATTAGATCAATAATCATGTGGCTTAAGCGGGCGAAGCGGCGGGCGGGCCGCTAGTCTATTTATATGTCCCTGCGCTGGTAAACAGTGTGCGGTTTTGTGTTTGCTGTCGCTTTTCAAAATACAAAAAAATAAAAATCGGGCGGAAAATAAGAAATGACATTGAACACAAGGTTCCCTCTGCCTCTGCTATACTGTGGGGGAAATAGGATGAAACCGCTGTTTTTAGGGCCTTTTTGTCTTGAACGCTTTTATACTCAGATCTACGGTCCCTTGATTTCCCGAAAAAAATATATTTCTACATTTACTTAATAAAAAGATATAGCTGTTTATATCGCAAAAATACGTATTTCGACACATGTAAATGGAATCAAAATTCATAGGGTACTACCAGTTGACCTAGAATTATGTAATTTTTCACCGCATCTACAGGTAGTATTAGTTCAGGAAAAAGTCAGAAAACTACAGATTTGTGGTTAAATCCTAATAGCCGCTAGTTCAGAAAAAAGTCAAGAACTGCAATTTCTGTATGGAACTCTCGGTAGAAGAGCCCGACTCGTGCTTGTCCGGTTTTTTTATTACACTCATTTACTACTCATTTTCCTTACTAACATTTAGTACCTTAGTATTACTTTACAACATTACTATTTTATATTTATATTTAAAGCGAGGTAGAGAAAATGCGAGAAGATTCATTCACTCATGACATTTTAAGAATTTTATGCTGGATAGTTCTATTATACTTCTCTGATTTAAAGTCACTATTTTATTCAACTTATATCTGTCACGTCCTTTTAGATAAATTATAAGTTTAAAAAAGGGTATTTTATACACACACAGTTCATTTTATTTTAGCAGAGCCCTCTTAGACAAAATACTCCAAGTATAATAATAAAGTGGGCCTTTTTGATGCTTTACTTAGTGAACAATAGGAGTTTCCCAATTACAAGAGACTCTTGTCTGACGGCATTGAGCGTGGACGTGTTTAAAAGAGGGACTTTTTGAATACTTAACTGGAGAAATAGAGGCCTTTATTAGTACAGGAATAAAAAACTAGGTCTTTTATTATCTGTCAAAAAATATTTATTATTAATTAGAAACAGATGCTGTATACTGTAATGCAAAGTCAAAATTGAAGGGTAATAAGCATCTTGCAGTTAGTGTCCAAGCTTTTAATTGATTTACATTCCCACATAGATGAAATATAGAAAAATCCAGTCAAGCGTACCAATTCCAGGGGATTCCAATGGGAAGGTAAAAATATTGACAAAATTGAGTTTACAGGCGTCTACATTCATTTTGTATGAAATTATCTACGAAGATAACTTTGTAATGGTTTTTTCCTTTAGTTTAACTAAAAAAAATATTTATTGGATTATTTCCTTCACTTGTATTATAGTTTATAATTCTAGGCCAAAGTTTTTGAATACGCAGGCAATTTTCATCTCAAAACGCGGAAAACTAAGTATAAGCCCATCATATCTTTTAATTGCGTTGACTTAAAATCTCAATTTTGATGTGCTCCAAAGGACTGCAGAATATTATTTGTCTTAGTTTCAGCTTGATACCTTTACATAACCTTGAGAAAAAGAATTAAATAGACACACAGATAAATATACAGACAGACGGACAAAATCAATAAGGGTATCGTTTTTATTTAAGGTACGGAACCCCAAATTACAGAAAACGAAGTGTAGACTACATGAAGTTATCTCTGCTGGCAATGCAAAAAAAAAATTAAATATTAAAAAAAAATAAGTACTAAAAATATATTATAACTCGTAGAATATCCGATTGTGGGTTTTGCATTTAGTTATACAACTTTGAATAGCAATTCAAAGCTAAATATCTTAAGGCTGGCTTTGGAATATTGAATTGTGCTGACAATGAACGATTAGTGGGGAACGGTAACGCAGCAATTTACTCTCCAAGTTCTGCTGCTTTAAAGAGCTGACAAAGGGATAAAAATTTTATAGCGTTGGCTAGTTTTACTTCAAGGGAAATTATGTTCGGATGAGTACACGTTTGTATGTTAATATATCTAATGAAAGATATATTCGTATAGATTTTAGGAAATAGAGGCTTAGTACAATTATTTAGATATAAGAAATATACTTTAGGTTGTGGATTCGCTTCCCATTCGAGGTAATGAATTGTTTCCATTTCTTCGCATTTTGCAATGTAAGATAGAGCGGTGCTTGGGGAACGGAGTGTCTTAATACTAGGTCACTTCTGCGTACCCGTGTGTGTGACACAGTGTGTAAGAGGTGTGTTCATTAGTTCAAAGTACTTTTAAATAAACACTATGGCTAAAGAAGTAATTTTATAAACATTTTTGTAAATGTAAATAATATCATTATGATTCTGCATATTTTCATATAGATACTTTCTTAGGAGAGTCAAAGTATCATTATTTGCTTGGACCGATTAACTCTATTTGTGCTTTAATAAATATAGACCACATTGCGGCTGATACGAATATGAATGTTATTTTACGTAACACTTTATGTTATTGGAGTTTTGTTTCTTGTATGTTTGATCTGAACAATTTATCGGAGATATACAAATGAATTTCTGACTACAAATGAAATTTTGTGATTTTTTTTATTATTAAGTTTTTTTTTCTCAGAAAATATTAAATAACTAAATAGTGGACACACTGCAAATTCGTGTTTAAAGTAGTACCTCGGTAGGAGTACATTGGCGTCTTTTAAGCCTCATCTTGAATGACCCCGTACCCCCGGTCTGTGGCATGTGTCGTGGAAGAGCATCGTAGGGTTTTAGTGGGAATGTGATAAAAAACCTCTTTGAAGATGAGATTTCCATAAGTAAAAACTCAGTTTGTTCTTGATCATCCACTGCATCATGTAAATGGTATTGTGAAAAAAATGCAACATTTGAATCTAAAGTTAATGAGATAAATAAACCAAGATGGCGTAAAATTTTTTATTACAATTAAATTTCCCTCCATATAAATAGTTATAACATAATACAAACATTACAAAATAATTTAATGAAATCCTTCCAACTTTCGACTGTAATTCGATTAGTTTCACAGCCTGTTAGCGTAAGATTTAATTAGGCGTTGGAAAGCAACGTGGAGTAAGATAAGTCTCTTGTCACTTCGTTTGCCTTGTATTCGTATATATACACATAATATCTGTTCTAATTCTTAAAATATATAATAAGTCAAGTCAAGTCAAATAATTTTATTCAAAATAAGAAGTTACATGCTTAATTTTTTGAACGTCAAATAATTTACCACCAGTTCACTAAAATTAATGCCTCAGACCTGAGAAGAACCGGCGCAAGAAACTCAGCGGGACTTATTTTTTTAAAATCAATTATACAAAATCACATTTCAACGTTTCTGACAATGATACTTTGAAATAGACTGGAGCGAGCATTTCATTCCCAAGGCGTGTTATCATTTATATAATCATTAATTTGGTAATAACCTTTAACACACAAACGTCTTTTCACAACTCTTTTAAATTGTGATATAGAACATTCTCGGACGTTTTCTGGGATCCTATTGTAAAAGCGTACACATTGTCCCATAAAAGAATTGCGGACCTGATGTAATCGGGTTACAGGTGCAATAAGTTTACTCCTATTTCTAGTATTGATATTATGTATATCACCAATTTTGGCAAAATCTTTAATATTTTTCTTAATATACATAACATTTTCAAAAATGTATTGAGATGCAACTGTCAAAATATTTATTTCTTTAAATTTTTGCCTTAACGATTCTTTAGGGCCTAAGTTATAGATTGCGCGAATAGCTCGCTTCTGCAAGACAAAAATTGTTTTAATACCGGCTGCATTACCCCAAAGTAGAATGCCGTAGGACATAATACTATGAAAGTAGCTAAAGTAAACAAGGCGAGCCGTTTCCACATCAGTTAATCGTCTGATTTTTTTAACCGCAAAAGCTGCTGAGCTAAGTCTATTCGCCAATCCATCGATATGAGGTCCCCACTGCAATTTAGAGTCAATGGTGATACCGAGAAACACCGTAGAATCGACAGGTTCCACGGCTTCACCATTCAAGAGTACATCAGCTTTAACAAATTTTGTGTTAGGTGTTCTGAAGATTATACATTTAGTTTTTTTACTATTCAATAGTAAGTTATTAACACTAAACCAATGTACTACTTTCGATAGAGCATTGTTTACATCGTCATATATGTTTTGTCGTCGTTTTATTTTAAAAATCAATGAAGTATCATCAGCAAACAATACTATATCATGGTTCTTTCCCACTAAAAATGGCAAATCATTTATGTATATTAAAAACAGAAAAGGACCAAGAATAGACCCTTGTGGGACCCCCATACTGACAAATGATCCAGGAGATTTCTTGCCATTTACATCAACCCTCTGAACTCTGTTAGCTAAATAAGAGGTCAGAAGATTGAGTGCACGTCCTCTTATGCCGTAATGGTGTAGCTTCATGACCAATGTAGAGTGCTGAACGCAATCAAAGGCCTTAGACAGATCANATATATATATATATATATATATATATATATATATATATATATATATATATATATATATATATATATATATATATATATATATATATATATATATATATATATATATATATATATATATATATATATATATATATATATATATATATATATATATATATATATATATATATATATATATATATATATATATATATATATATATATATATATATATATATATATATATATATATATATATATATATATATATATATATATATATATATATATATATATATATATATATATATATATATATATATATATATATATATATATATATATATATATATATATATATATATATATATATATATATATATATATATATATATATATATATATATATATATATATATATATATATATATATATATATATATATATATATATATATATATATATATATATATATATATATATATATATATATATATATATATATATATATATATATATATATATATATATATATATATATATATATATATATATATATATATATATATATATATATATATATATATATATATATATATATATATATATATATATATATATATATATATATATATATATATATATATATATATATATATATATATATATATATATATATATATATATATATATATATATATATATATATATATATATATATATATATATATATATATATATATATATATATATATATATATATATATATATATATATATATATATATATATATATATATATATATATATATATATATATATATATATATATATATATATATATATATATATATATATATATATATATATATATATATATATATATATATATATATATATATATATATATATATATATATATATATATATATATATATATATATATATATATATATATATATATATATATATATATATATATATATATATATATATATATATATATATATATATATATATATATATATATATATATATATATATATATATATATATATATATATATATATATATATATATATATATATATATATATATATATATATATATATATATATATATATATATATATATATATATATATATATATATATATATATATATATATATATATATATATATATATATATATATATATATATATATATATATATATATATATATATATATATATATATATATATATATATATATATATATATATATATATATATATATATATATATATATATATATATATATATATATATATATATATATATATATATATATATATATATATATATATATATATATATATATATATATATATATATATATATATATATATATATATATATATATATATATATATATATATATATATATATATATATATATATATATATATATATATATATATATATATATATATATATATATATATATATATATATATATATATATATATATATATATATATATATATATATATATATATATATATATATATATATATATATATATATATATATATATATATATATATATATATATATATATATATATATATATATATATATATATATATATATATATATATATATATATATATATATATATATATATATATATATATATATATATATATATATATATATATATATATATATATATATATATATATATATATATATATATATATATATATATATATATATATATATATATATATATATATATATATATATATATATATATATATATATATATATATATATATATATATATATATATATATATATATATATATATATATATATATATATATATATATATATATATATATATATATATATATATATATATATATATATATATATATATATATATATATATATATATATATATATATATATATATATATATATATATATATATATATATATATATATATATATATATATATATATATATATATATATATATATATATATATATATATATATATATATATATATATATATATATATATATATATATATATATATATATATATATATATATATATATATATATATATATATATATATATATATATATATATATATATATATATATATATATATATATATATATATATATATATATATATATATATATATATATATATATATATATATATATATATATATATATATATATATATATATATATATATATATATATATATATATATATATATATATATATATATATATATATATATATATATATATATATATATATATATATATATATATATATATATATATATATATATATATATATATATATATATATATATATATATATATACTACTTATATTTGTAGTTTAATTCATACAAAATGAGTGAATACACCGGTAAACTTAATTTCACGAAAATTGGCATGAAATGAGACCTTTACAGTATAAATAAAACAAAATTTTGAAAAATGGAAATTTATTTTTTGTATTTATGTCTGTATAGTACAGATAAAAATTATAACATATACTATATTTACAAATTATTATACGAAATTAAATATAATTAATTATATTTTATTTCGTATAATAATTTGTAAATATAGTATATCTCGTTGAAAAAGTTTCTCGTTTATTTCTCGTTTCAATCCTGAAATTAGTACGAAAGCCTAGGTGCGCGACATTGATTCGCACTTGACTAGTTTTTCATAGTATAGTAGTAATTATAATTACCAAATTTAAAAATGTATAATATTAGTAACAATAGTAACTACTAATTTTTAATGATACTTTTAGAATTAGGTAGCACTTAAAGTTTTTCCACTAAACAAAATAAACATAATCCATAATAATTTTCAATTCTCAAATAATATTATATCATACATCTAGAGCAAAAACCGGAACATCGTAACATAAATATATGGAGCAAGTCTATAGAAAGCAATTTTCCATATTTTCATAAGTTTATACATACATACATATATTGCGAAGCTTAATTTCCCCGCTGTTGAGTCACGTCCTCTCCTGCCGCTGTACGTAACTAGAACGTCTATATTACGCTTGACGTCGGCCAATTTACATATGTGATATACAGTTTCAAATTGAACTGGAGGAAGTATATAATACTTCTGATATAGTTCTTAAAATTAAATTAAATTAAATCAACTTCACGCTGTATCCCACACACAGCAGGGTAGGCAGAGGGAACCTACTGTTAAGGCACTCCGTGCCGCACTTTACGCAAAAGTAAAAAATTAAATAAATATTTCAATTTCTCGAGTGGAGATCAAACCCACAACAAGTCACGTTTACAGTTACATATTTGCGCCGCTGCGCCACGAATGGCCAGGAAAAATACAAATGCATGTGGTATGGTAAGCAGAAGCCTAGTGTAAATATTATAACAATACAAAGACATATAAAGCATTTCTTAATATTGATCTGGGTGCTTCTATTGACAGGCAGAATTAAGTGAAGAAAGTTTCTTTAATAATCAGACCGATTGTGAAAGACGCTATACATTTCGTAGAAATATTACACTCACATTTTAAAGTTTAAACACTTTCAAGTATAGACAAGGCGAGTTGAGGTCATCGCGACTCGACGTTCGATCCCGACTAAGAGTATAAATTTTTATCATTTCCAATATGTTTAGACAAATTGCGACGTTAAGTTTCGCAACTCCACACGTAATATCTCAAATGCGGGCGCAAAATACGCTACTAACGAGATATAGCGTGAAACAAGAAAAGAATAAAGTAACATAAGAACTAAAATATTTATATGTTATTTCGAAACATTTATTCCCAAAGATACATCAGATACGAGTCGATTTTCGAACTGACATATCACTTTTCACTTATACCTATCACACTCTCGGTTACGTCTGGCACTAGACAACGACCAATTTCATTCGATTACCAGTAGTAGTGCTGCTGCTATACTATTATATCATTGTTTATGTAATGTATATCTATTGGATATAGTAGGAAGACACAGCTATCCTTTCTCATATAAATTATTATACATTTGAGGATATTTAGCTCAATTTTCGTATTCTTCGTCTGTTAACACATATATCATGTACTTTTAAACATTTTTAAAGTGTTATTCTACACTTAGGAAAGAAAAATATTTATTTAGAAAACGTATAAAAATTTGAACGTAGCGGGACTCGAACCCGCGCCTCCTGGTTGGATTCCAGGAGGCGCGGGTTCGAGTGTACTTTTTAGTAAACATGAACAATAGATTGTCTTTAAAACCTGTTAATATTCCTTGAACTACCATTTTATATGTACTCTTTTTTAGGTCTAAATAGTTATGACTGTAAAATATTAGTTGTAATTAAAAAGGTTATTTTTACATTTAGTTGTTGCTAAGTATTTTAGAGGGTTTATTCACTATAAAATCTTCATTCGATGAAAAGTCCTCCACTTTTAACCGACTGTGTTAACACTAGTTTTCCTCCACTCTATGTTCAAAATGCGTAAAAATAGCCGATTCCAAATAAAACACAAGATTTGAACCCACGATTACTTATCGTTTAAATATATATATTTTAAATATTACCTGTAACGCGATAGCTATGAAATTTTTCTCTAATCGCAATGAAAAAAATTTAAATAGATGTGACAAACGGTGACGCTAAGTCCACATGTCCGTCACATCGTTCCTTTTAATGAGGCCAGTCGTGGCGCAGTGGCAAAAAGTATGACTGTAAAACCGACTGGTTGTGGGTTCGATTCCCACTCGAGGAGATGAAATATTTACTTAAATTTACATTTCCATTTCTTCGCTCTGGTGTCGAGGCGCGCACCGTCAAGCGCGGCGTTGAGTTCTGTCACCCAATACGCAATGCCTCCAGAATACGGCAGAAAGTGGGGAACGGAGTGTGTTAACACTAGGTTCCCTCTGCCTACCCTGCAGTGTGCGAGATACAGCGTGAAGCTGATTAGAAATATCCTATATTTTGAAAATTGTGAATATAATATATTTAATACTTTTTTTAGCTGTATGCTGTATTTGCATATAGCAGGGTAGGCAGAGGGAACTTAGTTATGATTAACTCGTTCCGTTTCCCATTTTTGGCCAAATTCGGGAAGTAATACAATAGTTTAATGGTAGAATTCAACGTCACGCTTTGCCACGACACCAGAGCGAAGATGAAATTATTAAATATTTTAACTCTTAAAATGGAAATCGAATCCGGTAATAACCGGTCACGTTTGCAGTCACACGCTTGAAAAAATCCAATATATTTTCAATTTTCTTATAATATTTATTAAATAATTTTGGATATATTTGATAAGAAAGAGAAATTAAATGAGTATTTTTTAAATCTAATGTAATGAAAGGAAATCTTTAATTTTGCGTGATAAAGTAAACGAAAAAAACAAGAAAACGTGATTTTTCTGTAAAACAGGGTATTAACTAAAGCTGTTTCACTTACAAAATAATTATAAAAATGATTAACGTCTGTATCTAGCAAATTATGTGGTTGTGATTTCAGTTATATAACAGTATGTTTGTTCAATTTCTTCTCCGACGAAAGAAAGTTACGGTGGCACCGTAAGAGTTTTGCAGTTAAGCCTCGGTTCTATTGCGCGTTGTGTAGCGGAACTTAACGCTGCACTTTAAGTTGTTATCAGGGCTTGAAAATATAAATAATTAAATTCCCTGATTATGAATCGAAACCACAAATGTCGAGTTTAGTCGTCCAGTACACTGTGTAGCGCCGCGACGACCTCATTTGCCTTAATACATATTTTTATTAAATTAAAAATTAATAAATAATTCATATTAGTTCTTTTTTGAAACGCAGTATGCCAATTTTTCGCTCGAAATTCATCCAATTATCAAATTTGAAGATCAACTTCGTATTTTTAAACTTTTATTTGAAATTTTAAAAAAATACTAAAAAAATAATAAATCAAAGACATTTTAAAAATATATTTAATACAAAATGAATTTGCTAACTTATTTAATGCAATAAATCACAAAATTAAGAGAGAATTTTGTTTTAATAGTAATTTAAAGGTGACTTGACTCAAAAATGACAACATGGAGATTAATTTATTCATCTTATGCCTACATAAGTTATAGGCAATAATTTATCAAAATATTATTATAACATAATGCTTTAAAATAACTTTGAATCTGGTCGTTAAATTTCAAATGGAAATTAAAATGTTTGTAACTGGAATGAATTTTAATCTTCGTAATGTTACCGTCGGTAACTTACCGAATGTTAAACGATTACTAAATGAAATCCAGCGATTAAATAGGTTTTATAAAAATATTAAAGAAAAGCAATATAATGTGACAAATAAGACAAAGAAAGGCAGTGTAACATTTGGCATCTGTTTAAATGTAAAAAAAAATTAATATCTGCACCAAAGTGATGGTTTCAATCCCACCAAAAGGTGTTTTAATTATAAATTGAAACTACCTAACTGATGAAAAAGAAATAATATTTTAAATAATTAATTTCTTGTACGTCTTCACTTAAACCTTAAAGTAAGATAAAACACATTTTCAGTTCTCAAGTTAACATGGCAGTAGGTTGGCTAAGCCAGTCTAAGCCAGAATGACATGTAACCTCGTACTTGGACAGACTGTGTGATTCCGATAAAAAGATTCGGCTTGTTTGATCTCGTCCATTTGTATTATTCTTGACTAGATTTTTTTCTTTTAAGAACGCAGATGTTTGATCTTGTCATTCTTGTAGTTAAATATAGTACTTTTTTTAACTGTACAAAATTTATCCACATTTATGTAATTTACGCGGTAGTATTAGGAGCAAGAGGTATAACAGTGAAACCTCTTTTAAGTAGAGGTTGACTCGCATAGTGCATCTATGAAGATTTCGTGATCATTTTCCACAAAAATAATGCATACCTTAGACGATATCTAAATACAATCCAATTTTTTATGCTAACATTTGTTTTTATTCCACCACTGAAAATAAATAACTGTTTTTCCCCAAATATGAAGCTGAAAAATAATTATGGCACTAAACAGAATTCTATAACTTAATTTATACACAAAAATAGTTACATATTCAAATTTCAATATATTTATAAAAACATTTTCAAAACATACAGCGTACTAAATATTTATTCAGAGCGAGCGTTTCATTTTATTATTCACTAGTTTTTACTAGTCACGCAGAGTGGAAAATAACATGTCACAACATTTTTTGTTGCAAAAATATATACAGAATATTAATGTTGGTAACATATATTTTACTAGAATATTAAACTAAAATAAGTCAGCTTCACGCTGCGGCCCGCATATAGCAGGGTAGGCAGAGGGAACTTAGTGTTAGGACACTCAGTTCCTCACTTTCTGATGAATAATATTATTAGTCAATGTCCCGAGCATTGCGTGTTGAGTGGCACTGGTACTTAACTCCTTGTTTTTGCCTTAGTACCAGTGCAAAGAAATTAAATCAGCTTCACGCTGTATCCCGCACACAGCAGGGTAGGCAGAGGGAACCTAGTGTTAAGACACTCCGTTCTGGAGGCATTGCGTGTTGAGTGGCAGAACTTAACGCCGCGCTTAGCTTCGACACCAGAGCGAAGAAAATGGAAATATAAATCTAAGTAAATATTTCATCTCCTCGAGTGGGGAACCGAACCCACAACCAGTCGGTTTTACAGTCACACTTAGTGCCGCTGTGCTACGACTGGCCTCAAGCAGATAAGCAAAGAAATTAAATATTAATAAATAATAATTTAATTATTCGAACTAATGTAACTAATGAAATATTAAAAAATAATAATTGATTCCCTCAAGTGGGGAACGAACCCACAACCGTCGCGTTACAGTCATACCCTTGTGCCCCTGCACCACGACGGCCTCGTTAAAGTATGGATGGAATAATCTTATTATAAAATGAATAATGTAGTATGAACTAAATCAAAGCTCTTAGAGCTCTCGCTCCTCTTACATTCATTTAGCGCCTGGGGTCCAACTTTGACAGTAATTTTACACTAATTACAGACCAATTTAGCTTGCCATTAGGTACGTTTCAACTCTCGTTTAAACGAAATTTATCCTGACATTTGTATTAGGTACTGTGCCTATAATAAGATGGTAGATATTTTATATTTTTAATAGCTTTCCTTGACAGCAATTGGTAGAGTTTTATTATGTAATCAGCATTAAATGTTTAACCGACTTCAAAACGAGGAGGTTATCAGTTTGACCTGTATACAAGTGATATTGTTGGAATATTATAGGAAATATATATTTTTCGTGAGGCCGTCACAAAGGTCCCGTTACAATCACAACTGTAAAGCGGCGGTTGTGGGTTCGATCTCTATCTAGGGGGAATGGATAATTAGTTATTAATATTTTCAATTCTTCCTTGGTAGCTTCGCTACTACCCAGCGCCAAGTTCCGCATATTTGTATTTATGTATTTGTATATTTGTAAATATGTATACATTTTTAGGAAACTAACTGAAATCAAGAGTAATGTTGAGATTATTTTTTTTTGATGTAAATGAAATATTAAAATCAGTTGAGTGTAACTATACAAGTTTTTAAAATTACTTTTTATAGGTAAAGATTAAATAAAATTGAAATAATAAGAAACGTTTTTTTAAACATTTTTANAATAAGTTGTAACAAGCGTATAAAAATTTCGACGTAGCTTGGCGAGAACGTATGGCTTAGTGGTCAGAGCGCCTGGTCGGTTTCCAGGAGGCGCGGGTTCGAGTCCCGCTACGTTCAAATTTTTATACGTTTTCTAAATAAATAAGAAACGTACATTTTAATATATTTATTTAGAAATAGTAACACAATGTTTAACTAGCTCTACAGCCATGAAGTTGTGTAACAAGTGACTTGTCCTAAATTCTGTTGTACACGTACAATAGCTTTCTCTTTAGAAAATCCCCACAATATTCTAGTCCTCTTATTTGCAAATAACCAGAACAATATGGAAAATGCACAATGGTAGACTGTAATAACGTTAAAAAATATGAAAAATAAGGGTGTACACTTACTATTGTCATTTCTATTAAATATTAAATACATTAGCTTATAAGTGTCCAATATGGCTTGTTGACAGCTAAATGTAAAAATAAGAATTATCATTACAACAATAATTCTGGGATTGCTTTCAATTTTACTTTTGTTTGTGATTAAAATACTTTTTAAAACTGAAATAAGTAGAACGCCGTTAGCGATTAAAACTGGCCATTTTAGTATTAATAAATATATGAGAAAACATTTAAGATGATTTTCTATTGGTAGGTTGTGACTAATGTGAAAGAGAACTGATATGACACCAGGGATTAGCCAAGCGCACAGAGACACTTTACGTAAGTCCGTGGTGGTAACGAATACTCTCACAAAGCTGTCGTACATTTGTTTGCTAAACACAAACATCCAAGTCACTAGAGCCATTTCAGAATATCCCATCGGTAAAACGTCTAAGAATACGGGTGTGAAATATCCGGTGTTTTCCAAAAAAACGTCGGCCACGTCGTAGATGTATCGGACTCCTGTGTAGAAGAATCTTGCTATCATAAATTGGATGAGCAGTTGGTTTTTGTAACTTTGCCTCCATTCGGTGAAAAGTAGAGCTGTCAGTAAAAGGAGAACCAAAGCAGTGAAACACAGGACCATTCCAACTGTGCTGCATGCGAATGTTAATACTGGCGTGAAAGTAGAATTGCCTTTTGCAGTTATCATCATAATCTCCATTTTTCTCTTTTGAACTCTTTTCCAAGTTATTGTTTAAAATAATGTATTTTCAAATCAAAGTTTGTTCTCTTATTAATTCTCTAAAACATGATATTGTATATATAATTGATATTTTGTCACTCCTAAATAAAAGAAATCTAAATAATTCCATTTTTCC
The DNA here is from genome assembly GCA_013403705.1 of Heliconius hermathena. Lineage (NCBI taxonomy): Eukaryota > Metazoa > Arthropoda > Insecta > Lepidoptera > Nymphalidae > Heliconius > Heliconius hermathena. The sequence goes on from JAAIXJ010001707.1 coordinate 557,684, forward strand.
ACTGTTTTCTACTTTATTTTCATCGTCCTTTATGTACGTTTTTAATAGTGAGAGTACACACGGCACTCTTTCTAAAAAGTTGATATTACAGTAAACTGTTATTTAGTTGTAAACATGTGATAAGCTTTATCTTTAGAAGATTAGAGCGCCCTTCAAAAATTAATAAAACAAATCACAGAGTACTTATTAATATCGTGTTCATAGCAATCAAGAGTTAGTTGTTGGTGGTATATATACTATATGAAAAAAAAAACATAATAAATAATTGATACTATTTCAATTTTTAAAGTCTAGTGAGCAAGCCATAGTTGCCGTCGTTGTATCCTTACGACGTCCATTGATGGATATGGGCCTTCACAGGATTTCCAGGATGGTCGGTTCTGCGACGATCTAGTCTGCCTGTCTGCCGCCTCCTCGTGGTCAGGTTTATGGTTGCCCCTCGGGAACCTATACACCTGAACGGCCTTTGGTTCAAGTTAACAAATGCATCTTAGAATTTTATAAAAGTTTTCTTTGTTTAAAATTGTATCGCATAATTCAATCCTCGATCGAGTTAAATATATATTGTTACTCAGATGTGGAGTAAAGTTTTCACTATTTTTCCTAAAAATATGTGCTTATATAAGGTTATAGAATTTAGGTTTATAGATGTTATTATTTTTATAAAGGTATTTATGAAATAAAACGCAAGTTAAGAAACACAGAGAATATATTTCAGATATAACATCACGACAGGTCCAAAATAAAACTCACACAAGTGAGGAATAGGAAACCACGAATATATAAAACTCTTTACAAATAGTTAACAAGGTGAGTCATATTTTATACAATTTGCATTTGTGTAAACATGACTGTAAGGTAAAGACAATTTTTAGTTTTTAACCACAGCTTGTCAAACTTAGTAGAAGAAAATTGTATTAAATTTAGGATTAATATTAAAAAAAACATTTAAATTTATCATGAGCAAAAATGGATTTTAAAAGAATTAAAATCTAAAAATTGTCTATATGTTTATAAGTATTTATGGATAAAGCGCATGACAGACAGGACAGCAGACAGGTTAATTAAACCTAAACAGTAAGCTTATACAACTACAAGTAAGTGCATCTACTTACGAAATATTATTGCATTTTCTAATTTACATAACATCTAATAATAATTAAGTTATAACCACCGTTTATATCAATTTACGTTTACGTTCAAAACTGACTATTTAAAAGGAAATGTGGCAAAAGATCATTTCAAACTCAATGTTTTCAGGTTTACGTTTTCATAAGACATATTTATAAATTCAATTTCTTTTTTATGTTATTAAAATGTAACTCATACAGACTCACTCAGACAATACTTCATTGGTTATATTTTTAAGTTAATTGTAAATGTAATTCATAATTTTGGATTACTTGCTGAAAGAAAGTAAACTCAAATTCAGTTATTAAAAATTTTAGTTAAAGAATTCTGCTATGACTGAAGACTGCATAAATGTCTGTTATAAATGTCGAAATTTATCGCTGAAAATATCAATAAGTGCATCCGATAATATATCAACGTCAGAATTTTATGGCTCATACTCTAGAGGGGAATATATCAAACTTTACAACTGCAACGAGCTTTAGATGTTAGAGGATTATAGTTAACATAGTTTTGAAATTAATATTGTTAATGTTTTACAATTAAAACTAGGTGGTAACTAGATTTAGTATTATATAACACTAAGTTATCATAGGGGTAACTTTAATTATGTACTTACATAGAAGTCTTTATAAGGGATCACAGTTTGGAAAACTAGTTCGACATAACCTTAGAACGAAGAGCATGTAGAAATGAAGGTATGAGATATCTTGAGAAAAATATTATACTTAACTACATCGGATTATGTATGATTTAGCCGCGAATGTGCATTCACTCTAAGCATTTCTAAAAATTCTTAATTCTGAGGTCATTACTAATCGGGAAATTATTTTTAAGCCTATAGCTAACAACTATTATATGTAATGTCTAAGACATAAAAAAAACAAGAATAAAATAATTAAATAAATTAACCTTTTAAAATAAAAATATTCATTGTTTTTATAATTTCATTTAATTAACTTAAATGACTATCTAAATAAAGCGTGAAAAATCTTTTTCTTTAAAACGCAAAATATGACAAAATTATAAAAGATTCAAAATGCCACTATGTAATAACATTATTTATGCACTTTTTCCTATAATCAACAAGTAACACGGGCATGTATTTTACTATGTATAGATCTAAAGACCAGTTTTTTAAACTTAAGATATAATTTAAATATAAATATAGACACAGATGCGGAATAAATATATATAAGCAAACCTAAATTATTAGTAACAAAATAACTAGGTTATAAAACAGACCTAAAATAATTGTAAAAGTACAATTGAAAAAAATATTACAACAGAAAGTTCTAGAAACTGGTCTGAAAACTAAACTATTTCTACAAGATCACATTGCATAGAGGCTAGAAGGCTATAACTTATAGATAGACTAGTCTAATGAAATTACTCCTAGTTAATATTAAGGCAGAAACAGATTCTTAAATCAATAACAACTTCATAACGTCAGTTTCACAATTTTTTGAGTCATTAAGGAAGATAAATTAAAGTATTGAACAATATAATTTTCTGTCAATAACTGGGAATAAATAAAAAATCGTAAGAGAATATTATTAACAGATTGCATTAATGTGTTTCTACCTTCAAAATATGCTTACAGTGTAACAAGCAGATAGCGATATATTTATATTCGATAGCGAATATAAACATAATAGCCGTTTAAACTCATTTAGTCTCAGCCGACCTTTCCTATTCATAACATTCAATTTGTAATAATAAACAAAAGTTGGGAGCCAGTGGAAACAAATGATTGTGCAAATGCTTATTTGAATTGCAAATTGTTAATCGCTTTTAAGTATTTTATTGGCCTGACTTGGCTTGACTTCTATTTAGAACTCTTAGGTGCAATTTCGTTTGAATTGTAATGGTTGCAGGTTTGATGTCAGGTCTTTGTAAATTATAGAAGTAAAGTTTCTTTATTTTAAAATTATAAGGTCGACCTAAGTAAAATAAAATATACTCGTAGGTGTATAGATAAATAGAGACCAGCTCTTTAAGTAATTTATATTTAATGGCATTGAAATTACGTTATTCGATACGAATTGATCACTCCACCATATGTTCTGAAACAAAAATATAAAATAAATATTTAATCTGATTATTAAAGTATTTTGATTTTTATATTGTGAAGTAATAGATAGATACAAATTACAAACGATTTATAGAGTGTGATAATAAAATCAAATGTAATGGCAAATTCAAAAGTATTGTCACAATCATATATGTATATAATGTATATGTGTGTACAGAAATGTATAGCTTAGTTTTGTAAAATCATGTAAACATACAGTTTTTGCTATAAAAGAATAAGATATATACGACTAAATAAAATAAAATTATGAGTAGTTTTAAAAAGCTATTCTAGCAAATAGCTGGAACGAAGACATCGTATTATTTTCATTTCATTCTGTGGTGCCATTTTAACAAACTTTGAAAGGGATTTAAAAACATCAATGTTTTTTTTCTTTAGTTGAGTTTAACGCTGACGAAGTTTGTTTTTCCGTAGTTGTTAAAATTTTCACCTAAGCAGTTTCGGAGGTATTTTTCGAGTAATTTCAGTTTGAACCAATATTTTATATAATCTTTCTATTTTCATGTGTCAATGTTTGTTTTTAGACTTTAGTTGAGTTTTAAGCTGTCGAAGTTTGTTTTTCCGTAGATGTTAAAATTTTCACCTAAGTAGTTTCGGAGATATTTTTCATATAACAGTTTGAATCAATATTTTATATAATACAATCTTTCCATTTTCATGTATAAAAATATGGTAGACAAGATAATCTAATAACTTAATTTAAATCTGAACTTAATTTTGGTAATTTTTTTTCTATGATGCAAGAAGGTAATTTTTATTAATAATATAGTTGTCAGTATAGAAAATCACACAAATTATTGTGATAGATAAAACTACCTGCATAGTATGTTAACATTGTACACTTACCTTGTTCTTCGACTGGCGTGTGATCTTCGTCTGATGAATCCACTTTCTCGATCAGAGAACTTTGCTTGGAAAGTGACTGAAACAATAAAGTTACGTAAACTTTTATCCTACCGCAAATTTGGTTAAAAAAAAGTTAGTTATAAGTTAGTTCTTTGGGCACTGACGTAAGCTCAAAAAAGATACTTCGCAAATTGAATCGGGGATATGAATACAATATTATAATTTTGATTCGATTTCATAAACAATTAATCCTACATCTCTAATATGATCAACATCTGTTGGCACTTTTGTGACACAGTTACAAATACATACGTAGTTTATGTGCCTTACATTAAAAAAAGTTGCTGAAATACCTATTTCAGCTTGAAAACAATAGAATCAAAATTAAATTCTAAAGATTTTTGTTTATTTTTTATTATGGCAATTCTATGAAAAGATTTCATTGAAAGCTTTCTACTAACATTCAAAAAGTTTTTATAGCAAATGAAAGGTAAACAAAAATGTGAATATTCGATATCCTACATATTAAAATAGCTTACCTTATTGGATCGTCGTCGCGGCGGCGATATTTTATTCCATAGAGCTTCCAGTTGATCGAAGTGCTGCGATTGCGCTATCGCGGCCTGCTCAGGACCAAGGCTTACCTGAGATTTGATAATGCTCTTAATAAATGTTATTTTATTATTATATTTATTGATCATCATACATATTTAACATTTATTATTATTATCTTAAAGGTAGATAATTGTAATTTGTTATATAATTTTTTTAAAAGAAATCATCAAAAAAAAAACAAATATATTTCTAGAAAACAATTATTATCATGAGTATTTTAAATCATATAAAATATTATAAAAAGCATATAATTGTAAAAATATATAAAATTACATTCTTTACATTAAAAATAGAAATTGGTCACCATCACTATTCAACCCACAAGCAATTAACGATGTAAACCAATCGACATCCATTACAGCTTTCAACGTTAGAGAGTTGCCTAGCTTTTGTAACGCTTCAATAAGTTTCGTCTATTATAAAATAGGTTTGTATCAAAATTGCCTTCGATCCCAATTTTCCAAGTGAGTAGACTTCGGAATCACAATTCAAAGGTAAAGATTGATGCGTGAACATATAATTGAATATGTAGGTATTGGCTGCTATTAATATATCATTGTAACAGGAACAATGGATCTTATATAACACAATTAAAAAATTACTTTTGATAATAAAAGTATAGTAGTAACTAAGTACTAACACTGCTATGCCAGATAAAGTTTAAGTTTTTTATTTAAGTGCAACTTTATGTGTACATTTAGAAAAGCTTTTCATTTAAAAAAATAATGTAGTTTATATATTTTATAATTTATTGACTGTTATTTCAAATATAAGTTCTCTTATAAATAGAATAGACGATCAATAATTAAGGAAAAAATATAAAAAATTGTGAATGATTGAGGCAGTCATGGCGCAAAGGAATAAGCATGCGACTGTAAACGCAACTATTGTGGGTTCGATTCCCACTCGGAGAAATGAAACATCAATTCTTTGGCTCTGGCAACAAGGCACAGCGCGACGTTGAGTTTCACCACTCCACAGGCAATACTACAAGAATTCGGCGGAAAGTGTGGAACGGAAGTGCCTTAATGGGGAATGGAGTGTCTTAACACTAGGTTTCCAGGTTTCCTCTCTCTAACCTGCTATGTGCGGGATTACAGCGTGAAGCTAAAAAATACTAATAATCCTAGTAAATATATTATCATATATTACCTGTGAGCCTAAGTCTTTATTCTTCGCCTCTTGTATTTTCGATATTTCTTCCATCGACGCTGACACCGAAAACCTATGAATGATGTTTATAACAATAACATATTTGTATTTAATTGTTTGGTTCGCTTCATAGCGATTCCAATTATATTGTTGTCAGGATTCATATTAAATTAAAAGGAAAATATCGAAGGTACCATGATTTCTTAGAATCAATTATTGATTTACGACAGTACATTATGGAACAGCATTAAACTGATCTAAATTTAAAATATTTTTCATTGTATACATAATAAATATAACTAAAATTTTGATATTTTTAGCCTATCATATTTGATCATATTCACGTAGACTTAAACATTGTTAACGTTTACTTGAAAAAAAATATTGAGTTCCAGAACATGACGGTCGAAATTCTTTCCTATACTCTACATATCTATATATAATAATATATCTTATAAAAAAATTACCGTCTCTTCAATCGCTCATCCACTTGTGCCATCATAGCAGCTGACGTCAAATGACCGTATTTCTTCTGCCACGTGTACGTGTCTAAAGAAACTTCCTTCTTGAGCAAACGCTTCATTGGCCGCTTTGGTGCCAGAGGTCGTAATTCTGAACAAAAAATCTTTGTTTATATCTCATTATCGATTACTAATTCGATAAAATGTTTGCGAGTTAGAAATCGATATAGAAATTGAAACGTAAATGTTACACCCCTACGGAAGTGTTAGGGCGCGTCTCTATTACGGAAAATGCGGGGGGCAATTACTTAATCATATTGTGTAGTTTCGATCTTCTATTTTTTTAATAAAGCTGTCTACAATACGGTCGATGGGTAGTATTAACTGTGGCTAACAAAATGGCTGCGTAGAGTAACTTTAACATTTTTTCTTACTTTTGATTATTTTCGTCCTGAATGAACAATATGCCGAAAGTTTTAAGAAAGCCTAACTTTAGGACGGTAACGACCGCTGCCAGTACTATATGAAGCTAAAATATTTTAATTTTAGCATAGTGAGTAAATCTAATCGAATATTATAATGGTGGAGAGTTTGTTTTGAACTAATAGTTCGAATTGAAAAACCTTTCTATTTAAGATAGTCTATACAATGAAGAAGGTTGTACTCTATACTATACATCTCCTGCACATAGAATTTCCATTTAAATATGGCGGCGAAGCCATGAAGTTTTGATAGAAAAAGTTGATGTTGTTCAAATTTAGTTTTATCATTTACTCAGACCAGACAGAGATAAATATAAACATACATGCTCCACTAAGCAATATTATTGCTTAAGATATAATATCAAATATAATAAACCCAGAAATAAACTTTATAAGTAATTCATACATAAAAATTAGTTGGACTTTAGCAAAATTTATTTTACCATCAACGTCTTTAGTAGGCGCTGCATATGTCGGTATCTTGACGTACGTCGCTGGCGTGTTGTGCAAGCAGATTATCGGCAAGCAACCTGTTGAGTGTAATAAGCTTCTGTTATCACATATTAAACCATTAGTTATCTATTTTAGATACGTTAGACGTCTATATATGAATATATGATGCAAAAACTTTGTAATTCTTTTTAGGAAATTTTTGAGGACGGAGAAGTCAAATCAAATTTGTCCCAGTTGTAAAATAATAAAATAAAAAAATTACATGAAATTAATAAAATAATGTAACAACACGAACTACCCAAATGTTAGACGATGTGATATGCTTTTGTATAACATACACGTTGCTATGGAAACGCGTATTGTACGCAGCAATTGATACTCTAGTATGCAAAAAATGTTAAATGAAGTATTTATGATAAATATTTATAATTAAAATAAAATACTATTTCAATATATCAACAATGGTTTCCATAAAATTTTATTTAATCCACAGTTCATAAACATACGCAATATAGTTCCCATTGAAACTGAATACCAACTAAATTATAGTCATCTGCAATTTATGTAAAAGAGTGTTCTATTCAACGCTGAAAGGATCCTCATTTTTTACTCCCGCAGAATAGTGGACAGATCGTGTCGTTGAATAGTAATGAAAATGCATTCGTCGAATTTCAATTGAATTTTTAACTGAAAAATTGTGTTGGAATTTTTTGAAATACAAATATAAAAAATTGTAATATTAATAAAATATAGACTGAGAATTTGTTAAATCTACTAAAACCCAGCTTGGGTTGGGTCGCTTATTTATTTGTAAATTAATGTTACGATTATATACTGAAGCTGGCATCTATTTATAATTGAATATTTTTATCGTCGGAGTACTTAATACTTTGAGGCCGATAGTGGCGCAGGGGCACAAAGTGTGCCTGCAAAAGCAGTTGTGGGTTCGATCCTCACTCGAGGAAATTAAATATTTATTTAAATTTATACTTCTATTTCTTCGTTCTGGTATCGAGGCAAAGCGCAGCGTTGAGGTCCACCACTCAATACGCAATACCAGCGCGAAAAGTGCGAAACGAAGTGTCTTAACAGTAGGTTCCCTCTGCCTACTGTGTATGGGATACAGTGGGAATCTGATAACTTAATACCTAATATTGAATATTTCTCTTAAATGAAATATACTTTTTACTTTCACGCATTTTTCCGCATATAAAAGACTGACAGAGGACAGTATTTAATATTTTTAAAATTTTATTCTACACTTAAGAAAAGAAAAATGACAGTGATGATCTATCTTTTTTCTTTTTGCACATACCTCTATCCAACAGATGCACGACGATTCGGGAGCAATCGCTAGTTATCTGGAAACCTAGTAAAGGAACGTGAAGCGATAAGGAAGTCAGCGCCAGGCCTCGCTTCGTTTCCCATATTATAAGAGTTTTATCTTCTGCGCCTGTTAGAGAAAAATAGCTTCTGTATAATATTAATCTAGTTTCTATTTGTACATAGAAAATGAAATTATCTTAATCCGTTGCTATTCTGTGTTACCATAAGTAAATATCAATAGCACCTAAGTTATGTTTCTTAGACGTGGAAAGTATTCTTTTGTTTTTCCTTTTCCTACATAGCATCTCTCTGAGAATAATATATTATCTCACAACGGCAAATGTGATCAACAAAAGAAGTGTTCAGAAGTGTTTTCATATTGTCTCTGGCTTCGTTATCAATAATTTAATAGAAATGCCAAGAATATATAAATTTAAATATAACCTACGCAACTTCCGAAATAGAGTCAACCAATAAATATACTTCATATTGATAAATTAATATAAATTATCGATAAAAATATTAATTGTAATTATTAATAACGAAATTTGTAAATGATAAGAAGCTTTCGTCAAGTGAATAAATAATTTTGTTTTGTACTAAAAACATTGCGTTTAATTATTACTCATTACTTTTAAAAAATAAATTAATAACTATAGTTGTTATTTTCATTTCAGTCTAGTTTTTACTTAGATTATACAAAATGTATTTACATACCAGAAACAGCTATCGAACCGTCACCAGTGACCTTCACACAGGTGACTTTGCCCAAATGACCGGACAGCAAGTGGACATCAGACCCAGTATTTATATCCCACACTATCAAATTGTAATCCCACGATCCCGATACAACTTGTGTTTTATTTGTTATTGACACGGCCACACAGGTTACTATGTCGGAGTGGCCCACTAGTACCTGTGGATTCGACGTTAAATATTACAAAATATAATATAATATATTTTTTTAATATATTTTAATACAACTACAGATATTCAGCTCGTATGCTTTTTCTCCTTATATTTTTAAAATTTTCCTGCATGTGGCAGGGTGGGCAAAAAGAACCTGCAAAACCTAGTGTGATGACACTCTATTCCCATTAAGATACTTCCGTTCCCAGCTTTCTTTCTTTTGCCGGTTTTTTAAGCCATTGGGTGTTGAGTGGTGGGATTCAACGCCACCCTCTGCCTAGTTATCAGAGCGAGAAATAAAAATATTTCATTCCCCTAAATGGAAATTAAACCCACAACCGTCGCGTTTACAGTCACACGCTTGTGTCCCACGCCACGACGGCCTCCATATCTTAGATATTATTGTTATTTTATTTTATAACATTTAAAAATTTTCTATATTTTTTCTAAGCCTAAGAGTAAGTGACGCCTAAACGAGTTTTTGTTCTTTTCTTGTTCTTTTTTACACAATAAAAATATAGTATAAGAATAGCTAACTGAAGTAGTTAAAAACTTTTAATGGATATATACGCGATGACTTCGGTTTCCCCCCGCGACTTAATTTATTTTTTTGTTTCTTACATTGTCAACAGCAGTGTTGCACTCCGATAAACAGAATGTTCAATAAGGCCGATATTTTTTATTTGATTTAAGGCAAAAAAATTAAAAACATCCGAAGAATTCTAAATTTACGCCCAAGTCAACTTAAAAGTAAGTACCTACCTATCAAATTAATCACTTAAGTAACTAATATACCTGAATATGGTTTGGTTATAGTATATTGTACAGTTTTATTCTTTACAAAAATAAAATATTTAATAAAAACATTTTTTTACTGAATTAAAGACTCATCTTTAGTTCTTTATTAAACTAAAATAAAAAAAACCAAATCAGCTTCACGCTGTATCCCATTTTCTGTCGTATTCTGGAGGTATTGTGTTTTGAGTGGCAGATCTCAACGCCGCGCTTTGCCTCGACACCAGAGCAAAGAAATGGAGATATAAATTTAAGTAAATATTTCAGTGGCGATCGAACTCACAACTAGTCGATTTTACAGTCACACTTTGTGCCCCTGCGCCACGCCACATTAAACTAAAATAAACAATAATTATTACGTTTAAAGTTAAAGCCATAACATATGTTATTCAAATAATTAGAATAAATAAAAATAGTATAGCAATATTATTAAACAAACAAAACACAATCAATTTCAATAAGGCAAAGGTATCTTTACTACCACTAAAGCCATACGGATAGCGCTAATATTTTACGACGTCGTGAAGTAAATAGGATTAGATAAATACTCTGTTTAAGTAGAACATAAAATATGGACGAATATATTAAAAACTAAGTGAGTTTTTTATATTATAAGAATGTTTGTGTGACGTTATGTTTTTGCTTGAACTTAAAAATAATGATTTGATATGGTGATAAAGTATATTTATTATTTTAAAATTTGCAATCAAAAACTCAACAGGAGCTAACAATAATATAGGTACTAAATTATTAATTATAATATATAAAGATATTTGAATTGAGCCCAGTCGTGGCGCAGCGGCACAAAGTGTGACTGTAAAATCGACTGGTTGTGTGTTCGATCTCCACTCGAGGCGATTAAATATTTATTTAAATTTATATTTCCATTTCTTCGCTCTGGTGTCGAGGCAAAGTTGGTCGTTGAGTTCCGCCCCTCAACATGCAATGCCTCCAGAATTCGTTGGAAAGTGGGGACCGGAGTGTCTTAACATTAAGTTCCCTCTGTTTACCCTGCTGTGAGCGGGACTGATTAAAATTTTTTTATAAAGATATTTTACAGACAATCTCAACTATAGCATAGCAATATTTTTTTCTTAATTAATTTAAATTTTTCGCCACTCAACACGTAATGCCTCCAAAATTCGGTGGAAACTGGAGAACAGAATATCTTAACACTAGATTCTCTCTGCCTACACTGCAATATGCAGAATATAGCACGAAGCTGATTATACTTTTAATATTTTTTTAAAATATATATTAGATAATTAAATTACCTGGGACAATTTCCCACCGTGCAGCTGCCACACTTTCAGTGACATATCCATCGAACCGGTAACAACGTGCTGCGAGTCTGCCGTCAGCGCAAAGCACGTGACCCGTTCCGCATGAGATATGGAGCGCTTCTCCTCCCCACTGTCCCCTTCGGCTAGTGCCCAAATACGGACCGAGTTGTCACCGTCAGATAACACCTGGGGAGTAAGTTAGGTATTGAAGGACATTCGTTTATAATAATTATTAAAAACATATATGTATAATATTCAATTTTAATAATGATATTATTTTAAATTAATATAAAATATCATTTATTATTTTTACCATTTTTAAACTGTTTTTTCACACTTAGGGAAAAATATTTATTAAGAAAACGTATAAAAAATTGAACGTAGCGGGATTTGCACCCGCGCCTCTTTGAGCGTATCGCTTAGTTGGTTAGAGGCCTTGGACGGTTTCCACAGAGACACGGGTTCAAATCAGGCTAATTTTATACATTTTCTTAATAAGTATCAGTCATTATTTTATTAAAATCCTTCATCACACACAATATAAAAAATATAGAGGCACAAAAAGCGAGTTTAACGCTAAAAACCAATCTCCGCCAGCCATACTGTTAACTGTGTGTTCTCTTTCAAATATATTATCGATAACTTTAGTATGATATCCGTAACGATAGTATAATATTGACATTTGTTTTTTTAGCATTATATGTATTAATTTCTGTAAACTACTCTTCTTTCTGTTACTATTGGTAAAACTGTACGCATCCTTACCTTTTCAGTCCACTACCGCCTAATCTACCATGAAAGATTAAGGATCGTAATGACAAAAGGAAAATCGATAAGATCCCGTCACTAATCCGAGAGAATCGTGACTGAGTTTCATTTAACGTTACACCATGAGACAGCGTGTCTTCTCAAATTTGCCTAATGGAAAAAGTTTTTGACTGCGACAAGCTGGATGGAAGGGAAAACCGTTCAAACTTGTTCAAAAATACAATATAGGCTGATTATTTAATACTGAAGAACAGCGACAGCAAGGTGAAATTCGATTTTACGCAATTTCACTTATATTAAAACGCTTAAAAGCAATCTATCGTCTCTTTTAATCTGAAGGACTGGAAAGTCGAGTTGAGTCTCTAATGAGCTTCCTGTAATGTCTATTGATTTTGACAATTAATGAAAAAGTTCTTTTTGTTGTTTAAAATTAATTTGGCCGACTTATCTTACTACTACTTATAAATCAAAAACGTAATGCTGCAGATGTATGTATGAGTTTAAATTAACTAACTACTAAGCTTTTTGATTGATAAATAGAATTTCAATAAGTTCTCGCTGTTTTTTTTTTGTTTAAAAAAAATAATTTAAAATATAATGCTTACAATGTCACTACTAAAGTACTGTCCATCATTAGAGACCACTTTCTCCCATCTCTCTGGTAGCAATTGAATCCCCCGTCGGAAAAACGATTCATCTTTCGAGGCAATTCAGGAATCAAGCCATTTTTCGGCTTCTTCAAAAGAATGGAAGCGCTGCTCGCTTAAACCGTGCGCCATCGACCGAAACAAGTGGTAATCGGAGGGGGCTATGTCCGGTGAATAC
>JAAIXJ010001707.1:571498-585807 GCA_013403705.1 Heliconius hermathena
CAGTTTTGGTACCGACTCTGTTATACGGCAGCGAAACGTGGGTATTACAGAAGAAGAATGAAAGAAAGATGAATGCTGTGGAGATGCGATCTCTTCGTAGGATATGCGGAGTCAGCTTAGCTGATCGAATCCGCAATGAAGAGGTACACAGAATGGCAGGTACTAGCGAGGATGTCACAGTGAGAATGAAGAAGAACGTGCTCAGCTGGTTTGGGCACGTCGAACGAATGAGTGATGAAAGAATGGCAAAAAAGATTTATGATGGAAAAGTGAGCGGTAAGAAAGGTAGGGGGAGACCTCGGTTGACCTTCGAAAACACAGTATCAAAGATACTGGAGGAAGGTCACGTAAAAAGCATGAGGACCCCCCGGAGGGCATGTATGAAGAGGTTGATGACAGTGGACGAGGCGAAAGAGGTATGTAGAGACCGTAGCGTTTGGCGCTCCGTTCTCTCTAACTACCCCGCTAGGGATAAAGCGTGAAGCTAAGTTAAGTTAAGACATTATAGTAAACACTATTCTACTATAATTTGAGGTTACATATAGTACTATTTTGGTGATTCGTTACCGTACGAAATTCCATGAACAGAGTGCCGCAACGCCATCTTTCAAAAAACACGCGAGAACTTATTTATTAAGTTACTTTTTTTAACCTGTTTTTGTTAACCGGTTTAAGTATTAAAATCTTGACCAAGTAAAATGAGCTCCCTTTGTTAAGACGTTTATTATACCTATTATGTCTTTAATTAAACACAACTTGTGGATGACTGCTATTAAGCAGCTAAATGTATCAACCTCAGAAACTTTGAGATTAGTTTGCGTGCAATATGTCATAACGACAGAAACGCGATGTATACATTAGTTCTAGTACAAGCAATTTTCTTAGTATGAAATTGCTTTACAATATTTTTTTACATTTATCAAATTTATATTTTCACTGCTTCGCTCTGGTGTAAAGGCGAAGCGCGAGGTTGAGTTCCGCCACTCAACATGGAATGCCTCCAATAAACGGCGGAAACTGGAGAACAGAGTGTCTTAACACTAAATCCCTCTGCTTATCCTGCTGTGTATGGGATACAGTGTGAAGCTAATGATAATAAATTGCTTTAGGTTTTACTATACATTGTTTATATAATATTTTTATCGAGTCGTTAGCAAATTTTTTGTCATTTGTCATAAAACAATATATTTTTTGTTCTATACATATAAAGGGAGTAAAATTCCCTGTGTTAATAAGTAGCTTAGTAAACCACAAGCCTGTAAAGGTATAACTTTGAAAATCTCAAATTAAATTGTGTGAAAATGGCTGCACAGAATGCTAATTTTCCTTATCGCTTTATAATTTTGTTGTAACTTCAGCAAAATGAAATCATTATTTGGAAAGATAAGAAGTTTATTGTAAAAAATATGCAATACAATTTTATTAAGTATATTTCATAATGAGGTTTAAAATTGGTATAGATTGTTTGAGTTATTTTGTCTATAATTATAAATTTTGGTAAAGATTTCTTTTAGTTTCACGATGAATATCGCACACAGCAGGGTAGGCAGAGGAAACTTAGTGTTAAGACACTCATTCTCCACTTTCCGCCGAGTTCTCGCTCTCGCTCTCACTCAACACGCAATGCCTCTGCATTGCGTGTTGAGTGCCGAAATTCAACGCCTCGTTTTGCCTCGACACCAGAGCGAAGAAATCAAAATATAAATGTAAATAAATATTTCATTTCCTCGAATGGGGATCGAATCCACAAACATACTGTCATAACTACATATTAGACTAATAGTCCTCAAATTTCAGCTTTGCTAAAATGACGTAGGTCTGGCGGCTCTGGGATCTTGAGGTATTAGAAAAACATAAAATATTAAAAGATAACTTACCGCATATTTCATATTGAGTGTAACATCAACACTAGTGCTGGGTGCGTTAACCGAATGTAGCACAATCCCGGAGTCCACGAGCCACACGTGGACGTTGCGAGCTCTGTCCCCCGACATCGCGCGACGACCGTCCGACATCATCAGGAGGGTTTGGAGAGCGGATTGGTGACCCTGGTTATGTTTTTATACTAGAGTATATCTTTTGTATGTATATTTTTTAATTGAGAATTTTAAGGAGAATGTAGTTTTTATCCTTTTTCATTTATTCATACTGCACTTTGTTTCATCAGAGCATAGTAAAGTACGTTCTATTAGTCGTGGTCGTCTTAAAGTTAGGCTTTCTAAACTTTTGCGCATTGTTTGCTTGAGGAGAAAATAAGAAAAATCCTAAAATCAAATCTCCACAGCCATTTACAGCAAACTTCAGGTCAGCGTCGGCTCGTCGACCACCTACTTCCTTGCGAACGTCGGACATCATCAGAAAGTTCATAGAGAGGACTGATGACCGTAATGTTTATTATATTTTATTGTATTTGATCTTTTTCAGATACGGCATTTTCGTCGGATTTTATTTTATTTAATAGCTGAACGGTTATTTAAAACTATTATAGTAAAGAAAATATTTGAGTAATTAAAATAAAGTGCATATGTAGGGGAGGGTACCATGAGAGGGACACGTATTGAAGGGGACATTGTAAAATTCGGTTATAATAAAAAGATATCGGATATACACATTTGCCAATATACACACAATTGTGCCAACTTCATGCTCCTGTCACTTTAAAGATGGCGGTGGTGTGCGAATATTGTAATTGTAATGCCATAGAAAAATATTATTTTTTTTTATTTTTGCAAATCGTTTTGTTAAATAGTGTGAACTGATAATTTATTTATTAAGTGTTAATTTTTATTTGCTAGACATATACATTTACTATAACAAAACGTCAGTACTTTCTTATTTATAAGTGTTAATTTTGTGATTACATTTATAATTTGCGTATAATATTCATGCAAGAGATACAACAAATTGCCACGAACGGGACAGTCTCAAAAAGATTGTTGATTGTTAAAATTCTTCCTTTAATATCATAGTGTTAGTTTAGCTTGGTTAATCATAATTTTTATACAAATTATTTAATGTCCCTTTCATAAATGAATCTCTTACAATATAGGCTATTTATACAAGGGACAAGACGCACTTTTTGAAGACTGTGAAAATAAATAACTAAGAATCAAGAATTATTAATTATTCTTTTTTATTTCAAAAGTAAAATAATGGAATTAGCTCCAATCTCTTCAAACTATTATTTTACACATTTAATAGAGCCTCTACAACAAAAGTATCCCTTTCATGCCACTTCTGCTCTATATATTAAAAAAAATAAATTAAAATATTTTCTTGTTGGATGGAAAGATATGGGATACATAGTACAGCTACTTAAAACATTTATCTTCAATATTATTTACTTATATCGCTTGCTAAGAAAAAACGACACAATAGTAACTATACTATAGATAACTATAGAAGGGAGAGTCGATTACTTATATTATTGGGTAAAATAGATTAAAACAAAGTACTTGTCCCGCCTAAACTTCTAACCCATCTTAATGAAATTTGACAGGGATCTCCTATTGTATTAGGATTATATGATGTATGGTACATAAAACCTTTTTCAATATAATAAATTTCAAATAACCACATAAATATTAATAAAATGATAAATTCTATTAATACAAAATTATTGACAATTATATAAAATAGAAGAACTATTAATATTAAACACATAAAAAAAAAGATTTTTTACCTTATAAGTCAAAGATGGAGAATTATCAGCCAATTGCCATACAACAACAGTCCTATCTTCAGATCCACTGAGCACTAACAGATTGTTAGGGCTGAAAGTGACACAAGTGATGTGCCCCATATGACCATTGAGGGTAGTTTGCAATCGATGTGTGGAAAGTTGCCAAACTCGGACTAAGCCACGGGCGCACCCGCTAGCTGCTAGTTGCCCATCCCTGGACACTTCTAAACAACTGATCGGTATTAGTTCGCTTTGTTCGGCCTGGTGGATACAATAACTTGTTAATTTGGTTACAGTTTAGTTTGTGCATTGAAGTTGTAAGTAAATAAGCTTTTCTTAAGAACATCTTGTGTAAGTTGTTGAGGTCGTCATAGCGCAGGTGCACGAGCGTGTGACTGTAAACGTGACGGTTGTCTTGTTCGATTCCCACTCGGGGAAGTGAAGTATTATTTATGAATATATTCATTTCTTCGCTCTGGTAACAAGACAAAGCGTGGCGATGAGTTCCACCACTTAACACCCAACACCTCGAGAATTCGGCTGAAAATGGAAACGGAGTGTTCTAACACCTCGTTAATTCGCTCATGTAAACGTAATTTGGTTACAGAACGCATTTCTTTAAGTAAAACAGTTTTTTAATAAAAAAAATATTTTATTTAAATATAATAGCAATCGTTATTATCTAACTAACCTGTAATAAAGTGACGTTTGTCGTTGATTTCGTCTGGCGCCTCTTCAGTTGCTTAGTTGGGCGGAAGTTGGTAAGGTTATCCTCAGTGTGGAATGAATATATTGTTACTCTATTGCCACCTAAAATAAATTTATTAGTATTATTATAAATTAAAAAAAAAGTTAATCAAACTGTCTTATATAGAATGTTACTCGTATTATAAAAAGCAAAACCAAGTCGATCAAAATCTTGGCAAACTAAAATAATATTTTAAATTAAATAATAAAATAAACTATAGGTTTTTTTTTACCAGCAGCTAAAAGAAAATGATCCTTGTCGGCAATAGCCAAAGCCGCCAGATCGTGTGCGGCCGCTAAAGTACGTAACAATTGAGCACTGTGTAGACTGTATATGTAGATGCGTTGGTCAGCACAACCCACCGCCGCTCTGGACGAGTCGTGTCCCACACAGAAACATTTTACCTAAACAAAAAAAGGCTCTCAATAATTATCTGTTTTTTTAGATTCGTAGCATATAGCAGGTTAGGCAGAGGAAACTTAGACATAAGAAATATTCGACAAATTTTCGAGACGTTGCGTGTAGAGTAGCGGAACTTAACTTCGCCTTGTTACCAGAGCGATAAAATACTAAATAATTCATTTCCACGAGTGAGAATCGAACTCACAACCGTTGTGTTTACAGTCACACGGCTGTTCCACTGTCCCACAACGGGTTCAATAATAATCTTCATACAATTAATGACATAGTAATGGAGAGAAACAATTCTGAAGTTCATAATGTAAAAATTTTAACTTACTCAAAGGAGTTTTTTAATGCTCAGATGATGTTAGCAAAGTTTCAAAAACAAGCAACAATAACTCCGTGAATTCAGATATGTATCAAATTACAGAACCAAATTTAACGAGTTCCAATGTTCAAGCATTCCAAACTTTGTTAAGCAGATATAAAATACATTCGTGACTGAATAAGAATAACGCGTCTATTTATATATTATTGTTATTTATATAATATTGTTTATATATTATTATTGTATTTTTTTTTTCTTCACGCATTTACTGCATTCTGCAACAGTGATACGGCACTCCATCTTCCATTTTTTTGTTGTGGGTTCCATTCCCACTTGAGCAAATTAAATAATTAATATTTTCATTTCTTCGTTTTCGTATCGAGGCAAAGCTTGGTGTTGAGTTCCACCACTAAACACGCAATGCCTCTAGAATTCAGCAGAAAATGGGGAACAGAGTGTCTTAACAATAGGCTCCCTCTGCCTAATAGCGGGACAGGCAAAGGAGACCTACAGTTAAGATACTCCATATAATACAATAACAATACAATTAATTGTACATAAATCGTGGCGCAGCGGCACGAAATGTGACAACCGACTGGTTGTGGGTTCGATCCTCACTCGAAGAGATGAAATATTTACTTAAATTTATATTTCCATTTCTTCGCTCTGGTGTCGAGGCTAAGCACGGCGTTGAGTTCTGCCATTCAACACGCAATGCCTCCGGAATTCGGCAGAAAGTGGGGAACAGAGTGTCTTAATACTAGGTTCCCTCTGCATACCCTGCTATGTGCGGGATACAGCGTGAAGCTGATAAAAAATACAATTAATCGACTACCACTATACAATACACCGTATACTCTACATGGCTGGGCACAGTAAAAAGGATCTATCGGCTCGTTAGATTTCAATCTACAACCTTTCCACATCTAAATCAATTGCGGACTGTCGGACAAAAGCTAATCATGTTTAAATGTAATAAGAGAAAATGGTCTAAGGGCACTTACTAGAAATTCACTGTAATTTATTTCATGTCTACCAAAGTGTAAGTAAGAGCTAAAACAATTTAATGCTCCTCAATTACAACACCCGAAGAGGGTCGAGGAGAGCATTCTGGGTAACCTTTGCTCATTATAAAGAAATTTACCTTGTTAAGAATGTTCTAGATGGTACTTATTAAGACTTTAATTCGCAAATAGATTTATTGTATGTTTATTTCACTTTGTTCAGCTTAATTTTTGCTTGTAACCTCACTGGCATCGAAAGTGTTTGTAAGCTCGGTAGTTGTGAGTTCGATTCTTCAGTAAGGGAGCCAATTTTGATCATTCGTACACAAATCGATTAATCTTAACCCTTCGAGTGTCTCTAAATATAGGGTACTGATCAAAATTCACCATAGAGACAACCAGTCGCCATTTTGTCTAAATTATAAAAAAAATATCGAGAAACTACTAAGTTGAATGTCATTGAATAGATATTTAAAAATAATTATTAGGTTCCCTTCGTAACTTTTAATTTAGTTAAATGTTTAGGATATATGGCGATTAAAGATTGATTTGATAATCGTTATTGATAATTGTGTTACTCATACTTTAGTATTTCGTTAATCTGTCCTGACTACGCAAGGATTGTAGCTGTGACAGACATACGAGTATAAAGATTGGATACTGCTACCGGACTGTGAAAGCGGTTTCAATCCACTACGATATAAACTTCCCAGGTAATTAATAAAATTTAAAAATAAACTTAATAAAATGGAATGCTACAAAAAGTCTAAATTTAAAAAATACCCATTTAATTTTACAGGATTCCTTGTGAAGGTCGAAGAATAAGTCCCAACTGTTAATCTTAAGGAAATATTGAGCTTGTTTTATGCATTTGGGTTTTTTGTTTATTATAAATATTGATTATTTTATTATAAGTTCCATAATATTATTTTTCTTAACCCATACATAGTATCATTTCTACAAAACCTTTTGTAGTCATGTCAAAAGGACATCTTAAAGGAATTGGGTCCACATTTCCAAGCTATCAAATCTACAATCGAGTAAATGGGGACTATTAAGGTAATTGTAACGTAATTGGATTACTTATTAAATGCCTGAATGCTTTTATTGCTTTAAATCGAATGAAGCTCATATTCCTTTCTTCAGTTTAGAAGTTTAAATCTTGATTAGGTATAATAACTATTTTTCTTTATATAATACTAGAGGGCGCGCGCGGCTTCGCCCGCTTATTTAGACACTTAGGGGTGAATTCTAAAAAAACTACGAAACACGTGTTCAATAAAATATTTTTAACAGTCTGAATCACTTTTTTTATAAAAATCGGTGGTGATTTAAAGATTTTTCCATACAAACTTTCAACCCCTTATTTGCACCCTTAGGGGGTGAATTCTAAAAAACCATGAAACACGTGTTCAATGAAATGTTTTTAAGAGTCTGAATTTCAAATTTTATAAAAATCGGTGCCGATTTAAAAAAAAATCCATACAAACTTTCAACCCCTATTTCATCCCTTTAGGGTTAAAATTTTTCAAAATCCTTTCTTAGTGGATGTCCAGAATATGAAAATAAACATCTGCCCAAATTTCATGTTTCTACCATCAGCGGTTACGCCTCTGCGTGCGTCTTACCTCAGTCAGTCAGCACAAGTCCTTTTATTCTTTATATAATATGTATAACATATTAAACATGGCTATAAAAGGTCATTTGCAAATTTTTGGACATAAATAAATTTTCATAATTTTATTTGTAACTTCCTAAAATAATTATTTTATGTGTGTATTTAAAGAGATGATAGTTAATATATAGTAATAATTAATATATAATAAATTATAATAATTAATATGAGTATATTAATTATTATCATTATATATTAATTATTACTATATATTAACTATATAATATGTAGAAATGTGGAATATAATGAATATTCCTCTTTGTATACAATGATGTTGAATGATTAAATATTTCTTTTATTCTTTTGGTAAATATTGTACATAATACAACCAAATTGTAATCAATAAATTTATAAAATCTATCTATAATTATGTGATTAACTTTTTGTAATGGTATGGTATCAGAAATAAAGGCTATTTTTTATTATTTTTTATTTATATGGGTATAGGTATAATCTTTTAGCATATATACACATCTGGCTACTTAAACGACGTGAATGTTTTCGCTAATAATCCGCAATGCAGCGTTCAAACATTTAGAAAAACTTACAAGCTTTCATACTTCTTTTAAAAGTTATATAACAGACCGCATTGACACAGGTAAGTTCAGAATGCAAGATGCAATGGTTCCGTCAGTATTTTAAATGTGGCTGTTGTTCTTAATTTTTGTATTACTTTAATTTACTCTTTACGGTAGCCTAGTGTTAAGATACTTCACTCGTTATTTCCTCGAGTGGGAATCGAACCTGCCGGGTTTACAGTCACACGCTTGTGTTACTGCGCCACTATATAGGTAGAGGTCTATATTAGTTGACATACATATTTGATATTATTGTTATATTTTTTGTGCTTAATAAATAGCCGATTTAAAATTAAAAAAAGCACTGTTAATACAAAAATTTACATATTTTTTTCTTCGAATAATATTTTTATTTTAGGTAAAATTAATATATATATAAACATAACGTTAATATAATATGAGTACATGTTTATGTCATATCATCATTTGTTGTTTTGGCGAGAGTACTGTATGTAGAGGGTAAACAGAGGCAATCTGGGAATAAAGTGATAAGATACTCCGTTCCCATTAAGACACTTCTGTCCACTTTCCACCGAATTTAGTAGGCATTGCGTGTTGAGTGGCGGAAATCAACGCCGCGCTTTGCCTTTCAAATTTGTTTTTCATTTTTTTATAAATAGTGTACAAATAAATAAGATTTATTTCTTACCTTAGCTTTATGCCTCTTCAATACATGCAAATAAGTTCCAGTTATAAATGTGCGGATATGTAATTCATTTTCTCCTTGCAGAGTGACTAAAAACACATTGTCCTCAGTAACTTCCATCGCGTGGACAGGCACGCCGGCGGACACCGTGTTGAGTAACGTAAAATTGTCCACATTCCACGTACAGATTGTCCCATCTTGGGAACAGGTTACCAGGATGTCGCCATCCAATATCACTTTGATTGATGTTACTGGGCCTCGATGGTGGTCGAGTTTTGTTATCTTTGGACAGAATATTATAATAAAGCATGCAATTATGTAATTTAATATAAAAGATAGAATATGTTCCTAAAATTACTTTGTTACGTTATAAAATGTCATCTATTTATTATGTTAAAGTATATACCCATGTATTTGTATATTCAATACATGGTCAATACAAAAATCTAACTGGAAAATAATTTTCTTTGTCAAAGAGCTTAATATTTTTCCGGGAAAAAGGAAACTCCGCTTCCTGATCATAATATACTACATATTTCCTGTAATCTACAATATACAATATCCTACTTTACGTATCGACTTTATTTTTTTGTAAAATATAACTTCTTATTTTTATTATATTTTAATCCTTTTTAAAGTGTTATTCCATACTTAGAAAAGAAAAATGAAGAGAACTTTTTAGAAAACGTTTAAAAATAACATAAACCTGTAATGCGCTTGAACGATTTCCAAGAAGCACGGGTTCAAATCCCGCTGCATTCAAATTACTATACATTTTCAAAAAATATATATTTTTATTTTTTCTATACTTATCTAAATACTTACCAAGGCTCCATTAATAAGTGATGTGACAATAACCGCCGAGTCCTCTCCCCCGCTAATCACTAACGAGCGGTTGACTATTGCTGCGACGCACAATACAGGGGCTATGTGCTCTCTGGAGAAAAGAAATGTGTAAATGATATTAATAAAGAAATTATATTACTACCTCATATCTTCAGAAATTATTAATCATAATGGCTGTATATGATGTAAAACTTATTAATAAGTATTATGAATGTAAACATTGAAAAAAAATGTTGAAGTTGTCGTGGTGTATTCGCACAAGTGAGTCACTGTAAGCACGACAGGTTGTGGGTTCGATTCACAATAGAGAAAATGAAATATATTATATTTTCATTTTTTGCTCTGGTGTTGAGGCGAATAATATAAATAGGCATTCTAATTTTTGAAACATTGAATTAAAGTACACATAGACAACAGCTTCAAAAGTAATAATATATATTTACTTATAGTATGCTAACTAATTAGTTATATTTTTCAGTAACAATTAACAAAAACTATATTATTATACTCATTCTTCAAAAATATTAAACACGTTTCATATTTGAAAACACACAATTGTACTACTAAAAGTTACTAAAAGTTGCCGAGTAATAAAAAAAAAATTCCGTGCATAAAAATTATTCGTTCCAACAAAGCACCGTAGTAGAACAGAAGCTAACGAACTTTTACTTGCTAGTTACAAAAGCGGCTGTTAGTTTTGATATCAAGGTTGTTTGAGCTTTGTAACTTTTAAATTATTTTTTTTATAATAATTATAGTTAGCGAGGCCAATTATGGCACAAGGGCGCAAGCGTGTGAGTAAGCGCGACAGGTTGAGGGTTCAATTCCCAATCGAAGAAATTAAATATTTAATATTTTCATTTTCTCACTCTTAAGTCGAAGGAAAGCGAGGTGTTGTGGCGGCGGTAAGTGGGGAGCGGAGTGTTTTTACACTAGGGTCTCTCTGCCTACCCTGCTACATGCAGGTTATGAAATATCCCATTGTGTAACACTACCCATTAAAAAAAATAAGTTTTTAGTTATTTTGATATAAAATAAGAAAGCATTAATTAGTAACCCAAACTTTGAACATCAAACAAATCTGTTTATTTACGATAAGTCAAACAATATCTAAATATTCTAAGCTTATATAAATACGCTTGAAATAAATATTGATATAATTTATTAGATTAAATTTAAATAAATATATCGAGGCTCGAGTCTCAAACATTGCAGGATTTCAGTAACACCTTAAAATTCCTTAGATTAGATGCAACTAATCCTCAAAACTTAATTTTTAATGACAATTAAATTTAATAGTATCACATTGTACCCAGCCCATAGCAGGATAGTGAGAGGTAACCTGGAAACCTAGTTTAAACACCGTTCCCACATTCTCTACTTTCCGCCGGCATTCTGGATGCCTTGATTGTTATGTTTCGGAACTCAACGCCACACTTTACCAGATTGAAAAAATGAAAATATTTAATACTTCATTTCTGCGAGTGGGAATAAAACCCACAACCTTTATAGCTTCACTAAATTTAATATTATATAGCACATAATTAATAATGCTGTATCCCGCACACAGCAAGGTAGTGGCCGGTCGTGGCGCAGCGGCACGAAGTGTGACTGCAAAATCGACTGGTTGTGGGTTCGATCCACACTCGAGGAGATGAAATATTTACTTAAATTTATATTTCCATTTTCTTCGCTCTGGTGTCGAGGTTAAGCGCGGCGTTGAGTTCTGCCCCTCAACACGCAATGCCTCCAGAATTCGGCAGAAAGTGGGGAACGGAGTGTCTTAACACTAGGTTCCCTCTGCCTACCCTGCTGTGTGCGGGATACAGCGTGAAGCTGATTTGATTTAATTTTTTTTTAATAATTAATAAACCACCACATGAAACATTGTAGTTTGCATTGTGTTTAGAATTAGCGTTAAACTTTCCAAAATAGAAAGCTTATTCTAATTAATTATATAAGTTGTCTTAAACTGATACCGCCAACGTATTTACTAAGTATTTAAGTGAGGAAACTAAGTGTAAACGGAATTTCAAAGCAAAGTTCCCAAGTAAACATGCCAACCCATTAAAATGTGGATAGTAATGATGTATTATGTTACAATAGGAGCTGCACTGCGAACGTACGAGGGAGGGTAAGTTATTACTAGCAGGCACGTTCCAGTTTTACTGGAGATATCCATTATTATATTTATTATAGTACTCGTATTAAGGGTTTGCAATGTTTTTGTTTTCTTATATTTTTTCTTATGTTTTTATTGAAGTCGGCTTAAAAATATAGATTTATAGAATTTTATTAAAGCAAAATATGTAACATGGATCCTATTACATATTTTTAAAATCAGCTAATAATAATAAGATATTATTCAAAATTTATCATGTGCTATAAGACTTGATCAATATTAATGAACTCTTTTAATCGGTATAGATATAGGCATAGATATGGGCTATATCTATAATTTTAAAATATGGCTGAAGTGAAATTGTTTTCAATAAACTAAAGTATAAAATTCAACCTAAAAAGTAATAAGCAGCTTCATATAAGAAATTATCTATTAAAACTTATACTCACAAAATTTTCGTCTTAACAGCCAAAGTGTGTAAATCCCATACAACGACACTCGTATCCTCTGACCCGGTGAGGAGATACTGTGACTCGCGCGTGACGCACATACATAATATCCGGCCGGAGTGACCTGGAAAATAACTTTGGGTTATGACCTCTGATGTTGAACTTGGATAGGTTAAGATAATTGTAAGGAGAAATAATTGTACAAGTTATACAATAGATATATTACGGAAAGCATTTTTGGTTTTGGCACTTTAATATAAAGAGAAAATATGTTAAATCACGTATATAATAGCAAGGTAGGCAGAGGCAACCTGGTGTTAGGACATTCAGTTTCCTACATTCGGTGAAACATTGGATATTCAGTGGCGGAACTCAACACCACACTTTGTCTTATTAACAGAGGGACGAAATAAATATAATTTATTCCCCTGAACGTGAGTCGGAACCACAACTGTCTGTAAAGGCGGACGAGTTCGAATAATTGTCGATGTAATGTTTTAATGGATAAAATCTTAAATTATCTTGGTTTTGTAATTAAAAGTGCTTGTGTAATTTGTGTTAGGTGCGACCACACTCCACGCATCATAATAAGTAGAAAATAGAGAACGAAACGACCTATCATTACATATTTTCTTCCCATCCAAAATAAATAGCATATATTAATAACACAGAAAAAAAACCATATATAATAATTATTTATATCACAATAATATCTAATTCCACCCTTATTAATACAACGTACAAATCAATATATTTCCAATATAGCTAAGCACTGGTAAATCTGTTCGAGCTACAATTACGTAATATGAAACCACATATTAAACTAATCGGTGGCTTAAACGTAACATGGGGTAATAAGGATTGAAGGGTATAATTATTAGTAATACAGCTATTATTGACTTCGAGATTTACTGTTTTGATGTTAATACGAGTATATTATATATTAATATTGAAGCTAGTTGTGGCGCAGCGGCACAAGTGACTGTGACTGTAAACGCGACTGGTTTTAGGTTCGATTGCCATTCGAGGAAATGAAATATTAATTTAAATTAATATTTTAATTTCTTCGCTCTGGTAGCGATGTAAAGCGGCGTTGAGTTCTGCCATTCAACACGCAATGTCTCCAGAATTTGGCGAAAAATGGAGAACGGAGTGTCTGAAAATATTAAGACATATTCCCCATGTTCCCCATTTTCCCTCTTCGGTTCATTCTGCCTACCTTGCTGTGTGCGGGATACAGCGCGAAATTGATTTAATTGATTAATTTTGAGAATGATAACATAATTTTGAGATGAACAACAATATGAAAATTGTAGGTTTATTATTCACTTAACGGCCTGCTGAATTAAAAAGTTAGATTTAGCGTTAAATATGTTAAACAAAATTATTTTATAGACAAAAAATTACTTAATAATAAAAAAATTGTGTATAGTGGTTATGCACCCAGAACTCCACTGCGCAACAATTGTTTTAATTTAAATAAAAAAACAATTGAACTAAAAAAATATGTACCAGTACAATAAGCTTACAGCTGTGTAAAGGAAGCATATTCCAGATATTATATAAAAGAAAGCCGGCCGGAGCGCTGCGCCATGAGGTGTGACTGCAAAATCGACTGGTTGTGGGTTCGATCCCTACTCGAGGATATGAAATATTTACTTAAATTTATATTTCCATTTCCTCGCTCTGGTGTCGAGGTTAAGCGCGGCGTTGAGTTCTGCCTCTCAACACGCAATGCCTCCAGAATTCGGCAGAAAGTGGGGAACGGAGTGTCTTAACACTAGGTTCCCTCTGCCTACCCTGCTGTGTGCGGGATACAGCGTGAAGCT
>JAAIXJ010001707.1:586427-668314 GCA_013403705.1 Heliconius hermathena
AGACAGGTGCCACGACTGGCCTCGATTAATACTTATAAGATCATAAATTATATTTATTCATTTCTTAGGAAACATTTCTTTTTCATGCCACAAATTATCCCTTTGTGTATAGAAATATCTTTAGTTATATGACAATAATTTTCTTTGCTCTAGCTACAATTTTATGAGTGTATGTATATATGTAAGTATTTATTAATATAACTAAACAGAGTTCTTTAAATTCTACGTAGTAAACACCTTTTAATACTTTATTTGGAGGTAGGTTCGCAGGTTCCCATTGCCTGTCCTGCTATAAACGGGTAAACAGAGGGAACCTGGGAAGGGATAGAGCGAGAAGCTAAAAAAATTTGGAATTGACCAAAGTGTAAAATAAGACTCATTTATATAAAATGGTATTTAGCTTATTATGTAATAGTTAAAATCAATAAAATATTACTGTGAATTCCATATAAAGTTGGCGATTATGACGAGATAAAAAATTCACAATAGCAAAACTATTTGAAACTATTTCCTCATGAAACCCAGTTATATCATCTATTTTCTGAACGAAGTAGTTAGAAACTACTTGTGATTTACTTTTCAGTTTACTATCACGATCTAATAAATCTATCCGGCAATAGTAGGGTAGGCAGAGGGAACCTAGTATTAAGAGACTCCGTTCTGAGGAACTTTAGAGTACTGCGTGTTAGATGGCGGACTGCAACTCCGAGCTTTTGTCTAGGTGCCAGAGCGAAGAAATTAAAATATTCATTGAAAGTGAAAATTTAATAATAGTTAACTTCTCCAAGTGGGGATCGAACCAGCAACCGTCGCGTTACAGTTACACCCTTGCCAATAAAAAAATATACCTATATATAACATTTAGTAAGGATATATTTATAAGAGCACTCGAGTGTTTATCCACTCAAAGTTCTGTGAATCGTGTAATCTGGTAAGTGCTGCCTATTTTTATAAAAAAAACGTATAACGTTAAAGTATATAATATATACTACAAGTACTAATATATTAGAGTTTTATAATAAAAATATTATTAGATGAATTATTGATTTAGGATGAATTAATGATTTTTAATAATATTCTATGTAAGTAAAAAGCTCTCTAAATTATATTATAATTTATTATCTATAGATTTGACAAAATAACAAATAGATATATGAAAAACTAAATTATAACCAAATAAAAAAATATATTATTACTTTTGTTAACTTGATATATTTACCGATGATGATAATACACTGTATTTTAATTATCTGTGGTATGCCATAGCAAGTATGCTATGGCAACATTGTTCTTTAATAGGCGGTAGATATTTCCTTGAGGTAATTTGCTATATTGGGCTGGAGCAGTGAAGGCGAGTGTTTGAATTAGTAAAGGGGCCCCTTAAGCCTATTCGTGTGGTCGCAAGTCCCAGGCACTGCTCCAAGCTCATCAGTATTTGTGTATTTTGTTATTTTAAAATGTAATTAAATAAAGTCATTTACACGAACTGCAGTTTTCTTCACATCATCTAATACAGAAGACAACACTTTTGTTGCGAAACATACAATACACTATAGAAAATGGACGATTTAATAAAAACTCTAACAAAAACTGCTCTCAGCTTCTCTATAATGTAAGAAGACGATATTTTATATCCCAGACAACAATTCACAGCTGGTGAAGGAAATAGTACAGCAATATCAAAGGAGTTTCGCACTGTTCAATTAAATTAAATATTGTACACTCGCTGGCAAACATTTAGTTGTTATTGTTTGTGACCAATGGTATTTATATATAATATACTGTTATATTATGCCTATTATTATGGCTATTATGATCGATAAGTTTGGGTTCGATTCTAATTTATGGAATTAATATAAATTATCTTAATTTTGTTATGATTTCCGCCGCTTGACACCCTACTAAACGAAGGAGAAATGTAAAGTAGAAAATGATTATGTATTATATTATATTTTCCAAAACATTCATAATATTTTTTTTAGGTTCACACATCTACTACATATAGTAAGGTAGGCTCTTCGTTCATTTAAACAAATCTTGTATTGAGTGACGGAACCCACAAGAATGAGAGATAATTCAAATACAATTTGAATTTAAATTATATTAAGGGACGGAACCTAGAACATGGCGCACAAAGTCAGCCATTGTTCCACTGCGCCTCCATGACCTCAAATCATAACAATAAAGTTCATAACAAATATATTAAGTTAGAACTATCTACTATCCTTGTATACTTTAAGTTATATCTAACTCATGATGTACTATATAGTTTAACAACTCTATTGTTAGTTACACGCTTCATCATGGCTGCTAATGGTGTCTGTAATTTATATCTATTGTTGATTCCGAATTTGTATGATTATTTGCATAAATAATAATATGAATTATTGCTGATTCATATGTATATGTAGGCCAGTCGTGGCCCAGGGGTAATATTGTAAACGTGACAGGTTGTGGATTCGATTCCGCCAATCAATACTCAATACAATAGTGGAGAGCGGACGGTCTTAGCACTAGGTCCTATTCCTACACTGCTACAATATGAAACTGTAGCCTATATACGAAACACGTATGTATGGAGATGGTGATTTGCAGTTTTCTATCAGATGTTTAGTTGATTTAAGTGTTTTTATTAATGTTTATTTTCATTTCGTTTGCTGGTAATTACTTGTTTACTTCTATTTTAATAGATTTAGTTTAGTTTGGTATGTACACATATTATAGGAAGCTCTTAGGTGTAACTTCGCAATGTCTTTTTATATAATATCTTTACTTGAGGAGAGTGGGGCATATTTATAGATAAACGTATTAGCTAATATGATTATCTATAATAAAATCAAAATATATAAATGTTTTCATATTATAAAATAAATATTTTTAACTACAATATTTTCTCCTCTTTTACAACATACCACTAGGTCAACTTTGTCTAGACAGATCTAGATAACATAACATATTATACAATAAAACATATATTTAGATGTGTCAAAATAAAAAAAAAATCAAAATTCCCAATTATGACATAAGAATAATTATAATAATTACATTAAATATTATAATAAGTAAACTGTGGTTTTGTGGTGAATTAAGAATTCAAGAATCGCTTTAGGGTCGGTATTTCAATTTTACTTTGATGTTTGCTTGTTTCTATTACTGGTTGTCCCTTAAGCAATTTACATTGTTTATTATTATGTTCTGAATTGTATGGTTCGATAAAATATGCTTTGTTATGTAAAACGATGTATAAATAAACTCAATGATGCCTTATGAAGTAATTTTCTTGCCATTCCTTTTAAGAATCATTCTTATTATTTCTTTTTTTTTAATTTTAGTTCATCATAAAATTCTATATTTTGTATTTACCATGTTGAATATAGTCTTTTATATATAAGTAAAAAAAATGCATGTATACGGCTTCACGCTGTATCCCGCACACAGCCGGGTAGGCAGAGGGAACCTAGTGTTAAGACACTCTGTTCCCCACATTCTGCCGGATTCTGGAGGCATTGCGTGTTGAGTGGCAGAACTCAACGCCGCGCTTTGCCTCGACACCAGAGCGAAGAAATGGAAATATAAGTTTAAGTAAATATTTCATCTCCTCGAGTGGGGATCGAACCCACAACCTATCGGTTTTACAGTCACACTTTGTGCCCCTGCGCTACGACTGGCCTCGATGGCCAATAGAACAAATGGCAGTATTTATTAAATATATGGTGTTTGTTTTAAGTAATGAAATAAAATATATATTTTTTTTATTATAGTGGTGTCTTTAAAGTTTTTTTTATTATGTATACTCGTGGTTAGTCATGGTATGTAATGAGTGATGAAATTCATAGTCTCATTTTAACTGAGACCAGGGAAACGATAACAGTAAAGACTAAAGTACAGTAGACAGTAGACAGACTAAAGTAAAGTACAATTCTTACAGGAAAAAAATTATCTGTGGGCATCGTCTATCCTCATATACAATATCTACGACTCGATTTAGTGAATGAGGCGTGTGCGGCGGTGTCCCTTTGATCGGTGTATGTCTGCGTGTGTCGTTCTTAACAAATGGCGTTTTATTTTACAACGATAATTTTATTCATTACTTTGTTTGTAAAAATCACTTATTTATTTTTTTGGCAAAATCTCTTTTGTTTTAATTGTATTAGGCTTTCATAGAGTAGTTTAAGTTGTGGTTTCATTTAAAGTGGTGATAACAAAAACACTCTATATGTACCTATTTACCCACGTCCTAAATATGTCAAGGTGACATTTCATATACTTAAATAACAAGTAGGTACCTATTAAAAAAAAATAAAAAATACAGGTAGATCGTTAATTTAAATCAAAATAAATCGATATAAAAGAATAAAAATGGCACAAAGTTCTGCTCAATACAAAGTTGCGAAGTAATGACAAAAAGGGATTTCTCTTGTTAATTAAGGATGCGTGGGATGAAGAAACAAATGTTAATAACGTTTCTTGCCGAGAGGAAGCGAGTAACACTATATGGGTAAATTTGGGATGTTTGTTTACTTTCCTCGCTCTTAATATATACAAAATTTAATGTACTTTGTTCATATTCACACATTTCGTTTTGTATTATACCAGATAGACAGAAAGCTGCTACTGATGTTCTATAATATATTATCCATACTTATTTGGAGGTCTTCAGTAACGGTCTTCACTCAGGTGCATGAATTATTTTCATTTCTCTGTTCTAGTAAAGACCTAACGGCGTTGAGTTCCGCCATTTAATATTTTAAACTTGGGCAAAAAGCGGAGAATGAAATGTGTTGACACTAGGTTCTTTCTCCCTAAACTGCTATATTCAGGATAGTGTAAAGTTAAAAAACAAACAACTATATAAAAAAAACTTCCTTACTATCCTATCATATGTAGAACAACAGTGAAGCTAAAAAAATATTGCTTAATGTTCATTTACCAAATAAAGGACGATGATGTTAATACCATTCAATTGATGAGACTCTACAATAAAAAAAAAACAACAAAATTGTCTATATTTTTATTTGTAGTAGTAATTAATTGTGAACCCTTTTAATATCGTATTACAAATTTTCATTAATCTTTTAAATTGAATTTCTGTACTAAAAATACATAGAGACTTAGGAAGTGAAAAGAGCTTTCTTAAGCTTTACAATTGTCACTCGAAACCTTTTAAGTGCTCATCAAAGGAAGAAGGTACGTAATGCTTAGTCATAGAATTACGATCGCTTTGGGTTTTTTTGTGATACTTTCCTATTTATTCGAGTTTGAATTCATTATATTTTCGGGTTAATAATGGAAAGTATATATTAATTAATTAACACTAATCAGCTTCACGCTGTTAGCAGACACAGCAGGTTAGGCAGACGGAACCTAGACACTCCGTTCCACATTAAAATGTTAAAAAAAAAACTAATAATTGAAACATTGTAGTTGTTGCAACTTTATTATTTGAAATATACAAAATTACTATCCAAATATATTTTATATATTCATTAAAAAAGTGTATGAATCATATAGGTTCAATAAAATTTAAAGGTGTCCTTAAATTTCACTGAGAATCTAATTATCAGATCATGTCTTTGTGGGGAATCACAACAAAAAACGCTTCTTAAAAAAATCTTTCAAATATATATTTTTTTTAAATATTTTCACAGATGACGAAGAAAGCGACATACATAAAAATAAACATATAGGCATTCCTATATGTTTATTTTTATGAACAAAGAACATATATATAATTTTACACACTAAATATATCTTATTTTATAATACAAAATTCATTATACGAAAAAGAACTTAATTAAATAGACTAGATATAGGTACCGTGTAATGCCTACGAAGGCTTTTGGCGCGTTAATTAACTGTAGGTGAAAAGCACAAGCCAACCTTTATATTGTAGCTTCTTGTTATTAAGAAGATAGACGAGAAAAAATAGCATGTTCAGTATTAACGTGATTCTTTATATAAAAAATCTGTTTTTAAGATTACACTAAAAATATATGTTGGATACATATGAGTTGCACTCAATGCCACCAGAATTCTGGCGAAAATGGATAACGGAAGTATCTTAACGGGAATGGAGTGTCTTAGCCTGGGAACCTATTCCTAAATTTCCTCTGGATGCTTTGCTATGTGCGGGAAGCTAAAAAAAGTGTTACATTTAGTTTGACAAGCGTGCCGTCAGCACGTACAAATTAGTACACATTTTTAGAGAATGTCTCTACTTGGTACGTTTATGGTAAAAAATATCTTAAGCGTTCCGAAATAGGATGACAGATTTAATTAAATTTATAAATATTTGGGACGTGTATGATTACAAAACACAAAAATAATTAATTTAATTGTAATTGAATTGTCGCGTAACAGAATCAATATATGGATAATAACCTTGCCTTGCATGTTAAATTATTCATAGTAATTACGAAAGTTGTAATAGAATATGAGAATAAAGACACATGGGCGTTATATTAAGTAAACTTGGAGAATAATGTGAAAAGGCGATTATAGCTCAACATCGTTACATAAATTGATTAAACAATACAATTTTTTCTTCGAGTGGGAATCAAACCCACCTCATATATCAATAGTAATATTATAAAACTAAAAAGTTAATTTGGCTTAATGCGCTTATTGCTGGTGCTAATTAAAAACATATAAATCTAATTGTTTATTTATCGAGCAACATTCCTCGTTTCAATTTAACCTATTCTACTTACCCCTCGTTCGCACGGGAGACAAAAAGTAAAGGCGTAAAAACCCGGCGAAAGAGATTTTATATCGCGTACAATTTGCCTGTTCAAACGAGCGATTATAAATCACTTTTTATCCGTCTTTCACGGCAGTAAGACGTGGAAATGGTTAAAGCAAAAGTACTAGCAGTATCGATTTTTAAATAAATAAATTTGTTTCACGCTTTATCTCATACACAGCAACCCTGCTGTGTAGGCAGAGGGAACCTAGTGTTAAGACACTCTGTTCCCCACTTTCTGCCGAATTCTGAAGGCATTGCGTGTTGAGTGGCAGAACTCAACGCCGCGCTTAACCTCGACACCAGAGCGAAGAAATGGAAATATAAATTTAAGTAAATATTTCATCTCCTCGAGTGGGGATCGAACCCACAACCAGTCGGTTTTACATTCACACCTCGTACCGCTGCGCTACGACCGGCCTCATATCATTATCATTATCATAGTTAATCTTTATTATACCTACATAGTGGTACCTGCTACCAAGAATGACATAAAAGTGGTACTTGATCAAGAAAAGGTTGGGAAACCCTGATATAATGAGCAATTCCGGATTTATCTGCGACGACATTGTAGCCACGTTCCGTTGCCATAAATACGCGTACGACCACTTTGAATGCTCGCGGCGTACTGACCGTAATGCAAGCGACTTATTGTCTCTCGTCAGAACAGCAGTAGGGAGTTCCATATGTTCTATTTCAGTCGCCGGGCGCTTGTAATGGAGCAGCGCGCGATAAAATTTAGCCGCGATTTAAAATCTCTTCAATGTGAACGTATTCACGCGAATGCTTTTGTTCTATTGAAATTACTTTTTGTCGTACTACAAAAAGTCGCCGTGCGAACAAGGCCTTACAGTTAATGATACCTACTCTTAATGATTTACATTTGATGCTTTGATACATGCAGGCGAAACTGCAGCTACAAACTTACAAACTTTACGACGTATGCTATATACTGTTTTTATATTAATCTAGTGCTATAAATAAATATATTGTAGGGCCTTCGTAGTGGTTCTGGTTGTGGCATCAGAAACATTCGAGAGAATGAATTATTTTATTTCTTCGCTCCAGGTGTTGCGTTCTGCTAATCAATACGTAATGTTTCGAAAATTGCAAGAAAATTTGGGACCGAAATATCTTCACACTACGTTATTTCTGCTTTACCTGCTTATGAATATATATTTAAATAATAAATTCTTATCGTAGGTACAGTATAATAAAATCATTCCATCCATCCACATTATTATAATATTAATAGTAAACATGATTGTGGTGCAGTTAGGAAAGAACTGATTAATGTGATATTTGTTGGAGAAATATTTATTATTTAAATTAAAACATATTATATTTTCTATGGTTTAGTGAGGCAAAGCGAGGCATCAGGTTTCGTGCCCATTATAGGCAAAGCCTTGAAGAAGAAGAACATTGAATGAACTGTTTCTTTATTTCAATGTACGGAATATCATACGCGAAAATACAAAAAAAAAAGAGAAACCCCTTTAAAGTCGCTTACCTTTGAACGTGTGGACTTTTGAATTTGACATGACATGCCACAACTGAGGGTCACCAGCGGACGGTGCCAATACAAGATGCTGTCCAGATGGTGCGAGCTGAAGGAGTCGAACACCCGCTCCAGGGGTTGATCCTCCCACGGACACTACACGGACCGTGGAAGCGATTGGTGGATGTAACCTAATAAACCATATTAAATGTAAGTTATTTTAATCTTTAATTTCGTATGAATATTCTATTTCATTTGTTTTTATAAACTTATATATTTTTAAGAGACTTTTAAAGGGCCAGTCGTGGCGCAAAATGTGACTGTACAACGCGACTGGTTATGGGTTCGATCCCCAATTGAGGAAATGAAATCTTTTTTTAAATTTATATTTACATTTCTTCGCTATAGTGTCTAATTACTATGTTCCCTCTGTGTACCCTGCTGTGTGGGGGATACAGCGTGAAGCTGATTAAATTTTTTTTAACATATATTTTTTACATCGGTAAACAAGTTAATCGTTATCAAAATATAAATGCTAAAATCGTGTTATCAAATACATGTTATTAAATTAATTGTATAAAACTAAAACAAATAATAATAAACCAAACAGTAGTCTCCAAATACACATTTCACTTAATTAAAATGAACAAACTCTGTTATTTACCTAACATGAAAAATACATATATTGAGGCCGGTCGTGGTGCAGGGTGCACCAAATGTGACTGTAAATGCGACAGTTTGTGGCTTCGATTCCCACTCGAAGAAATGAAATATTTAATATTTTCATTTCCTCGCTGTGGTAACGAGACAAAGCGTGGCGTTGAGTTCCGCTACTCAACACGCAATATCTTTAGAATTCTACGGAAAATGGAGAATGGAATGACTAAACAGTAAATCCCCTCTGTTTACCCTGTTGTGTGCGGAATACATCGTGAGGCTAAAAAAAGAAAGGAAAAAATATATTATAGGTACACAGAACATGGAAAACGGCAATTTCCATAACAGTCTCATACGCCATAATGATCGCTAAAATGGCTCCAACAATTTCCTAAATGGTCCCCCCGTACTGTCGATGGGGTCAGAAAGTTAATGAGAACGATAAACAAAACAATTAGCGATTTGATTACAGTACTACTCTTTCCGACAAACCTAGTTTATTGGTGGCTTTATCACACCTGTTTATTGGTGACAGTCACGCTAAATATGTAATTTATATAAATTTGGTTTGAATTGCCATTGAAGGAATCGAGATGCAGGGGAAGAGCGCAGCAATGAACACGAGGTGGTTATGGGTTCAATCGCTACTCGAGGAGCTCTAGCAAGTACCTATAGCAAGTAATATACCTATTATGCGTAACTTAGTTATATATTTTTTTATTTTCATTTTCTTGCTCTAGTAATGAAACAAAGCGTGGCGTTGAGTTTCGCCATTCAAGACACAATATCCAAAGAGGGGAATAAAACGGAAGTGTCTTAGTGGGAACGTAGTATCTTAACATTAGGTTTTCCTATGAAGTAAATAATTATATTTTAATGACATCTACATAAAAATAAGGTAGGGCATTATAATTACTGACCGTAAAATACAATAGGAGATGTTACACTGCGTTGGAAACTCTGATTCGACCAAACATAATAGATATAAAATGCTAAATTTTTCCTGAGTTGATTTCAATCTTGTATCACTGCATTTATTCAGATACACGACTAAATACATCACTATAGCGTCTATTAAGTTAAAAGTTATATTTATTTTTCTTCAGCTTCATGCTGTATTGGGTGTTGAGTGGCAGAACTAAACGCCGCGCTTTGCCTTGGTATTTACAAAAATAGTAGTGAAATAATAAATAATTGATACGCCTGAGTGGGCCTCCTAATAGCAACATTTAAGACATTTTCCTCAACCTGTCAGGATACGATGAAAGTATTATATTTGGCGAAGGAATCACTGCGGCTTCGTATAAGATATACTTTGTACGTATGTAAATATGTTGTGAAACAGAAAGATAAGTTAACGAATAGCCAGTTAGATGTAGAGACGATTCCAATGGATTGGTAGAAATGTTTTCGTTTTTCTTATTATTTTTCTAGTTAGTAAGTAACATTATAGTTATGACGGGAATATTTGTTGTTTAAATCTTTTATATTACTTTCTTAATAAACATGTATCTCTTACATGAAAATGGAAATCTAGTGTTAGGTCAGTTAGAAAGTTTAACTGGAAGCCTACTTGTATCAGACGAAAGAAACTCAAATTATACTTTTTAGAAAACGTAGAAAAATTTTAACGTAACAGGATTTGAACACGTGCCTCTTGGAAACCGTCCGAGAGTTTGAACGTATGGCTAAGCGGTCAGAGCGCTTGGAGTGCGGGTTCAAATTCCGCTATGCTCAAATTTTTATAGGTTTTATAAAAAGTATTTTTCTTTCCTAAGTGTGCAATAACACTTTAAAATTGTTCAAATTATTTATTATATGATCATTTACCAGGTGGAGATCGAAGCCACAATCATAAAGATTATAATCCGAGGCTGTTCCTTTATTATAATTATTTCTTGTTTCTTATACTTAGCAAAAACATATCTAAAACATAAAAAGAAAAAAAATCCATACAATTTTGCATTGATAGTAAACATAAGTTAACAATATAACAAAACGACGTACCTTTGAATATATTGACAGTAGCAAAACATAAACTTCACTAACCGAATTCTATGGTGTATACTATATGAAATGTCTACGGGACTATATAAAATCTTCGATGAAAATGTTTCGATATTACAGTATTATATTTCGTTGAATCGAGTCACAATTGGGAGTTGAGTGCGATGGATGTTGATTGGTTTACCACTGTTAATGGTTATATAAAAATAAATGTACGATAAAATATTTGGCCAAGAGCGAGTCGGACACGCCTATGAAGGGTTCCGTAGCAGCAAACAAAAAATATATTATCACCACCACCACCACCACCACTTTTTGTTATTCTCGATATGCTATTTTACCCAACTTCAAAAAGAAGGAGTTATTTTCATCGAAATTCTGACATATCTCTTAAACGACGAAATCAATTTTTGTTTAAGGGTTTCATTGACTGTTTACCACTTTAGAAGCTCACAAAGTATTAACATAATAACGTTAAGAAAACTTGGAAATCTCCATGCCATTAATAAACACCTATCTCAATGACACCTCACCTTCATCCTTTAGTTACATGAACGGAGTACTTGTTTGTCCCTTTAATAATTTTATTTATCAAAATTATACTATATCATTATCGTAGCGGTTCATAAAGAAATCGCTGTAGACTTAAAATGGCGTTAGGTTACACTATCTTCGAAATCTAAATTAATAGAAAGTGAATATCACAGTAGCTTATATTTATAGGTGCTTTCTGCTTGAAACTAGAAAAAGAAATGGTTATATTTTCCACAAGTAGGGAAAACGATATAATGGTTTAAAATTATTAATATATTTTTTTGTATCTAATTATTCTTATTAATTAAAAGGTTAAAATAATATTTTAAATTATTCCTACTGTTGAGGCCAGCCGTGGCGCAGCGGCCAAGTGTGTGACTGTAAGCGTTGTTTCAGGTTGTGGGTTCGATACCCGCTGAAGGAAATGAAATATTTAATATTAACATTTTCTTCGCCCTGGTGCAAAGCGCGGTGTTGAGTTCTGCCACTCAACAGGCAATGCATCTAGGATTAGGCAAGTGGGAAACGGAGTGTTTTAACACTAAGTTCATGTATTATATCTACGACATGAATTTAAGCGTGTTAAAGTTATTTCCATTAAGAAGTAGGGCAAGTCACCGCCTAAGTATTTATGAACAAAGGATGTGGGTAACAGGTGCGGTTCGTTTCTCGCGGCGAAAGCTACCACAATAACTATAAACTAAAATATATATTTATGTTTTTTCACAGAAAATACACAATGGTCTACAGTAAAGTTAGATTGTGGAAAAGGCTTTTATTCTTTTGGTCAAAAATGTGGTAAAATAAATTTGCTTTTTAGTTTTACTTTCAGTTACAAATCATGGTTGCTTTGGTTCAGATTGAGGATATTTAGATTAAGGTTAATAACGCTGATCTGAATTCTAACGCTGTTCTAACTCTCAATTATAACGCTGAATATTACGTTATAATTGAGTAAGTACTCAATTATAACGTAATATTATTTAGTTTTTATTTATTTGTGTCAAGCATAATAAATAGCTTGTGAAGCTGAATTGAAGAAATGCTAGACGTATGTTTGTCTTATTATAGCGATTTTCATAAAAAAATTGATCATAGAGAGTATTTCTTTGTTCTTCTATATTTAAAAAAATGCTTTATTTTTAGTATTGATTTTTTTTTAGTTTGCATTTAATTTCAATTTTTGAAAAATAAATTGTGAATTCGATAATTTCGTTCAAGTTTCTAGTTTGCTAAGTTCAGTCAACATTTATGAGAGATTTATAATAGATTAATATTGGAAGAGAAAAATTTAAGAAAAGTTCTGATCCCAGCACGTATTGCGCCAATTAGTGAATCAGTAAATAAGTTTTCCAGAACTAGAAGAAGAAGGATTGTGTATATTATTAGCACTAGAAGTTTCCTATATACTTTAAAAACACAAATATTTTAGTTATTGAAGTACCTATATAACATTAATAAAGATAATAATACTTAAAATATGCCTTATTTCTTTGATTGAACAATCTGCAACGTGAGGACTTCTCAAATGACTTCCTAAAGTGCTGAAAATGCGTTATAATAAAGAAATAAATGTTCGTATGTATATTTTTTTCCAACTTCACGCTGCTTCCCGCAAATAGTGTTCTGACCTAATATTACACTCCGTTCCTCACTTTCCGCCGAATTTTCGGGAAAATTATTGCGTTTTGAATGGAGGAACTCAACGCCGCGCTTTTGTATTAGCACCAGAGCGAAGAAACGAACATTTTAATAAACAATACTTCATTCTCCCGAGAGAGAATCGAACTAACGACCATCGCGCTACAATTACACGCTTGTGCTCCTGCGCTACAATAGCCTCGTTCAACATTACTTGATCAGTAATTATAATTTTAAATACAATAGATATAATACTTTTTTGATTTAATACGTTTTTGCTTTTAAATACACTTGACAAGATTACATGTTTAATAACTTTTTTGTTGTCGTGCTGAATAAATATTAAACTTTTTCGTCGCAAATTCAACCTACTTTCCGTTTAAAATAAGAGTTGTGTAATCTTTGTGTACCGTGTTTTCTTGCATTTTTAATGTTATTATTGTAGTAAAACTTTTAAATATAAAGTTATGCTATGTAGATTTGCATACTATTTATTTTAAATATATTTGTTTACATTGTTATATGAGGAACGTAGTCTAAACAACTCTATATTACAGTCGAACGCCAAGTTAACATTTTTTCTATAAAAAATTTTTACCTGCGGCTTTGCCTTCAGCTCCCGTCCCGTATCAGATGATAATAAATACTCGTTGCGTATGACACATTCAGTACGTGTGTCGGTATATCAATACCGATAGCCTATAAATAACCTCAATAAATGGAGTATTAAAAACTAAAATATTTTTACAATTCGAACCAATAATTCCTGTGTTTAGCGCGTTCAACCAAACAAACTCTATATAGATAGATATATTCTATATAGGTAGATAGTAAAGATATACAAAAACCAAAGAAAAGTCTACAATCCATAAATTTAGAGATCACATTCGGAATAGCTCTCATTAACATTGCTTCTAATGGGATTTGAAGTCGCAACCATTGCACTAACATACAAACTCTCTTAGATAAATTGAAGTGTTATGTTAATTTAATAACTGCCATATGTTAACTGATTTACGAATTAAAATATATTATGCATGCCTTCAATAGATTCAGCAACAATGGTTTCAAATATTGGACCGAGCTCGACTATGTTTTGTTAAAATGTGACTGTATAATAAATCAAAAGAACTTTCTCATTTTGTTTTGATTGATGTTGTACGAGAGGTTCGTACAACGTACTTTCATTGTGAATCTGGTATTATACGGGTGAAATATTCATTATTTTTACGACTGTTTCATATTTAACTTTTAAATATTATTCCTTTCTTTACATAGCGTGCTTGCTCTTTTTAATTAAAAATAGCAATATATTATCTTATGATTTTTTTTTCGTAAATTACTAAGTATTTATTAGTAAGCCCTAGGTTTCAACAAATTTAATGTTTTAAAAACACTTGTGTATATTTACTACATTTTTGATATACTCTATTTTAGTCTAGCTCCGCTTCCGTATCCCTAGCCGGGTAGTCAGAGAGACCTCTATCGCCTCGTCTTCGGTTATCAACCTCTTCATAGATACCCTCTGGAGGGTCCTCTTGCTTTATACGTGACCTTCCTCCAATATCTGTGATACTGGGTATTCAAAGGTCAACCTCGGTCTCCCTTACCTCTCTTACTGCTCACTTTTCCATCATAAATCTTTTTTGCCCTTCTTTCATCATTCATTCGTTTGACGTGCCCAAACCAGCTGAGCACGTTCTTCTTCATCCGCATTGTGACATCCTCGCTAATAGCTGGCATTCTGTTTATCTCTTCATTACGGATTCGATCAGATAACCTGATTCCGCATATCCTACGAAGAGATCGCATCTCTATAGCATTCATCTTTCTTTCATTCTTTGTCTGTCATGCCCACGTTTCGCTGCCGTATAACATCGTCGATACCAACACTGCATTGTGTACGGCCAAACACGCAGTTGTGCTGAAGTTTCGCCGTGACATCAAACAGCTAAGGCCCCAGTAACCCTATTACCGGCAGCCTTTCCACATTTATCTCGTATATTCCATCTCTACTAACCATACTTCTCAAATATACCACTTCTTCACTTGTTTGATATACTCGATAGATTAAAATAATTTAGTTTCAGAATCCTACTATATAATGTTATTGAAATCAAATAGATCTAATTTTTATATCATGAGTAGGTACATATTATCTATATGAACATAATTATACAAAGAATAAAATAATCTGTGATATATTTTTTTACACACATACTTCTGCCCCTGCGGCACGACCTCTAAAAAATACTTGAATAAAAAAAACTCACCATCCATTAAGTGGTACAAGAAGAGGTTTGTCGTAGCCGTCGCACCAGGCCATAGCGGCTGTAACCAGAGTAGCGAGGACCCCGCGTCTGGCAACTGCTGGACGCAGCCATGCTATTATCTAAATAAGAAAATAAGACGTTAAATATCTTTACATGAAATGAGAATGTAACTGTAGATCTGGAAATCTGGATCTGTAGATCCGCTGTCTGGAATTTAAAAAAAAAAAAAATAAAATTAACTACGACAATACTACTACTACACTACGACAATCCAAAGCGAAAAAAATCGTGGGGCATGACGGGTCACGCATCAACATCGTCGCCAAAACCAAATATAAATAAATAAAAATTCACCGGACATAGCCCTCTCCGATTACCACTTATTTCGGTCGATGGCGCACGGTTTAAGCGAGCAGCGCTTCCATTCTTTTGAAGAAGCCGAAAAATGGCTTGATTCCTGGATTGCCTCGAAAGATGAGTCGTTTTTCCGACGGGGGATTCAATTACTACCAGAGAGATGGGAGAAAGTGGTCTCTAATGATGGACAATACTTTGAGTAATGTCATTGTAAGCATTATATTTTAAATTAATTAAAAAAAAAAAAAACAGCGATAACTTATTCAAGAAATATAAAGAATTATAAACTGCTGAACTGTATGTTGGTAAACTTTTCTAAACATTTAGTGTTTGTTTTACCTCATTTGGTTCATAAATGAAAAAGTTACATGAATTGACTGTCACACGCAGGCGAAGTTATGGGCATAGTTAATCTATGATACGGAAGGAAAGGATTGTTACGATGTTGGTGAAGACTGACTAAACGTGACGGTTATAGGTTTTAATCCTTCTCGAGGGCTTGAGGCCAGCAGTGACTCAGGGGCACAAGCGTGTGACTGTAAACCCGACTGGTTGTGCATACAATTCTCCCTCAAGGAAATGAAATATTTAATATTTACATTTTTTCACTCTGGTGTTCTTTGTCTAGCAAAACGTGGCGTAGATTTCCGGCACTTAATACGCAAAACCTCCAGAATTCAGCGAAAAGTGAGAAACGAAGTGTCTTGACACTAGGTTCCCTCTGCCTACCAAGTGCATACAGCGCTTGAAAAGCACAGAAAGCTTACAAACATTATAACTTACACAAATCTATATATGCGTAATGCTCTCGAAAAGAATAAAATGCTTAGAATATAATTTTAATGCATTCATTTCTTCTGATATTGATGATAATATATTCTTATCAAAAATTATAATAAAGAACTTATTGAACTCTCTTCACAATTT
The DNA here is from genome assembly GCA_013403705.1 of Heliconius hermathena. NCBI lineage: Eukaryota > Metazoa > Arthropoda > Insecta > Lepidoptera > Nymphalidae > Heliconius > Heliconius hermathena. Next base: position 603,064 of record JAAIXJ010001707.1, read on the forward strand.
TTACAATTTAATTGATTGAATTTTCATACAAAATTGGATTTATGTACTTATAAATCATCATATATTATTTTCTTTATATAAGTTAAAGTACTAATATGTTTCTTTTGTACAGATAGGTTTACATAAGACCCCTATCTGACGAAGGTAAAGCCGAGCGGCTTAACCCTGTCAACAGAGTTTTGAATGGGGAGTTATTCGATATTAGCCGTAATTTGATTAAAAAAACTCGATCGATAAGTAAGAAGGTTCTTTATAAAAGCGATATCAAGATTGAAATTAAAGAAATTTTGGTTGAATCGCTTTGTTTTTTTTGTTTCACGCTGTATGCCACATTTGGCAGGTTAGACAGACGGAACCTGGGAACCTAGTGTCAAGATACTTCGTTCCCATTAAGACACTTCCGTTCTCCACTTTTCGCCGAATTCTGTAGGCACTCGATCGAACCCACAACCAGTCGGTTTTACAGTCACACTTTGTGCCCCTGCGCCACGACTGGCCTCAGCATACCATATGGCATGTAACATATCGAATCGAATTATTCTTCCAAAAACTCAATTTTATAACGAACAAAATTTTACTATATTATTATTTGTGAAGCTTTCATGAAGGCGGCTTTACTAACAACACTAAAATGGTTTAGTTAATCCTTTTTAAACAAATTGGATGTGAAAGCATTTCCATGCATACGTTAGAGCTTTTATATTTTAAACTTTTTTATTTATACATGTCAACTAATAGTACCGAGGTTTATTGAATTTTTATATATATATATATATATATATATATATTCAATAAATATTTCATTTCAGCACAGAAAACCTAGTGTTAAGACACTCCGGTCCCTACTTTCCGCCGAATTTTCAACACAATGCGTGTTGAAAGGCGGAATTTAACGCCGGCTTTTTGCCGTGGTGCCAGAGCGAATATATAGAAATATTGATAGATAATAATTAATTCTCCCGAGTGGGGATCGAACCCACAACCGTTGCATTCTTCAACTCACATCCTTATTTGTCTATTCAACACTTTAACTATTTAACATTTAATAATACAAACAGAATTGTAAATAATTTTAAATATACTATTCCCATTCAAGGTTATATAAAGCGTATCAACAAAACACTTTATGAATATATTCACAAAAAAAAATCAATGGTGACAAAAGGGACTAATGGTATTAACCGGGGCCTTATTTATACACTTGCCCCTAAGAGGGTTATCTCTAGCTATTTAAACTTGAAGAGTTTGTACAGTACTGCCAGTAAAGGACAGATTTAACTACAAAGGTTCAAAATTAGATAAGTTTCCTAATTCAGTATTTACTTTAATTTGCAAATGGAATTAAGTTGATTAGGTAACTTATGCAAAAGGTAAAAAACGTTTATTTATTAAATACTTCGAACAAAGGCAAAATACTAAATGTAATTTATTTTAATAAATTGTTTAGTTTTTTTTTCGGCTTTTGAATCCCGCGCATAGCAAAGTAGACAAAGGGAACCTGGGAACCTAGTGTTAAGACGGAGTATCTTAACACTCTCCATTAAGACATTTCCGTTATCTGCTTTCCGTCGAATTCTGGAAACACTGTATGTTGATTGGTGGAACTCAATGCCAAGTTTTACTTTATAGCAGGGTGAGTAAATGAACATATTAAATATTTCTTTTTCAGTCGCAAGTTTGTGCCCCTGCGCCCCGACTGGCCTCGAGCTTAAGTTATTTACTTTCTAGTTTTTATTTCAATTTTGCGGCTTTCATCGAATGAAAAGCAATCTGAACTTAAAAATGGCCGAGAAGAAATATTTAGGTATAATATAAACTTATAAAGACTAGAAATCATTTTATAATATACATACATATTAACGAAAATATTTTTTATACGTGTATGTTTTATGTTATTAGGTTATAGTCATAAGTACTTATGCATTAAATAGTAAGAGTGACGTACATATTAATTACTTTGTAAATATACATGTATTTTTGCATTTAACGTCGTGTTTGTGAATTTAAAACTTTTTTTAGCTTCACGCTGTATCCCGCAAACAGCAGGGTAGGCAGAGGGAACCTAGTGCTAAAACACTCCGTTCCCCATTTTCTGCCGAATTCTGGAGGCATTGCGTGTTGAGTGGCAGAATTAAACGCCGCGCTTTGCGCCGACACCAGAGCGAAGAAATAGAAATATAAATTTAAATAACTATTTTATCTCCTCGATTGGGGATCGAACCCACAACCAGCCGGTTTTACAGTCAAACTTTATGCCCTTGCGCCACGACTAGCCTCAATTTTGAACTTATTTACTTATTTCGAATTTTGTTAATTAATATTAAAAAAAATATAATAAAATCAAAATATAACGATTTGATTGATTATAGGTAACTCCTAGACGCGTAACATTTTATTAGCAACTTACATTTTTAATTTGCTTCGTCCATAAAGCTGCTATAAAAATCCCATCACGGAATTTTATCGTGTTTGTCTTTCTGTATAAGGTCGCTTTGATTGACAGTAAAGCTACCGACTTAATGAATTGAACACTATCTTTGAATCTTTGGCTATTTTCTTAATTAATACGTTTCCAAATGTCACCATATTTTTTTAAAAAGTTTTATTCCTCAGTTATTAAAAAAGTTATTCTCAGAGATTATCTGTGGTTCTAAAGATATGAATGATTTTTTCGTTTATTAGGATTTTGATAAGAAATATGTGCAAATTAAGTTTTATTTTAATTATTTTACAACTCCAATATTGAACAAAAAAACTATATATCTTTGTAATTTTGGAGCTGAGGTTTACTTATAACTTTTTACCAAAAAAAAAAAAAAAACAAATTCGGAATGTTTCCAGTAATAAAATTTATTGTTTCTATACATAAATTTTTAACTTACAATACAATTCAAAAACTGTTTCATATAACTGTCTTCCATTTTCTATCCCAACAGGATATTGCGTGTCATGTAGTAACACCCCACGTCGCCCTTCGTCTAACCAGATTGAAGCATCATTTATATTTTAAACGAAAATATTCCAACAAGTAAGATTTGAAGCCACATCCACTACAATTGAAATTTCACGTAAATTGAAACTACACTTCTATTCCTCTGTGACGAGGTCAGTTCATTGATTTACATATATCTATTATATTTGATAAATTAACGTACTCCGATAATGATTTAAACAACTATGTACAGTATGAAATTGTAAATTAGGTGAATGTGAAATATTTCAAATAGATATTAAATGATATAAAATAATTTACAATTCAATAACCAAGTAGACCAGCACACAAGCGAATCAAATATTGGAATAGAATAGATATTTTATGTGTTTCTGATAATTTTATTTTATCTCAATATTACTAGAGTAAAATTGCATATAAAATTAAAATGAAGTTTGCATTTTAAATAGAATCATATATTTGCACTTTAATATCATTATAAGATAAGGATTGATGAGTATGAAATAATTACTGATGTTAACTTTATTGCAAAAACAAATTACACAACGTAATGGAAAATTGGGAACGGAGTGTCTTAACACTAGGTTCTCTACGTCTACTTTGTTATTCGAAATCACAGTAAAGCTACAAAGTGTGATTCTGTGATACTGAACCGTAAAAACACCTTTTTTAATATGATATACAGTACCTGAGCGCCCAATTGCATGGGATCTCTAGTTAAGATGTCACTAGATTTCCTGACGGCACCGTACACGAGCTCCACATCCCGATCTAGGATATAACAACGTACGTGTTCTAGGATACACCGGAGATATGATATAGTTACAGTTTGCACCTGTTAGAAGAGATATAATTGAGGTTATAATATTGTTTATTGTTAAATTGACATTTTTATATAAAAATTATTGGAATAAAATTCTATTATTCGAATATATATATTTTTACTTCAAAGATTTTTATTGGCACTGAGATTAATAAAAAATGAAATTGGAATAGAGAAACAGAAAATCTAAAATACATTTTCCAAGATAAGCAGAAAGATTAAAGAAGTTAAACTTTTGAAAAGAGTTAAACTTAAAAGAATTAAAGAGTTAAACTTTTGAAAAAAATCACATTTAACTTACAGCGGCGAGTAAAAAGTCGAAATTGCAGACAGTCAGGTCTTTAAGTTTAGAGAAATCCCCTGCCAGTAGTAGGTGGAGCCAAGATTCTTCTACGTGGCGTTGTGTAAAGGCAGCCGCTGTTCTACTGGCCGAGTGGAACGGTGTCGAATCCAACAGTGCATCGTCTTCGTCCACACAACCTGGTTACCCAAACATAAATAATATGTACAAAAGATATAATTAATAATGGAAAGTATGGATTAAAAATATCTTTGAAAATATTTTAATGTTATGTGCGAACTGATTTGTGAAAATCAGTCTGTATTTACATCTTGTCTAGTCTGGTACATTTCAATAATATTAGGATGTTGTTTAATACAAAAATAAATATAATAATATTTAGTCAATATTTTAATTCGGTCCTTTCAATCAAAATGATCCAATAAAAGATAAAATATAAAATTTCGGTAGTCAATATAATTAAATTAATTACAATAATCAAAAGAAAATTAGGAGTTTCATCAAAGTCTTAGCCGTTTAAATAACTTTTAATTAGAGTTGTTCCAAAGATACTTATCCATAAAGGTATAATTACTGTAATTACTGGTCTGATTGTAAAGATTCAATGCGTATGTGAAGCACCTTCCATTTCTAAAAGAAATTTATTATTTTTAATGTGTAAAAGAAATTCTAGCAAAAAAAAAATCATTTATAATTTGGTATCTTTATATTTTATATATGCAGCGTTGAATTTCGCCATTCAACACGTAATACTTCGAGAGTTCGGCAGAAATTGGGGAATGGATATGTCTTAATAGGAATGGGGTGTCTAACACTAGGTACCCAGGTTCTCTTTGCCTACCCTTCTATGTGCGGGATACAGCATGAAGCTAAACAAACAAAAAGATTTTATATATTCATAATATATGTAGCATCAGTCTAATATTAAAAAGATACAATAGTTTCCGAGATTTTTTATACGTTTTTTCACAAATAAAAAGATATCCCCTTTCTCGAAAGGAAGGATGGGCGGATGAACATTTTACGATAACAAGTTAGTGAATTACATTGAAAAAATCCATCCATTGTGATAGCTTTATGTACATCTAAAACAATATTCTTAGTAGAAATTTGTAAAAGTTCTATATACTTCTTTATATATTTTATTTATTGATTGAATAAATATCGATTAGATTCTGAATTTAATGATTTTTTAAAACAATTAAACATATAAAAACATATATACTTTTTTATACATATATATTTTTATGTAACATTTCAGCACGATATTGTCAATTTCACTATAAACATACAAACCTGGTTCTTGCGTTTCACTAGTGTCAGTGTCATCGGCATCATTGAGGAAATTAGCAAAATGCAAAGCGGCGAGGTCAGAGTGCGCGTCCCTCAACGCACTCTGCACGCGCACGTAGCGGCGCCGAGCGCGCGCGCTGGCGGCCGCGGCGCGCCACCGCCACGTGCTGCGCCCGGACACTACGTTCTCCGATATTACTGATTCTGTTGAACAACGTTCATGGATGGTGAATTTTTGTTTATGTGGAATTATTGTGTAAATGTACATATAACATTAATTACATCATATTCTACCATGAGACTTTATTAAATTTGTTAATAACATTTATATCTCAAATCAGTATGAGTAAATACGCGTTTGGTTCATAGTTACAGATTTTGTACATATTTTTTTTTTAATCGAAAACGTTAGCAGTAATTCTGTTATATTTAAAATACGAGTATATAATTTTCTACCTTGTAATGGACATTTTAGTCATTTTATATAGTTATAATTTGATAAAACACAAGATTACGATCAATATTTAAAATACTACCTACGGCTATGTTTCAATCATAAACGTACCTAGGATAGAACTGCACCCCTTACAATAATAGTACTTGAATACCTAGATATTATACCAATTATAATTATAGTATATCACGATAAATTAATAAAATATGTACATTCACTAACTCTTATAGTAAAAAATATCCTATGTATCTTATCTTTATAAATCAAAAAAGAAACTTCTCTCAGAATCTAAGTATATAATACATTTTCGATCAGATACTACACATTTCAGACAGCATCCTCGTTGCAATCGGGATTACACTTCAAAGCGATTATAAAACGGACGTACACAAACTTCAACATTTCATAACATATTAAATTATAATTTTATATTCGCATCCACACTTTATTACGTATTCCAAGAACTGTATGTATGAAGTACACTGGTCTAGAGAGATATATTAAAGAATATCTATGCTTTCATTTTCATAGAAATGGAAGCGTTCATATTATTTTTTTTTTCAAGTTATTTCTTGTGAATTGTGATAATTTTATCTAAAAACAAATGTGGAACACGTTGGCATATGTTTTAAAGTGCGTAATTTGTATAACATACAATGGATGTCAAGTAAAATTCTTTAGAAAATAAATACTTATATACTCGTACCTACCTAAATACATTTAATTTTATATTGTGCAGTAAAAATAAAGTTTCAGGTGATAAGAAATTTGCTTCGTTACCAGAGCGAGAAATTGAAAATATATACGTATACGTGGGAATCGAACCCATAATGTTAAATATATATAGATAAAGAAAAAAAAGAACAAATAATTACGTCAAAAAATACTCACTCATCATATATTTAGCAACACATAAAGTGGAAAAGTTAAAGTTCGCATCCTTAAGTGTAATAACAGCTTCACTATTACTGGTTGGCATCAAAAGCTCCAAAAGTTCTAGTTCTGTCAACCCGAATTCGGAACATGTTATGTAACCTGAAACGTTCACAATTTAAATAACAAAATTCTACGTAAAATATTAGAAGTTTGACGTACAAATATTTTTAAACTGTGTCACGTTTTGATTGTGGATTCCAATCTTTCTCTATTGTATATATATATTTTTTTTTCGTTTTAGTAAGTGTTTTTCACTTTTCACTGAAATAGGTTGGCAAATATGTGTCAATATGAAACAATCATAGTATACCATTTAAAAGTCTAATGGTTATCCAATTTTTGAAATAAGAGAGAATTTGCACTAAGGTTGTAAATGAACTGATAGGCAAACGTACGTACTACATGTAGTGTAGATATGAACAAATAAATTTAGTCCTTATCACAGCAATACTATAGATGCTTTTTGGACATGTATTTATTCTCGGTGAGGGTGAACTAACTATCTCCCGCTCAGCAGTCAATGCCATCGAAAATTAAATAAATTAAATAAATAGGAATATATGTATATTATAATACAATGACATATGCAAATAAATCAAAAACTTACCAGCTAATTTACTGAAAGCCTTAGAGCCAAACACAACTTCTAAATGATCAAAGGCACCGTCAATAAAGTCTCCTGAACTATTATTATCTGAGGTTTCCTCGATAGCGTCCAACAAGTAGTAACAATTCTGAACTTTAAACTTTTCCTTTTGAGCTGGCGTTAGTTGTAATTGTTCTAAAGATACTGAACTCGTACAAACTAAGAATACGTTTCTCGGTAACGACATCGGAAGCCACGACAATCCCGTCACGATATCACACTCCAAAGGATTAACTCTATGTACATTATCTATGAAGATTAGTAATATCTCATTTTCCATATCCTCGCATCGTTTGAGCAAACTTTGGAACCAATTGTTTATGTACAACGGATCGAAACTTGCATCTTTTGGAAGATAACCCTCTGGAATGTTCAGGATGATCGATATTTGTTGGCACATAACTCTCAGTAGTTCGAGATTGTAAGCCGATCTTGGCGTGGAAGCGGAAAACCTTATTATTCTTAGCACAGGCTTAGAAAATATCTGTTCGAACTTGAAATACAGATGAGTTAGCAGTGTACTCTTTCCGGAAGCGTCGGGCCCGTATATCAAGACGGGGGGATGCCGTGATTTACTTTGGTAGTTTTCTTTTGCGTTATCTAATATACTTCTAGTTGCGTCTTCGATTTGCTTAACATTTACGCTATATAACCGATTGTGTTCTATACATATCCTAAGGTGAGTAATGTGCTCCAGAAATACTTCCTAAAAATTTAATTTAATTTTTATTTTTATAAAATGTCTTTTACATATTAATAAATGTATATTTGTCATATGTATATCAAATCTTACCTGGACAGTCTTTTTCCTTCCTTTACCCTGATCAGGTTCAGTGCTTAGGCTGTCATCGACTAGCGAACTGACTACAGTTTGTACACGATCTCTGAATGGAGATAACTTCTCCTCAGTATCGGACGCTGCGTCTGTTCGAGATGAATCTGCAGATATCGCTCTAGAGAAACAAATTTATTAATTGAGAGAAATATTTTCAAGAAATTGTCATGAAATATTGACAACCAGCATGTTATTTAATATCTATATATATAAAAGGACTTGTTTATATATATAGTCTTATATGTCTTATAATTATCGGATAACTAACACGCTCATACAAATAAATTATAATTTTATGTTTAAAATAATTAAAAGGAAAAATACGGAACCCTTATTAGAATCATTTTGTTGTTCGTCTTTCAAGATCATTTATCTCAAGAAGGCGTGGAGGTTTCAAGCTGACATTAATATCAAATACTTAGGTCTACGGTCCTCTGAAGCACAAAAAAAATTAAGTCTTAGTCAACGCAATCAGAAGATACGAGTATTTATGCATCGTTTTTACTCCATTTTGTATGAAATTTGCCACATAATGAAATCCTACAATTTTGTACGAAGTGAGAATTTAAAATACAAATAAAAAATAAAAATCTGAAAAGTGAAAACTTCATAGTATTTCATAGAAAAAACATATAACAAACTTAATTTATAGTTATTTTCATACATATTTTCACACAAATAAGTACATGCAAACTTAAGTTTCTCAACTTTTATAAGTTGTACTTCCCGTTGACCTATAACCCTGAAATTAGTACGGACCTCTGGGTGAACAAATCCGACTCGCAATTGACTGGTTTAAAAAAAATTATTAAGTAAATATTTGGCTGCCCTGAAATTTTAGAGTATAACGTTATACTTATGTAAATCTATTGAATAAAGAAAAAAATTAAGATAAATGGTATGTAAAACCGCTTGTCCATGTTTGTAAAAATATTTCAATGAGTCTTATAGTATCATTTTATGATAACAACATTACGAAATGAAGTTCATAGCATAAGGGATATTGTAGGTGCAGTATAACGGTAATTACTCCGACAATATTGAATTATTGCACGAGCTTCTCTTATTGTGTAGTATGAATAAAGAAAGCTTATTTTTATACGATTGTTTTGATTCCTGTTTATTGAAAAATATTGAAAATATCGAAGCACAGAAATATGAGTTTACAAATATATTATTTTATTCAGATATGTTTGTGTTGCTACTTATTGTTCATTTTATTTCTTTATATTCAGGCTTTACTAGGGTCTTGATCGGCGACGTAGTGCCTTGACACTAGGTGTCAGTTGTGGAGATTGAATCCACAACCATCGTGTTTAAGAACACTGTCCCACTGCACCACGATATTTAAAAACAGTATAAAAATATATAACAAAGCAATCGAAGGACAGGTCTACCTAGTCACCACAAACTACTGCAAAATGTTCGAAACAGCGGGTTTAATGTTATGCATTTTATAAAAAAAAATCATTTTACAGTGGGTTCTGGGTTAGATACTTACTCTAGCCTTATAACATGTGTTTCCGGTAAAAGATCCTCAAATTTTTTTTGTAATCTTTTTAATCTTTGGTGTGCTAATACTGTTAGTTTGGAGTCATCTGGCTCCAAATCTGGAATGTCTCGTAATACGGCAATAAGACCTTTTGGATGTTTTCCATTTTTTAATAACTCTGTAACAAACAATTTTTATTTTAATACACGTTATATATTCCTTATTATAATAACCATTTTCTATAAATAAACATATATGTAAGCATGAACATGTAGTATTTAAGTGACTTTGCTTTATACAATGTTAAGATTTTTTTATTGTCACATACAGCAGAGGGACTCTAGTGTTTAGATATTCCTTTCCCCATTTTCCGAATTCTGGAAGCATTGCGTGTTGAGGGGTTATACTCAACGCCGCGCTTTGACACCAGAGCGAACAAACTGGAAATATGAAATATTTCATTCCCTCGAATGGGATTGGAACCCACAACCTGTCGCGTTCACAGTCACACATTGTGCTCCTGAGCCACGACCGGCCTGATACATCATTTTTTTGTAAAAATTATTTTTCAAATATAATTTGACCACAAAAAAGTAAAGTCAAATATATTACTCTATTTTATACTATAAGAGAGCAATTTATATTGTAGAACATATTTCATTCTATCGATTTAACGTTTTAAAACTAAGTTTAGATAAATTCACGCTTGAGAAATCCTCCACATCTGAACACAATATTGCATCCCGTGATACCTACGAGTGCTGTAGAAATTCACCTTTTAGATTATTTCAAATGGAACACCTCGATGTCAGAAAGTATGGCGTTTCATTTATATTGTATCAAATGAACGAAGGACGCGGGTAGCTGTCCAAATGATATTTCAAATTATATAAATCAATAGTTATAGATAGTAGCATCAAATATTAAATTACATGAACTAAATAAATACGACAGGCGGTGGGTTCGAGTTCTTTTCGAGGAAATGAGATATTTAATATTTTAATTTCTTCACTTTGGTGTCGAGGCAAAGCATGGCGTCAAGGTCTCCCAATCAACATGCAATGCTTACATAATTCGGCGAAAAGCTGGGAGCGGAGTGTCTTAACACTAGGCTCCCTCTGTCTAGCTTGCTTCATGTGGAATACAGCGTGACGTTGAAAATTAAAAAAAAATATGGAAAATATAGGTACACAAAAATTAATCTGTCGATAAAACATTGGTAGAGACAGCTGTAGGTAAAGTGCAAGTTTATTTTTGTTTTATTCTAGCCAATCAACATTTCAATGCAGGCAAAGTCGTTTCCGGGAAATTGGGTTAACGATTGGACTATTTTTTATGATTAAAACACGCTGAGAATTGCTTTATTACTTAATTTTTCAGCAATTTTTGTTCAATCGTCATAGTTTTATTTTTCTTTCAAAGTCAAAAATATATTTTGAAGATGTGTATAGTAAGTACTTGATATTTNTATATATATATATATACTATCTTCAATTAGATTACATTACGTTTCGATACAAAATTTCATGAAAATTTCAGCATACATTATTTTTATCTTAAGAAATGTATTAACAAATTTTAGATATATATACATATCAATATATATTTTTTAAGATACACGAAAAATACTATTAATGGGGGCACTTGTCAATGTAAAGAAATCAAAATATGTAATTTCGAAATTTTTGTCTGTTTGTCTAGATAATAGCTAATCTCAGAAACCACTTTGATTTAAATGCAGTTTTTACTAATGTATTTTAGTAAACTTTTTTATTTTCATCGGTTCAATAATACAATTGTTAGCTAAATAAATATAAAATATTTTGTATGACAAAATTGCTGCAAAATAATAATTTTATTGAATTGGCTCAAATTTTAGTTTTTATTATAATTCTTTTGCTGACAAAACGTTATTATTAGTCATCGTTTGAAATTTTGATAGGGCACAACGTAAGATGACATTCAACTGACAAAAAATAATTACGATAGATTTATTTTCAATTTACTTTCAAGTTAGATTGTTATTTAGGGTTAGAAAATATAGTATTATTATTTAATAACTTACCAAGTGCGGTTTCACATTGTATTTCCACAGGGCTTCGTAACAATTCGCCGACGCTCGCGCCGCCTTCCAGCGCTTCAAGAGCCAACGTATTGAAAACTTTCTGAACCGTCGATAGCCGCTTCCGCTGTTCTTCCCGTTCCAGTAAATCACTGTACCTGGTTAAAAGTAAACAAGGAACTATCATTTTCAATTTTATCGTACATTTTTAACAGAATTTCTATGTTAGTATTGCTGTAATGAATGCAATTGTATAAAGATATTTTTGTTTTCAACTCTGTGTCTAGAAAACCTAATGTCAATACGTTGTGTGTTGAGTGGCGGAACTCTATCCTCGCTTTGTGTACATACTGTGAACAAATCAAAGTAGTTCACTCCCCCAAATAGGAGATGAACCCATAACCATCGCTTTTACATATTTATGTCTATACAAGTTATGACCTTTTCTACTAGTACACAAAACATACATGCATTGCTAATATTAATACATTTTAATAAAACCTAGCTTAACGGCATACTGTAAAAAAAATCGAAAAAAAAGATCCTAACACAAATGCCATCCTTTTATAATTCCGAATGATCGAAACTAAAAATATGAAAAAGATAAATATCAAATATAAAATGAAATATTTTAGGTCGCGTCGTTGGGTCCCAAATAGTTTTTGATCCAATTCGTGATAACCTTTTACGTACCTACATAAGCATTAAGGCGAGGTACGGGTCAGAACATATTGAATCTTGCCTTCCCTTGGATTTTGCCGGTTTTCGTTCTACCAGCTAAAGAAAATGTTAAGCTCATATGTGAATATTTATTAATAAAAATGTCGTTTTATTGTATAAATAATTTTAGTGTCACATTAAATCTACCTGATTCCGATTTAGATCTATCTATATACATATGTACCATATGTAATATATATGTACCTGCTTCAAATTACCCTTATAATATTGATTAAATTTAGATACAAATTTTTAGATTTCTGCGATGGTATAGATTTTTTTCCTCAGCAAGTCTAAACTGAAGAATCATATCATCAATAAATCTTCAAGAATGAAGAAATATATAGAGCTAGGTACAGAAGGTATCATTCCAATTTTATTTAACCTTTATTTTGGCCGGTAAATATGGCAAAATAAAACCTTTTGTTGTGGTTTGTATATAAAGTCAAGCACTCTCGGAAATAAAACGTAATACAGAACAAAAGAATGCTCTTCATATCCCACGATTTATATCACTTTCCTTAATTACAGTGACAAATAGCGGCCCTCTGGAATTAGAATTGCTGCTACGGAAAGTATAAATAATTTGACAGTAATAGATATAGTAAGGAATTTTTTTGACATTGACAAGTCATCTAATTTAACCTTAAGAAAATTCTATTTGCTTGTTTATTTTATAAATAAAGAAATTACGACATTATTGTCATATGGTTCAAGTGTTGCGTGAGGGTAATATTTTAATAATATACACTACTATAGGTACTTCATATTATAAAGCAAGAGAGTAAGTTTGGTTGAACGTGCTAATATTAAGAACCATTGGTTTGTATAGAAAAATCATTTTGTGTTGGATAATCCATTTATCGAAGAAGGCTATGTAACATATTACATCAGGTTAATAATTTTGACGTAAATAAATTGCCTGCGGTAAAAGTAACCACTTTTGGTTTGTCATGTGCCATACACACAACTTTTAGTTATTCCAATTTCGAACATAAGACCGATTTTCCCAATTTATTTACACAAATGTCAGTTTTAGGTGCCATAAATCACAATATTTTTAAAATGTATGTAGGTACTAGATACCTTTAGGTAACTGAATGGTCTAAAAGTGACTTAACTAAAAAATAGCTAAAGACAAAAAATATATTTCAAAGTAACTATATATAAATGTAATTTAATTTTATGTACATTTTGCTATCGTAGTTAATCAGATTTAGTGCATTGAAATATTAATGAGCATTGCCGTTAGAATATCACACAATCTAATCAAAATGTAAAGCTGTGCTCGAATTCATTTGTATAATTATCGCGTTCATTAACTAACAATATATAATATGTATTTAGAACTTTCCACCACAGGGATGTAAATTTAATAAAACTATAAAATATTTATATATATTTTGAAACTTTGGTTACTAAACATTTATTTCATAATTTTGGGAAATAATTTTATTAGTCAATTTAACTTCTACATTATGTAGAAGTTATATTTTATTTATAGTTATAGTTTATAAGAAAGAATAATCTTTGAACTTCATATTTGAACAGTTAGTGTTGAATAGCGCATAATGAAATGAAAATTTATGAATTATTACAACTATATTTTTTATAATATAGATACTTTCCATATAAAAACAAATCCAATCACATAACTACGAGTATATTCACAATGTAGGTACATACCACTTCTGTTCGCCATCCAAATGATAGGTACCATCGATGTTCAGCTTGTAACATGTACGTATGAGCTTCGTTTGCGCCGAATCTGATTTAACCAAAATTTCAAATGTGTCCGCGTTGATCTTGAAGGGTAACACTGGCTGATAGCCGGACGCCTCGCCGCCAATGAAACACTAAATAAAAATAAAATTTATTTTATTTAATCTATGACTTATCGACAGATAATCTATTGTTACATTAAACACGCATTGCCTTCATAATTCGACAGAAATTGGGGAGCGGAAGTGTTTTAATAGAAATGAGTTGTCTTAACTCTTGGTGACCAGGCAGGTACCCTCTGCCTCTACAACTACTTCAACGATCGGAAAATAAAGCATAAATTATATATTGCCTATATCTAGGTACATATGTATAAAAGTAAATATATGGAGATAATGAATTGGTATGATACATTTATAGTAAATTTAAAATATTGATCACATACTTTTAATGTAATACAAGAACTTTCTCTGTATTTTCATTTTGTTTTTTTCCACATAGTCGGACAGAGATAATTTAATTATCTCTGTCCGACTAAGAACTCCGTTTTGAACCTTCTGCCCTAACTTGAGATATTGTATGTTAAATCGTGGAACTCACCCCGACCCTTTATTTTAGAAGAGAAAGAGCGGAAACTAAAATAATTTAAATGTAATTTTTCAGATCACAATGGCCTAAAGACATGCTCTTCTTTTCAAATGAATTATATACAGATATAACTTTAAATTATTAAATATATCCAAACTAAAAAAGCAAATTTTATTTGTATTACTTTGAAAAGTAAATTTGAACAAAAATAAACAAACGTAGGGATTTTTAATGAGCAAACGATCAAACTCAAAACAATGTAATTGACCCAATTGTATTGTAATTGGATATACAATTTCAATAATTGACCTTTTTTTTTTCAATTTTATTTGTCAAAAAGATCTATAATTATTTTTAATGAGAAGCATAACTGTTTTGTAATATAAACATATTATTATAATCTATTGATATCAATGTAGCGCCGTTGAATCTTTATTGTTTAAATACGGTATCTGTGGGTTCTAAATACGTTTATTCATTTCAAAATATTTTTTATCTCTCATGCACCACATACTACTTAAATGAAAAGAAAGAAGTACATAACATTATTTTTTCTTTGAGCTCGTCGTAAAACTGACAGGAGTTAGATTTTCAAAATAATTTCAAAATATGAAATGTACTATATATATAACACAAAGTAATTAGTATATTAATAAAAATATATTTGGTATAAAATATGCGCACAAATAAAAGTAAAACAAAAAAATACGCTACAGAACACAAGCCAGGTACCACATATATATTGGTTAATTCAAAATATAAAATACAATAAAAGGGGAATACCAGAAAATATCCAGCTTTCGAGGTGACGTTGCAACAACGTATTTCATCGAGATAGTGCCGCAGTAGCGCCGGATTGGTCTCGTCGCCGCCGTCCGTGCCATAGTGCATGTCCACGAACTCGAACTGTTGGTGTACAATAAGATTTTATATAACTTTTGCAGGTATTATATAGGATTTAGACTGAAAAAGGCTTATATTTTAAAAAAGTTTTTAAAATAATATAATTCAATTAAAGCTTTTAAAATATAAATCAATATATAGGCTAGGCACAGAAATAAATAAAATTATTGTTCTCCATAGTAAATAACTAATTTGGATTTAAGCTTAAGGGCTTTTTTTTATTTACATTTTTTTTTATTTATACAAATTATCATATACCTACACAAATAATACAGACGTAATAGAGTTTCTCCGTATTTCCTGCAAAGCAGGGTAAGCAAAGGGAACCCAGTGCTACGACAAACAACAGTGTCTTAAAACTAGGTTTCTACTCAGTTTTTGAGACATCGTGTGGCGAACCTCAACGCCTTTTGCGCTGTTATGAAAATAATTAAATATAAATCATACACCCGAGTCCCCACTCGAGAATCGAACCCACATATATAATTAATATAATATGAAGTATTATTTAAATATGAATTGCAAAAGTTTTTTCGAAATTTACGTAATTTACCACTTTCGAATATTTTCAATATCTACCCATAGTTATTTATTGACATTTAGTTATATATTAAACAAAGGAATAAATAATTAATCACTAATTCTTTTCAGTCTACCACAAAATGTGACAGATAAAGAAGCTGCATATGTCGCCTAATATAAATTCAAATGTATTCAGTTAATTTAAATATATTGTACTGAACAATTTCAAAGTTCAAGCGTCAGAACTCCCGCCTCAACGCCACCAGTGACGAAGTTAATAGTTAGTATGACGCAAATCCCAATGTACAACTTCTACGAATCCTGTCGTATGAATGTAATCAGTTAACTATATTAGATAACTGTTAAAGTGGTGTAATAAATTATTAGTCGTACCCTAGTACAAGTTAGATTGAAAACACTAATAATATACATATATTTCATATTATGTATTAGTATTACGTATCCAGTACGTACGAGGCCAGCCATGACATAGGGGCACAAAGTGTGACTGTAAAATCGACTGGTTGTGGGTTCGATGTTCCGCCATTCAACACACAATGCCTCCAAAACTCGGCGGAAAAACTCGGGAACGGAGTTAGAACTTAACACTAAGTTCAATCTGCCTACCCTGCTGTTTGCGGGATACAGCATGAAGCTTATTTATTTTGATTTAATTTTTAATTTATTACGTATTCATTTCAAGACAGTAGGTTGACGGGAAGTGTACTTGACAAAAAAAATTATGAAATAAACTACAAATATATTAGGAAATAATTTTAAATTATAATTTTTATGAAAAAGCTATAAATTTTCATTAAATGTAGAGATGAGATAAGGTCTAAAAAAAATTATTATTTTCAATTTTAGAATGCTGGAAGCGGAGAAAAATAGTGTTAGATCCTTAATCGATATAAATAATCCATTACAGTACTACGAAAAGAAAATATTTGTTCACTTTAATTAAGTGAAAGTATTTTAATAATATTATAATTACAGTATAAATAAAGAAAATATCAATTAATTACTGGAAAAACTAAAGAGAGATCCGTTTTTAACCGATTAAAATCAATCATATTTTAAATGACAGATGTGACAGCTGATTGACATTGACACCTTGTTGAATGATTTATGCATTTTTTGCTTCACTCGTTTCGTTCGTTTCGATTCGTTTTAAATGCTTCTTTCCTACTTTGTACGACTCTTGCTTCCTAAGTAGATGATAATCTTTTGGATCTAATGACCGTCACTTTTACCAAATGTTTAATAACTCAGCTCTCAAATTACTATTACCGACAGAATTTTCAGGGAGGGGAATGATGTAGCTGAATCTATTAAATCATACCTTTTTACATTCTAGGCCCAATAATGTATGCAATCGTTTTAGTCTCCATTCGTAATTGTAGGTCCACGGGAATTATAATACCCTATAGATTTTGATTACGTGGCGAATTACATAAAAATGTTCGTGTAATTTAGATTGGATCGACAAAAAAGATAGATTTTTACTGTGTTTCAAGAGACTTAAATGTTTGATATTAATTTCAGCTTGACTTATCCACGAGGAGGTACGGAACCCTAAAAAATATAATAAAAAATTCAGTACAGTAAGTATAGTAAGAAAAATATTTCATCCCCAATTAGTGATGATTAATTCACCTACGAATAATTATCCATAGGCCTTCTGATATTAATATTTTATTATCTTTATATGATAACCACTTCGCTTTTAACTAGCAAGAGGCAATATGAAACATTGTTTCAGTTTACTACAGGATAAAATATACTTTATAAATAAAATATATACATATCTGGCTATATGATAAGTAATTTTATATAATAGGTTCTAGAAATTAGATAGTGAACCTACTGGTTGTCCGGACTTCATTTTCCTGGAGTATAAAACGTAAAATCTCGTTTTTGCCCATTCTCATAGGAATTTCGAGAAAGCCTCTCAGTGCTCTTCTATACTTTCCAAAAATCCTACAATGCCAAATATCGGCGTTCTACGCCGCGGGATGGCTATCCGTTGTTACTCAGTAAGGGAAAAGTTAGCAACTAAGTATACATCTTACAGTTACATCTGGGAGAAATAAATAAAACTTATGCAATATTACGTGATTTATCAAAGTTTGTGTCAGAACTTTTGCTTTAAGCATACGCCGCCACCGCCACGTGAACTTCGATGAGTTTGGACTGTCTATAAATAGAGCAATTATGAACACTTGTGTACACACGCCCACTGGACTGCGGTTAAGTTTGAGTTTTTAATATACGATTATATTGTGTTGAATAAATTATTCAACGTAAATATTATTTATAATATGAGTGTGAGGTCGGTCGTGGCGCAGGAGCACAAAGTGTGAGTGTAAACGCGACTGTTTGTGGGTTTGATCCCCACAAGAGTAAATGAAATATTTATATAAAATTATATTTCCATTTCTTCGCTCTGGTGTAGATGCAAATCGCGGCGTTGAGTTCCGCCACTCAGCAAACAATGCCTTGAAAATTCGGCGGTAAGTGAGAAACGGAGTGTCTTAACCCCAGATTCCCTCTGCCTATCCTAACTTTCCTTAGCCGGATTAATCGCGTATAATATTTACATATATTTAGTATTATACATTTTTGTGCAGATGTATACAAACTAGATTGAATGACTGTGGCTTATCATGCACCTGTCAAACAAAGAGAAGCATCGGTGTCAGGGTTTAAAGAAACACATCTCCTGAATGAATGAGCTTGTATCGAAGTCAGCTGTGTATGAATATGCAGCGGATAGAACGAGTCAATACATCAAGTTTAATAAGCCTCACATCCGAAAAGACGGTTGAGAACTTTCTATCCAATACTCTAAATCCAATACTCCAGAGGGTGAGATACTGACAGGTCATTTTGCAAGAATACAGGGCAGTACGCGAGGCAATTAAGAAATCGTTGGTGGTATTTTGATATAATATTTATGTAAACTAACAGACGGATGCCGTGTGATCCCGGCTTAGAATAGGATCATCCTGGTACTGGTGGTGACGTAAGAGGCGACTAAAGTACGTGTGGTAGAGTCACGTCGCCAGCAATGGCAACACGCATGGGCAGACTCGACCGGATCAATACCACCCCCGGCTTTTAAAACCGGCGTTAAGTAGTGGCTTTATGCCACTGCGTTTCGCATCAGGTAATGCCGGGTTCTGGAGCCCAACCCCCACTCCTCCCTGGAATATGATAGCGGCACTTAAAGAGAAACTACCCCAGGAGGGTACCAGCTCCTCCGGTGCTGGAGAATCCCTCCCTGAGTCTCAAAACTCAGGCCGCCCTTCGAATTCTGGGGAGGGCACAGTACCGCGCAATAGACAGGGCAAACGAGACGTACGCTCCACGGCAACCCCTTCCACGCTTAACGTGGACTTTTGCAATATCAGGGGTCTACATTCCAACCTGAATGCCGTCCACCACCATCTCGAGACGGCACGGCCGGCCTTGTTATTCCTGACGGAGACTCAAATTGCCCGACCGAGCGACACAGCCTATCTCCAATACCCCGGCTACAAAATAGAACATAATTTTATGCCTCATGCCGGGGTCGCTGTGTACGTAAGGGAGGACCTAAGTTTCCGTCGTCTTGCCCATTTTGAAGGTCGGGACCTGTCTACCATCTGGCTCCGTGTTGACTCGGACGATCGTGCCCGAGTCTACGCATGCCTTTACAGGTCCCACAGTGGTAATGCAGAAACGGATCGGCTCATGGAGCACATTCAATCGGCTATCGACGATATGCTCTCACAGATCCCCTCCGCTGAGGTCGTGATACTTGGCGATTTTAATGCGCACAATGCCAGTTGGCTTGGATCACGCACCACCGACCACGCGGGGAGGGCTGCATTTGACCTTGCTATGGCGAACGGATTGTCCCAATTGGTTGAGTCGCCTACGCGACTCCCGGACGTGGACAACCACAATGCCTCTTTATTGGACCTTCTGCTGACTTCACATCCGGAACAGTACCAGGTTGTCGTCGATGCCCCTTTGGGGTCTTCTGACCACTGCCTGGTACGGAGTGTCGTGCCCATTAAGCGCGGCAGCTGCAGATCACCCGCAACTCGTCGCGTCTGGCACTACAAGTCAGCAGATTGGGATGGGATGCGTACATTTTACTCATCTTATCCCTGGGGGCCGGTTTGCTTCTCTTCTGATGATCCTAGTACCTGTGCCGCTGCTGTTGCCGACGTGGTTCTACAGGGCATGGAACTTTATATTCCTAGCACTGTAGTGCCAATCGGTGGCAAGTCACAGCCTTGGTTTGATACGTCTTGCAAGCTTGCTGCCTCTAGCAAACGCGAGGCATATCAAATCTGGGCTGAGGCACTGGTTACTAAGGATCCGGAGGTGAAAACCTCAAAAAGGAAGTATAACCGAGCCTCTAGGTTCTTTAAGCGGCAAATTGCCAGAGCAAGGTCCGAGCATATCGCCAAAATTGGCGAGAAGCTTGAGAGCTACCCGTCCGGAACTCATCAGTTCTGGGCGCTCTCAAAGGCGGCACTTGGCAACTTTAGCCAGCCTTCGCTTCCGCCATTACGCACGGGAAATGACATCTTGGTCCACACGGCAAAAGAGAAAGCCGATCTCCTGGGCGCTCTCTTTGCCTCAAACTCGACTTTGGATGACCAAGGAACAACGCCGCCGACCATCCCGCGGTGCCAGAGCTCAATGCCTGAGGTTAAGTTTAACCAAACAGCTGTTAGGCGAGCTCTGTCCTCTTTGGACATCCACAAGTCGAGCGGGCCAGATGGCATCTCTCCCTTAGTGCTCCGTTCCTGTGCTCCTGAGCTGACACCGGTGCTAACGCGTTTGTTTCGGCACTCTTACTCAGTCGGCGTTGTCCCAGACTCATGGAAGAGCGCTCTTATCCACCCGATCCCAAAGAAAGGCGATGGTTCCGATCCATCTAACTACAGGCCTATTGCTATCACCTCCCTGCTCTCAAAAGTCATGGAGAGCATTATCAATAGCCAGCTCTTGGTTTATCTAGAGGATCACCGATTGATTAATGACCGACAATATGGCTTCCGCCATGGTCGCTCAACCGGTGATCTTCTAGTTTACCTTACCCATCGCTGGGCTGCGGCTATTGAAAGCAAGGGAGAGGGCCTGGCAGTTAGTTTGGACATGGCGAAGGCCTTTGATCGAGTGTGGCATGAGGCGCTCCTGGCTAAACTTCCATCCTATGGGCTTCCCGAGAATTTATGCAAGTGGATCGCCAGCTTTCTCACTGGGCGCAGCATCAAGGTCGCTGTCGACGGTTTTTGCTCTAAACATATGCCCGTGAACGCTGGCGTTCCCCAAGGCTGCGTGCTGTCCCCTACGCTGTTTCTTCTGCATATCAATGACATGTTAGAGGATTCTAGCATTCATTGCTATGCAGATGATAGCACGGTGGACGCTGTTTACTCCGGCCGAGCAAGTCTTTCTCGGGAAAACGCCGAACAGTGCCGAAATAAACTTGTGTCTTCCGTTGAGGCATCCCTCAACAATGTCTCCTCATGGGGTGAAAGGAACCTAGTTCAGTTTAACCCCCTGAAGACACAAGTTTGCGCGTTAACCACCAAAAAAATCCCATTTATCGTATCACCAGTCTTTCAGAACATTCCCCTTACAGCCGCGCCCAGTATCAGTATATTGGGCCTCAATGTTTCGAGTGACTGCCAGTATCGCGATCATTTGGAAAGCAAGGCCAAGTTGGCCTCGAAGAAACTGGGGGTCATCAACAGAGCGAGACGGTACTTCACGCCAAAACACCGTTTGGCCCTATATAGGGCCCAGGTTCGGCCTCATATGGAGTACTGTTCTCATCTCTGGGCTGGTGCACCCCAGTATCAGCTTGAACCATTTGATCGCATACAACGTAGAGCCATTCGAATCATTGGGGACCCAATAATCTGTGAAAGGCTTGATACTTTGGCTTTGCGTAGAGACGTCTCCTCGCTGTGCGTTCTCTATCGCATTCATCATGGGGAGTGTTCTGAAGAACTGTTTGACCTGCCGCCGAATTTTCTAACCACACAGTACGCCATAAGCTAAAATATCATCCACACCACCTGGATACGTGCCAATACACTACTGTGCGGTTTCGTAGGAACTTCCTTCCACGCACCACGGAACTGTGGAATGGCCTACCCGCGGCAGTGTTTCCAGGTCGATATGACATGGGTACCTTCAAAAAGCGCGTCTATCTCCACCTTAAAGGCCGGCAACGCACCTGTAGCTCCTCTGGTGTTGCACGGGGTCGTGGGCGGCGGTAATCACTTACCATCAGGTGACCCGAACGCTCGTTTGCCTTGTCCTTTTCCATAAAAAAAATAAAACCTTAGTCTACCACCACTTATGACCATGTACTACTGTAAAATGTTTGAAACATCGGGTTTCCAAAAATGTATAGTACTAAATATACACAATTAATCCGGTTAACTAGTTTCCTTTAAATTGTTTATAATAATCTTGAGTACATCAGAATATTAAGATTTCTATATTATATGACTATTCGCAACGTTATCATATATGAGTATTCGCTACGTTATCATATTAACAATATTTTTAAAGAGCAAGCAAACATATTGTTAAATTTCTGTATAAATAAAGCATTTATCGTTTGTAAAGAAAAGTTATACATCACGATATTCCTTCGAGAATAGCCAAATAACTTTGTATAAGTTCCAACCTGCAAGTTTCCTTGCAAAGTTCTCCTTCACCGCGCGTGATAAATTAGGAATAAGTAGCAAAGTTAGTAAAAAACCCGGAGCGGTGCTTTCTGGACTTTAGGCTGTAAATTTCATTACAGATTTATGTTTGAAACACTAAGCACGCCAAGCGTATCATACATTCCTACTCCCAGTGAAAATGGGTGTTAGGGGTGAAAATATTTTTTTTCTATTTTACAATAAAATAACCGTGTTACAAATTATTTTTAATATCCTACATAGTAAATAATAAATATAAATAATAAATATATAATAAAATTTTAATACTTTATTTTNCTTTTTCGATAGTTTTTCGTGCTTGAGCTACAGAACACAGAAAAAATGTGGTAGAGATCTCTTTTTACCTGACTGCGCGACGCAAAGGAGGATGATATGTTTATCAGTCTATGTATTTATGTATATACACTATGTGGCGTTGTGGAGACCTAACACCTTGGCCAATTTTGATGATTCTAACTTTGTATCCCGCACACAGCAGGGTAGGCAGAGGGAACCTAGTGTTAAGACACTCCGTTCCCCACTTTCTGCCGAATTCTGGAGGCATTGCGTGTTGAGTGGCAGAACTCAACGCCGCGCTTAACCTCGACACCAGAGCGAAGAAATGGAAATATAAATTTAAGTAAATATTTCATCTCCTCGAGTGGGGATCGAACCCACAACCAGTCGATTTTGCAGTCACACATTGTGCCGCTGCGCCACGACCGGCCTCAGTAGTATAATATATTTCAGTAGTATAATATATTTCAATACAAATATGATTGTTAGCTTTGGTTCATGATTTTTCATTATAAGTAGTGGTTTAACATATATAGGATGTAACTTGATCGACGGATCAATATGGTGGTATATGGGTAGGGGACCTCCATTTCACCTCCATGTATCTTCAGCGATTTTCAGTGGTTCTACAGATATTTGTTTATTAGCGATTCTTAAGAAAAAAATAGATTCTAAAGAAAATTGGCAAATACAGTCTGAGACTGTTACGTCTGCGCTCGTGATTCTTTCCTCAATATAGCTCAATATTAGGCATTTCGCGTCATATAATAATTTAAAACAAACGGACTATAAATTTTAAAAATAACATCGAAACCAAAAATTATTTTTAAAAAGTAAAATTTTAAAAGCGAAAAATATATACTTTTGATTTTTTTCCACAAGTAATTTTAAAAACTACTGCTATTTATATATATAAAATGATTTCTTTAATGTTTCATAAGGCTAGCTTACTGCTAACTTAAAAATATATTATAAATATTAAATTACTTAAAAATAAATATAAGACGATTCTCTATAAGTTAATATGCAAATTGAAAATAAGCAATATTTATTGCGGTTAAAAAATTACCTCAATGTATCGGTCATCGTAAGTAGATTGTAGTTCCGGGCCCACTAATTCAAGAATCTGGCGTCGTTCTTCACGAAAATCTGTAAAATAAGGTGACATTAAAACAAATACTCATATAATATTAACATATAACAAAATATATATATTTTTATTCTATGTATATATGGATATATTTTACGAGAATTATGTTATTTCTTCTTAGTATCGTAACTGACTCCCCACTCTCTTCAATAAAATATCAAAATATTATAAAATTATCTAAATAATAATTTTATTATTTTAGTATGGCTCGTGATACGTCTAATATAGTTAGAACCTTTTCGTAGTGATCGCAAGTAATCCAAGATCTTTTAGAGATTCAGAGGTTACAGTAATAATATGAAATGTACCATAAATTTAATAAAAGTACAAATAAAATATATTATGATATTATTTACATGTCATAGTCTGTCCGTTTTAATCTCCCGTGAGATTTCTTAAGTATATCGAAGACGTCCTATCTTCCTCTCTACTATAACTGTGTAGAATCTTTAGTTATAATAAAAGGAAGAAAGCGCAAGGGCGCCGCCAAGCTCCAACTCCGTGAATTCCTACCAGACCGTGGTTGCAGCAGTCTTTATTCAACCCTCCGGGATGTTTGTGTGATTTTTCTAAACGTACTGGTTACGCTTGTTCGTTAGATTGTTTCGTTCGATTAAAATGGTGATTCGTGGCGTTGATTGATTTGTGAGATCAATGTAAGTCGTTGGATTGAGCGCACTATCGCAAGGCGGCCGATATGTTAAATAAACGCACGGCACACATCCCAGTCGTGTCTCATTTATTTTCTACATTAAAACAAGTTTTTAGACTCACAGGCGGATATTACTACATACACCAGAGTTCCAGGACATAAACGGACGGAGAACAACGGAGAACAACTGTAGAAAACGTTTTACATAGACGTATGTCCAATACCATACAAGCGTCGCTTATGCACCGCGAGACACCGTCGATTGCAGTTTAACAATAAAAGGCCATAGCAATTTGCCTGGCCATATTAGTAACAGCGCAGCGGAGCAGCAGTCGGTTGTGACTCCAATATCAGTTATTAGTAAAACCCTATGGTCAATGAACTCCGACAATCGTACAAATAATTTATAATTAATATTTTGTTACTGTCTAATATCTTTATAATATTTAATTAAATATATAAGGTAATCTGTCAACCTTTATTGTAGAACATTAAATAGACTCATATTATATAATATTTATAAATTGTTAATACGTATTTTGACATAATAGTTTTATATCATATTATAAATAATACTATTATATTTATACATATTTTCTTTTACATTTTTATATATTTTTAATATTTACGAACAATTAATAAATATAATTTACCAAACCTATTATTTATGAGTTTAATTACACGATTCATACACACGCATTTAACAAAGATGGCAGCAAGCATTCTATGTATTATTAAAAACGTAATTTTACACACCTTCTTAAGCATCGTTATGCATTTATTTCAACTTAATGATTAAATAATATTTATCTTTGTATGTTAATGACATTACGTACATTAATATTACTCTGCTTTGTCTTAAAAATAAGCTATTAAAAACTTACCGACGAAGTATTCCAAAACAAACAATTGTAAATACGTAATAAGCACTTATAACTTAACTTACCAACCTCGAATAAATAATATCACTATTAAATGTACTAACTCACATGCTTCTTACATATAAAACATAACTAAATATCTATAAATTATAAATCATATTTGAATTTTGAATAACTAATAAGTAACTATCCTTCTTCAGACGCGTCCGCCATCCCTCTCTCTTCTTTCCTTTTGTTTTTCTTGACTTTGACGTTGGCAGTAGCTTATTCAGCCAACATGATATTTTACAATAATGAAAATATTAATTATGTTATTATTTATTTTAAATTATACTTCATAATAATTACTTATAATTATTAAATTATTTTTAATAAATATATTTTATATCTGCGTTTTTTACCTACGGTATAATACGTCACTTTAATATTACTTGTGAACGGAACGCATAATTAAAGAATAGAACTAAACTATTATTTATAAGATTGTATTTATGGTAAGCTATAAATTAAATAATGGTTTTAATTATATTTATAATATTTTTTTATCAATTATTATTATTTTGAATTAATTATATTATTTACCTACACATTTTAGTTCTGGTATGGATCGTTACAGAAAGAAAATTATTTTAATAAAAAAATTAAGGACTTTCTGCAGTGACTTTTTACTATTTATACAATAGCAAAATACGTACAAATATTTTACAAAGAAGAAACTAACACTTAATAAATATTGATGCATTTCTGATACTCTCATAGTTAAGTTCAAAGGATGTGGAAAAGCTAACTGGAGGTGTTCCAATTAGTTAATCCCGGGTTTATAGCGCTAATGACAGTTTACTTACGTTAGTGCGGCGCGGAAATCAGACTGGGCGTGTGATATAAATCTAATTCCTCGCTTATTTACTCCATCGTAGCTTAATTTAATAGTTACTTTAAATTTCATTGAACGTGTTAGTTGTGGGTTTGCTTCCTAGGTTTCTAAAGACATATACGTAACAAAAATGTATAAAATGACAAACCGATAACCTTTTTCTTATGTTTGTAACACTAAGCAAACACAAAAAATGGAAAATACGTAAAAGTTTAAGCTCATCCTATCTCTTACCTACGTATATATTCAAGTTAGTGGAAAGGAAGCATAACAAACAAAGTTTTCTTACCATTATAAACAGAGGCCACATATATTTTAACAGCTCGAGGTCCAGGCCACTTGTCGCTCTGTTCGGTGTAGCCCTGCAGTGCTTGAAGCACCAGAGGCTCGGGCGCGCTCATCGCACTCGCTCCTTCAGCCTGCGCTCAAATACGCCGCCATTCTGGGAACAAGTAAATATTATTATAAATATATTGCAATATATATTTATGGCTAGCAGCCCACGCGCTGCTTCGCTCGCTTAAATTTATTGCTACATTATAGTCAAATTATACAACGTTTTTACATAAAATAATAGACTGTACTATTCTGCTGTATTGATTTACTGTGTTTCCTAAAAAAAAATATTTCCGTAAATATATATTTTCTTTAATTCAATGTATACTTATTTCAATTTTGTATAATATAATTCATTTGTAAAAGTAAAATCGTGTTAAAAATGATAAGTATCCTGAAGTGCTTATCTACGGTACGGTACGGCAATTTGTAAATGTATTGATATCGTGGAGAAGAATATACAACAATGGACAAAGATAAGTCCGAAAAAGCGATTAGGCAGATGATTGAAAACACAATAGAATCTAATGAAAAACCTCTTGAACGCTCATCATTGTAAGCTTTAAATTGAACTGAATTTTTATGCAACATAACTTGTTTCAAATTAAGAGTACTAACAACTTTACGTACCTACTACAGAAAACAAAGAATCATTTTCAACTTGGAAAACTTGGAAATAGTCTTTGAGTATGGAATAACGCAATAAAATGTCGATTTACGTGTTAACTGGGACAGAAGAGACAATCAAAATTTTTTGCATCAACTTTCGACCCTAGTTCTAATATTTTTTTATTTTATTATCGAATGAAACTTTATTTTTTGTTCAAAATGTTGTTTTTGTACGCCAGTCTTGTTGCAGGCGTGTGAGTCCGATTCGCTAACTTCTGTCTAACCTGCTGCGTGCGTGCGCGATATAGCGTGAAGCTGATTTTTTTTCTCGATCTAGTTACAAGACAAAGCATTCAACACGTAATGCCTCCAACCTAACTTGGTGGAAAGTGGGGAACGGAAGTGTCTCAATGGGAACGGAGTGTCTTAACATAAAGTTTCCAGGTTTCCCCGCTTAGCATACTAATTACGGTTTTATAACGTACTAAAAGTATTTTAGGATGTTAAATAAATAACAATGAACAAAAAAGTTTCCCTCAGATACGTTACAGATGCCAAACAAACAAAGCGATTTAATCAAAAGCAACTCTTACAACTCGTTATTACAAGCCATTTTATAACTCCTTCGCTGAATGGAGTGCAAGATTTATGGGGAGTACACTTAATACCTGCTATCGTTGCGGGATAAGACTAGATCGTTCGTTTATTATCGTTGGACGTTAAATTGTTATTTATAGTATGTTGGAAGTTTCTATTTGTGTGATGTGCAGATCTACATATGAATATATAATATACGAGCTAATATAGGTAACTACTGCAACAACTAACTGAGGGAAACTTAAACATTTAAAAAATCTACTCAAATCAGCTTCACTCTGTATCCCGCATACAGCAGGATAGCAGATCCGTTACCCACATTACGTCGATTTTTTTCGAGATGTTGTATGTTCAGTAGTGGGAATTAATTATTAAAGAAATATTATTTAAATGTTTAATTGAGATGAATATGGTACTCGAGATGAACCTCAATGTCTTTTGTAGTGCCTTATTATATATATGAATATTTGACAGTAATAAATTTAAAACAGAATGTTATCGTTCGCAGTGTATGTTTTTAGTTACATAGAGAAGTTTATTTACGACTATTATCACATATTAGTATCTGATTTTATAGTTTTTTCTCATATGTAAAAGCTCCGTTATTGGAGTCAAATTAAATAATTTTAATATGAAAAATTATAGCAATAAGATTTTTTAATTAAAATTAATCAACCAAAGTATATAAATATTTTGATGAACGAAGATTATCACATTCGTATCATATCATTAATCTAAATTGGAGAAAATTATTTGAGGGTTATGATGCAAAAGCTGATAACCCCACGCCACGACGGCTTCAAACTAAAATATATACGTTTGTGCAATCAGCAAAATTATGTAAACGCAATTAACCCTTGCAATTACATCAGAGCAAGCGTGTAAACACAAGAGACATTAATCCGCAGTAAAATAAATGTGGATTTGCACAATTAATCAACTTAACAAATGTGGTGCTAGCGCTGAATGCTATAATTAAAATTGAGTAACGTTTGAACGAATCGTTTGTGTTGCATGGAAAACTTTATTGTGAAATAGTTTTAGTTGTGTAGTGTTAATAATGTCTATGAATCCGACTGAAATTTTGATTTTATATGTAATATTGATTTTATATTTTAATAAGAACACGCATTTGTTGTGGGTTCTAATTCAAAAGGTAAATTGTGATGTCATTTGGCGCTTATTGCGTTTTGGGCGGCTTACGTAGGCGAAAGAGGAAAATGGAAGGTTTTACCATTTGTAGAGCGTGCATGCTTTGAAATATATTCAAATACCAAATAGTAATACAATACAGTCGA
Organism: Heliconius hermathena; assembly: GCA_013403705.1. Taxonomy (NCBI): domain Eukaryota; kingdom Metazoa; phylum Arthropoda; class Insecta; order Lepidoptera; family Nymphalidae; genus Heliconius; species Heliconius hermathena. The sequence continues at coordinate 632,733 of JAAIXJ010001707.1, forward strand.
CTCTCACCAATTCGAACAAGCTATAGTTCAAACCTCTCTGTAGTATAAAACTATCACGATTTCGCAATATATCTATATATATTATATCTATTTATATTTTGAACTAAATCTATACATTTTTATGCACTTGGTAGTTCGAGCACTTATATCATCGTTACGTGACAAAATGACGCGTTAATTTGGGCTTACAGGCGTCAAACACTCGAGAATTCAAAAAACAGAATTTGCAGAGGTAAGTATATATTGAGACAAGTTCAAACTTCTATCATATGTCAGACACCAACAGAAAGACATTTGTTTTGTTTTTTCAACTTCACGCTGTATCTCGCATATCCAGGATACGTAGATTGAACCCAGTGCCAAGACATTCCATTCTTCACTTTCCGCCAAATTTTCGAGGCAATTCATGTTAGCGAAACTCAACGCCGCGTTTTTGCTTTGGTACCAGAGCGAAAACTAATAAATATTAATAAATAATAATTTATTCACCCAAGTGAGAATGGAACCCATAACTTCGCATTATGTACATGAAATTTGTTAAAACATAATTGATTATTACTCAATAATTTGAAATTTTATTATTCTGTAAAAAAATCTAACACTCCATAATGTCTAATATTTTAAAAGTCCCTCAAGTTTCGAGATTCGACTGTATTAAATATAATATTGTCTTAATCGAGTATAATAAATAATAAACACTATAATTTACCCCTTTGGAGGAAAAACTATCGTTTTTCTCTCAGCGTGCAGTCTCAGTCTATCAGTCAGTTTATACTTGGATTTAGGAATAAAAAAAATTTTTACTAAGTAACAAAATGTTGTTGGTAACAAAATTTTTTTATTTATATAAAATATGTTTATTTTTGTATAACATCCAAAAGTCCAAATTAAAAATAAGCTTAGAGTAAGCTTAGAATATAGCCCTTACTATCAGAATAACCCCTGTTGACTATTGTATTTATTTTAACCCGTTATATCTTTCAAATTATGCATGATCCTGAACCTTACTTTGTTTTTATTGCCTATCTCATATTCATGAATACAAAAGAGCTTAGGTTTCGTATATACGGTACCTATGTGAATGCTATATAAAATGTACGCTTGACACAGAAGAATAACATCGTTGCTCTATTTTTTTCAAAGGCTCCGAAAATAAAAACAGAAGCTCCAAATGTTTTTCTCTTACTTCATATTTTTAGCTTCACACTGCGTCCCGCATTGAGCAGGGTAGGAGGGGGAACCTGGCACTGTTAAGACACTTTGTTCCCATTAAGACACTTCCGTTTCCCACTCTATAGCGAATTCTGGAGGCATTGGGTGTTGAGTGGCGGAACTAAATGCATGAAAATGAAAATATTAAATAATTCATTCCCTCGTTTGTAAGTCGAAACTATATCCGTCGCGTTAACAGTCGCACGACTAGCCTCAAAAAATTGTTTGAGTTTAAATGAAAAAGTTTTTAACCACAGAAACATTTTTTATGCAGTTAATTCATATTTTATATTTTGTTGTATTTTGTTTATTTCATTATAGCTCTAAATGTAGTTAATGACACGACGCGTAGATTGCAGTGTATATCCAACGAACGTAATTTAGTTATTGAAATCGTAGATTTAGCCAATGTTTTAGTATAATCGAGAAGGGGTAGAACCGAGAGATTAATAATTTTAAATAATAAAGCTNTATATTCCATTTCTGCGCTCTAGTGTCGAGGTTAAGCGCGGCGTTGAGTTCTGCCACTCATCACGCAGTGCCTCCAGAATTCGGCAGAAAGTGGGGAACGGAATGTCTTAACACTAGCTTCCCTCTGCCTACCCTGCTGTGTGCGGGATACAGCGTGAAGCTGATTTAATTTTTATTTTTTTTTATATATTTAATATATATAATTTTTAAGACAATTTTATAATATATTCAATATATAATGGGAATATAAAACCCTATTCAAATATGTAGCTATCGTCAAAAGGCTTTAGGAAGCTGACAAGCTAGCGCAATTATCTGCTGAATTATTCAACGTCAGATGATACACGGCCCAAGTGTAGAGCACCTGCGACACTTTTGCTTGAAATAGCAAGTGAATTAGTAGGATGCATAAATTTAAAAATTTCACTGAAATATCAATGTTTCAGCCGTAAATGGTGTACCATTGTCTTTTTGATTTTATATCCAATTACAAGTAATAATAATTCGATTATATTTTATTAGTTAAATTGTATAAATTTTCAAATATCATTTAATATTAACTAATATTGAGGCAAGTCGTGACGCAGGGGCACAAAGTGTAACTGTAAAACCGACTGGTTGTAGGTTTGATCCCCACTCGAGGAAATGAAATATTTACTTAAATTTATATTTCCATTTCTTCTCTTTGGTGTCAAAGCAAAGCGCGGCGTTGAATTTTGCCATTCAACCCGCAATGCCTCCAGAATTCGGCAGAAAGTGGGGAACGGAGTGTCTTAACACTACGTTCCCTCTGCCCACCCTTCTGTGTGCGGGATACAGCGGGAAGCAGATTTATTATTAATTTTTATATTAACTTGTAAGTTGTATAGGAGGTGAGAAAACAAATTTGCTTAAAGAAATATAAGAAATCGTCTTAATATGTCATGTAATAGGGCATTAAATTTTTTGCACTGTCACGCTTTAACCCACAAGTAGCAGGGTAGGCAAAGTAAGGGTAGAGTTAAGACGTTCTGCTCCTCTCTTCGAACTAACTGGAACTTGGAACTGGAACTACACTGGAAAATGGACAACACGCAATCCATTGCGTGTTGAATGGCGGAATTCAACGCCGCTATTTGCCTCGACACCACAATCAGTCACACGCTTGTGCCCCTGTGCTATGCCTGGCCTCAGTTAAGATTAATGAATAAAAAATAAAAAAAAATCAAACTATGAAGAACTATTAATAAATTATACATTATAATTGTTGCTGACAACAATAATATCGTGTATTTTATTATTATTTCAGCAGCCACGCTATGCCTGTCGTGAGGAAAGACATAATCAAAGAATGTTCTAAGTATGGTAATGAGAAGGAAAATATATAAACTTGGACTTGGAGTTTTTATTTCTTGAAGTGTTCTACTTTCCTAACTTTTTCGTTACTTTCATGTGACGTTGGGGAAAATGAGATGGCTTCTAAATTTTATGGACGAAATTCAACTCGATGAATAAAACAACTGTATTTTCTTTTTTTAGGTAAGTATAATTATTACTCCGTATTTCTCTCGCACAGCATGTGACTTTAAACTCTACGATTGTGGGTTCGAAGCCCACACGGGGGAATAAATTATTTGATATTTCCATTTGCTCGCTCTGGCTGGCGGCGGAGTGTCTGAACATTTTGGTTCCTAGTGCATGCTTTACTAGATGCATGATATAGCATGTAGCTAAAAAAGCTATGATTACTCAAGAGGGATAACTTTAATCAAGAGAATAAATAAGTAGTAAGGGAGATCCTTGTACATTAGGATACTTTTCTTTAACCCTTACAACTTCCCACATAACTTCTGTTTTAATTAACTTGAAGTATTGCTTTGTCATATATCATATCCTCATATTAATATCAATGAACAGTTATACATAGAACTAATAAAACAATATTTTTAAATATAGAAAAAATAAACTGATTTTGCCATTTGTCCCAAGGCACAATCACGTCTTGTACTTTGGGAAAGTGACAGGATACTGACGAAATATTTATACGTCTATACGAGAAATTCTTTTTTCTACTTTGGCTTAGAATAAAATTATGATAAATACAAAATTAATTAAAAACACGTTTGATAAATATTCTTTATTCTATGTAAGGCTATCAAGTATTTTGAAACAAAGTTCTTCAGCCTTCTTTATAGATTATATGATGTTATGCGTATTGGATCTGTAAGTTTAGTTATTTTCCTCTTACTTTGTGACATCTAAAACAACAAAAATAATGATTGGGACGGATCTCACTTGGTTATTAGAAGCCAATAACAATAATATTAACACTTTTATCGCCGTAACCATTGCTGAGAAACTAACTTCTGTAGAGACTGCACTTTTAATTAATAACTTTAATATAGAACGTACTAATGGAACATTTCTAAAAGCACTAATAAACCTAATTAATGTGAGAGTACCCTCGTAAGTGAATTACTTAAGTATAAGAATCTATTGTCTATACAGCTGTATATTATAGCAGTATTGTTTAATCGCAAACATTTATGTGCATATATTTAAGACAATCTTTTGTTTTGATTTAGTCCTCCATGGTTTTAGTCAATGTTGTCATAGCATAACAGTTGACGTATAAATTATCCTGAGGATCGTATGAACAAACTCCTTTCGGGACAGTAAATTTATATTTATATTACAGATTTAAACGATGACAAGCTTATAATTGTAGTTCATTAAATACAACATGACTGAAATACGCCCGCAAATTTATTTTTGTTTGACCTACAATCTCGAAATTAGTACGAGTCCGATAATTTATTTTGGCTTAAGATATTTCTACTACTAATCTAACTACACAAAGAAAAAGCTATTATATAATAGATTTAGATTTAAAAAAAAACACATGCTTCTATCGAGACGTAACTGGAACGTGTCTGACTGCACGAATCGTGGCTTTTAATTCTCATTCAGTTTAATGTTTATATGTACAAAGGCCTATAGCCGATAAGCTTAGGCAAAGTAGGGCGATGGATTTCCATTTTCAATATCCTTTAGGAGATTGTGCATAGAAAACGGAGAAATGTTGAAGTATGAATAATACAAACAAATAGAATAAGACAAAGCGCAGCGTTTTGTTCTGTCACTGAACACGCAATGCCTCAAAAATTCGGGAGAAAGGGAAGAACGAAGTACTTAACAATAGGTTACCTCTACCTACCCTGCTATATATTGGATATAGCGAGACGAATACTGAAAAACAAACGAAAAAATAAAGCTTTTATTTTCTTCTTTTATTATGCTGCCTAGTATGAACGACACACTCACACACATACACGCACTTAAATGATGCTTTGTTCATATTTTATTAAAACTTTTTGCTCTGCTCTGGTCGGAAAATTAAAACAATATTTAAAGTAGCGTTTTGGTTTTATTGCTTTATCGCGTGCGTGTCGCCATGTCGACATATTTTACCCTCATAATATATTCTTAAACAGTTTGCGAACTATTAACAGGGTATAAGTTTTTTCACCGTTTTCTCGGCATATATAACTTTTACTACGTGCATTACTTCTTCCATTATTTTTAGAATGGTCTTTATTTTTGAGGAAACAAATATTAATAGTAGATATGTATTCAAAATTAATATTTTAAATAGTGATTGCAGTAGCTCTTCATTTGTACATCCATGTAATTAATCTAATTAAATAAAGCAATAATAATAATAGCTGTTCACGAAGGCATCGACGGATCTGACTCAAAAAACAAAAATAGAAAACATGCGGATGGAAGCTAGTATACGGACACTGCGTTTTCTAATTTTTATTCAAATCAAAGAAGTTCAATGTTGTACATTTTCTTTCAGGCGGATCAAAGAAAATAATTTCAAATATTTTTTTCTTATTAGAAATCAAATCCATAACCACCACATTACCAGTAAAGAACTATTTCATTGGGCTGAAACAACTTCGATCCAGTCTCATCTCTTTTAAAACACAAATAGAATTTAATTATAAGATCATTTAAATTTAAACATGTTACTGATATTCCACATGTTGTTTATTTTTCGCAGTATGTCAATACTAAGTCTATTAATATCGCACTCATCAATCTATTCACTGCTGTAATTCATCACCTAAAGAGTTTTGATAAAGACGGAAGTAGTTCGTTCTGAAAGCTTTATTTCATTTTTAATTTTTGTATAAAATTAAAGAATTATTAAATAACAAATCATCAATTTTATTTAAATAAAGGTTCTAAAAGAATATCGTATCAGAAGCTACGCAAAAATTAACTCTTGGCAGAGTGAACCTATTTTTATCAAATTGTATTTTACATTTTGGACAGTTATGGCGCAGGGGCACAAGCACTTTCGTAAACGTGAAAGGTTATGCATTGGATTTCCACGACGCTTCACTCTAGTGTTGAGCCGCAATCCGCCACTCAACACGCAATAATTCTAGAATTCGGCGTAAAGTGCGGAGCGGAGTGTCTTAACACTAGGCGTCCTCAGCCTACCCTGTTACATGCGGGATACAGCGTGAAGCTGTATTATCCATTTATCGCTCTAATGGAAATTCTTTCGTACACAGTTAGATACAGTGTACAGAATAATACAAATATTAATTGTCTTAATGTGTAAAATTATCTATTTATAAATATATATTATATATCATTTGCTCCAAATAAATGATTGTTGATCTATAAATGTTATATATCTACATTTATTTCTTTTGTAGACACTAAGGTACTCATGCATAAGATAGTATATATACATTGGACACAATGAAAAATAAAATACTATTAAGCTCATGTCCTTATGTTATTTTACAATCGACCGTATTTTAGCATTTTAATTTTATGGCAGTTTTTCATCTGTCATAAGACAACACATGCAATGTGTTTATAATTTTATTGTTGTGCAAATTTAATAACAGAGAATAAATCGTATGTATGTTTGTTTCTAAAAACAAGCTACGTATAATATAATATATAAAAATTTTATGAATCTATATTAATATTATAAAGGGAAAGAAGAGCTTATCACATGAATTGGTTCAGATTGAAAAAAAAACTTTTCATGTCGGATAGTTTATTAATAGAGAAAAGCTATTTAGGTACATTACATGACGTTAATCATGTTTTTAGGGAGCCTAGTGTTAAGAAACTCCAATCCTCACTTTCCACCGTATTTGCGTTGTTAGTGGTGAAACTCAACGCCGCGCTTTTTGCCTTCGTGTCAGAGCGAAGAAATGACAGCATTAATAAGTAATAATTCATTCCTCCGAGTGGGAATGGAACCCCCGACCATCGCGTTACAGTCACATCCTTATTGTTTTGTTTACACCGGTCACTTACAATATCATGTGTCATACTCATACACAGCTCTCAGCTATTTACATTTGACCTTGCAGGCGAAGCCGCAGGCTGAGCTAGTCTTTTATAGCTTCAGTTATTGAAATTACGATTCCTATTTTATAAATATAGTATTAAATTTTGTTTAATAGCTTCAGTTATTGTGAAACATTTAATTTAATTTCCTGTAATTACTGATTGAACTTTTACGTAGATTTGTAACGTAACTCTGAATTTCTAAGAATCTAATAATAGTAATTCTTTTATTTTAGGGTTGCTGAAACATCCATACAATAGAGAAACAAACTTTTCAAAAAAGACTTTTCCTTGAAAAATATATTTGTATCCATTTTGTATATTTCCTCTTTAATGTGTCAAAATATAAGTAAGCAATTTTGGAGCTCTAGTGGCGCGGTGGGACAGCGCCTGACTGTTGTTACCGGTGGTTGTGGGTTCAGTTCTAATCTAGGTATTGAATTAATTTCATTTCCTTGCTCTGGTCAAAACATAAAGCTCGGAATTTTGTCTTTTTAGCAGATCAAATTAAATAATCAAATTATAAATTTAAACATAAAGCATGTTTTACACACATACATACAATAATATATTCTGAATATTATTCAGAAGGTTCTAATATATCTACACCATTTAAGTCTAACAAAAGTTTTCCCTTTACAAAATCGTTACAACCATTTTTCACATAATATTGCAACAATACGTTCGAAAGCATTAATAACACGTTGCGTGACGTCGATGAATAATCTATGGTCACGGTAAAAATATTACAGTTAATGAACTGAGGTCGTTAGATCCACCCCTAGTTTTGTATTTTTTATAAAACGACGGGTGGAGTCAGTCGGTCACGAAACGTTTTCTATTCTCATAGAAGTTCATGTTGACTAACGAATTAACTATATTAGACAATTTAATTTAATAATGGAGGCCATTGTGACGCAGTGGTAAAACGTATAAATATAAACATGAGAGTTGTATATTTGATTCCTACTATGGAAAATGAATATATATTCAAGACAAAAGATAGCGCTACAAAGCAATGACTGTCGCCCCTCAATCCACAATGTCTCAAGTTCGATTGGAGAGCAGAGGTTCTCATACCCAAAAGAATGTTTAAAAAGCAAGAAAAGTTTTATTATTACATTTAATGTATTATTTTTTACATGTGCTATGTTATTAATTATGTTACATTTAATATAGATTCTTTAATAAGCAGAATAAAATTTATTTCTTATACAATACGGAGAAGTATTATAACTAGAGGTACGGAATTTTCGCAAAAAAAAATCACCAATTTCGCATTTATATTTTTCAAAATTTTAAAATTTCGCATAAATTTCGCATTTATACTTTCGAAATTATAAAATTTGGGTAAATTAGGTATTTATTAAACAAAAATACTTGTTTAGTAATTTTATTACTAAATATGAAAGTAAAATTTAACAAAATACAAAATTTCAAAGTACAAGTCTTAACATTAAACAATTTTAATTAATTAAAATATAACATTGTAGAAATTTCAAGATTCGACTCCTTAAACGTCGTTCTTCGGTCTGTTACGACGACATTGTATATGCTGAAGAAGCGTTCAGCGTCCACGCTGTTGGTTGGACTCCAAATACTCTGTAATGCTGCTTCAGCAAAGGACGGAAAGTTGCATTTGACAGCCAACAATATGTCCTTTACATTGGGGTTTTCATTTATATTAATAGACCGAGGAATTAACATATGAAAGTGCGCATACCCATCAATTAGCTCATTTTGAGGAAGTCCTTGGAAAAAAGGAATTTTCAAAAAACTTTCTAGCAATACGTTTATATTTAATTTGGTTGAACTTGCAGCCACAGATGGGAAAAACAATTGGCCAACGTGAAAGAAAGCCTCGTTCGTCTTATATTAGTTATACAAGGTTTATAGAACTGTTATGAATACGCAATGTTATCGAACGTTTTCATAAACTTATAGAGCATTTTAACTAATGAACGTTTTAAACGTTCTATAAGGGTTTTTTTATGAATAAGGCCGTAACAATCCATCATACGAACATTACCATACATTTCGCATTTATTTGCATTTATGTGTAATTTTCGCATTTATTCGCATCTATTTCGTAAATACGAAAATTCCGTACCTCTAATTATAACTCAGAAGGACTGAGTAACGAATCAATTTCTTGGTTTTCCATTTCTCGCCTACTTAATAGTATTGCGTGTTAAATGGTTGTTTTAATGTTTTACATAATCAAACCGGGGAAACCTGTTGGACACACCAAAGTTTCATAGAGACAAATGTCTCTAATGCACCATTTTAACAAATCTTGTACCTATAAATTTTCACTTTCCAAATATTTTCTTTATTTGTACTGCAAGTTCTCATTCCTCATTCCTTGCTAAATTTTATAATTGTTGCTCCACGTGAAGTATTCTATAGGTTTTGATTACGCGGCGAATTAGATACAAAATGTAGCAAAATCAATGCACAAACGCTCGTATCTTTTGATTGCGTTGATTTACGCCCAATACTAATAACCTATCTCCAACGTCAATCTTAGATTGTTTCATACATCTATCTAATCTAAGATTGACGTTGGAGATAGGTTATTAATATTGGGCGTTAGAGGCTCGATTTTATCTTTGCTCCAAGGGAGCGTAGATCTGAATATTTGATATTAATTTCAGATCGATACGTCCAAACAATCTTGAGATGAATGCTCTTCATCTTCTTGAACAGACGGACAGACGGAGAACAAAGTGATCCTATACGGGTTCCCTTTTGTCTTTTTACAATACGGAACCCTAAATAGCGTCTTTTACGCAAAAACTTATCGAATAGGAGTTTGTTTTAATGCCAATACTTCTCTGGTATACGCAAAATACCGCCGTTATAATTACTGAACATAGTCATAGTTAAACGTATATAAAACTAGTTGCTATTTTAATATCTCTTGGAAAAACGACGGAGTTTTTCGTTTCTCATTAGATATTAAGCCTTCAAAATAAGTTTTACCCTACCTCTGTATATTGGCCAGGACATGTAACAATGAAAGAGGATCAGCTAAATGCGTTTAGTAATTTTAGCGTAAGAATCGAATAAAAGAAAAAATAACAATTATCATAATAATTTATGCTTCTGTTACTTATGTGAAGACCTGTAAAAGTTTTATTTTAAGTTTATATCCATTATATACAGAGTTGAATTGATTTTTGTTATACTTATGTATAGATGAGGACATGTAAAAATGCTACAGACCACAGAGAAGACAGTAAGAAACCAAATATACAAAATAATTTTCGTCTAATAATTAAAATTAATTTCTGCATTTCTGCATCACTAGTGCTAAATTATACATATTTTCACCATTAAAATTATGAAGCGAAATTAAAATTAGCATGATAAGGTTGTTCACGCTCTTAAAATACAAAGAATAGTTTCCTGTCTCGATAACAAGTGATATGCATACTTAATGTAATTTGAAGGTTCCGTACCTCATAAAGTAAAAACGGAACATTTATAGGATTAACCTCCTCCTCCTCCTCCTCCTTCTGTCCTTCTGTCCTGTAAAGACTATTTATCTCGAGATCGCGTAGAGGTATCATTAACTCGATAAAGAGACGGAAAATTACTATAGGGTACTTTTCGTGGACCTATAGTTATGATTTTTTGGCAGAAAGTGAGATCTTACAAAGCAAATAACAGATTAAAAGACAAATAGAAAAAGAACATTTCAAGCTTATATGTATATGTAGTTCATTTTATACAAAATGGGTGCACGATATGCCTGAATCAAAACCTACAGGGTACTTCCCGTGAATTCACAAGAGAGTCTTATAACACAGATAAAGAAAAATTGCGAAAAGTAAAAAGTTATAGGTACTTCATACAAAAAAAACCACTACAAATTTATATTTGTAGTTCATTTCATACAAAATGAGTGCATATGCCTGAAAACTTAAGTTTGTCATTTTTTATAAGGTCTACAGGCGTACTTCCCTTTGACATATCATCCTGAAATTAGTACGAAAGTTTCGGTGGGCAAGTCCGACTCGCACTTACCTGATTTTTTCATTTCATTTCCACCCAAAAAATAGCTTAGAATAAATTACTGTGATCTACCCTTTTTGTCAGTTTTTCATCAATTTATCCATTAAATATCATAACATTATTGGTATATATATCATATTATTATTAGTGACAACTTTCGCTAAGAAACGTCGAGTGTTTTGGAGTCCATTTTTAGATGCGGCGTATTTTAAATATGTTATTAATTTGAATGTAATTTTAATGAGCTCATGTATGTCAAATTATATGTTGGATTTCAACAGAAATATTATTTACTGACAAGTTGATTGAAAGCTCAGCCGTTTAAAATGCGATCCATTATTTTTTCATATATTAATATATATATAGTCGTAATTTTGTTACTTTTTTATTGCCTCCAGAATTCGGCAGAAAGTGGGGAATAGAGTGTTATTCACTAGGTTCCTTCTGCCTACCCTGCTGTGTGCGGGATACAGCATGAAGCTGATTTTATTTTATTTTTATATATAATAGTAATATGCTATGAACTGTAAGATTATATTTATGTAGGTGAATGTTTGTAATCTTTGTATTGATTCTTCTTACTTTATATAATACTATTTGATATCAAAAAATTAGTAAGCTTACAGATGACTTAACGTTTACTGTTCCTAACAAAAAAAGGGTATAGTCACTAAATTTAGTTCACTAAAATGCGACGTTACGTTCTAGGAACCACATCCACATGCTACACTAAATTACATAGTGACGTATCACTAAAATTTTCACCATAAACCTATATTGAATACAATAGTTCAATTACACTTAATTATTGCGGCTTATCGGATATAGCTGTGGTTACTCCTGTACCTAAGACATGGCCTTATTAATTATTATGTTAATGTGTTGATTAATGTAATCAAACGCTCGAGTGGATATGTAGTACTATTTTAATTAAGTTTAGAGTTCATATAAATATAAGTTTAGTTCTATCTACCATTATGCTTTATAGAAAAGACAGTCCGTTCTCCACGTTTTATTCGAATTCGAGACATTGTGTGTTAAATGACGGAACACAACACCAATGTTTGTCTTGCCAGGGGGGATATAAAAATAATTTATTTCTCTTAGTGGGAATCGAACTTATAACCATCACGTTTTTGATGTTGTGCTATTGCGCCATGATGACGAAAAGCGAAAACGGCATACCAAATTTTCTCTGCTTATACAGCTCCCTTCCTAAATTTGAAAAAAATTAAGCTGCATTGATTTCATAAAAATTATAAAACGAATAAAATTATATAAATTTAATTCAGCTTTATATTTTTACCTATTGTAGTAACTATAACGCAAAATAAACACCTAAAGTAATAATTGCTTCTTTGGTATAAAAGTATATACTATTAACATGTCATTCCTGTAAAGATGTTTTCTTTTCTATCGTTAGTTAAATACTGAAAGAAAAACATTGTAAAGGTATACTCAAACGATATTATAAATTAAATGTTTCTACAGTTCATTATTTGTAAACTGTCACGCAACAGCCTATTACACGGAAACGTATGTAATATATTAAAAAAGTAATATCTCGGGTTGCTTTTATCATAGAGTATTTATTTATAAAGTAAAAGGAAGATTTGTTTTGGTATAATATTTTTTTCTTTCCTTTTTTTAAGTTATCTTTATATATGAAAAAGCAAAAGCTCACTTAATAAAAATTTCAGTTTAATTTTACCTACGCTGTTTCCACACTCAGATATTTACTTGCCTAAAATAATTTTGATATTCTCTGCCAAGTAATCAAAATTTTGTACGAACTCTAGTTGGATTTTCCTTTCCCTTAAGCTATATTCTACAGTCGTAGTCAAGTCTTAGTGGCGCACCTGTTGCAAAAACCAAGTTAAAATGAAGTACCTCATATAAATAGTATCGTCAGTCAATTTTGAACTCTATTAAATGGTATTTAGTATATAATTTAGTACAGAAATTTCAACATTTCGGTTGTTGAATATAATATCGATCTCTCGTTGAAAGACTGGCATTGTGTTGCGAACCCTACTGGAAATTAGGCCACGGTTTGTGGATATAATAACGATTATAATATTTATACCATGGGTTTTCATGATTCATGTGATATGATTATATAGATTAATAGATAATATTTAATAATCATTCTAAAAACGCGATTAATCAACACTTTATCATTTTATAATTTTATCATTTAAATTTTTATATACATATATACTTATATTTTAAATAACTGTAACGACAGATACGAATGTACTGACATTTCTTTTGTATAATGTTAAGATTTATAATTATATACTTATTTGTATCACAAAAATAATAGAAAGTCTTATATCAAATCGTACTAGCTCGTTGCATACGTAAGCTGACACATTATATTTTATTTTCAAAAATTACATTTTTTAAGTGTATTTCTTTAATATTACTCAATTAAACTAGCAGTTTCACACTAAAATCTTGAAATGAAAAAGGTATTCCTAAAATAAAAATATAAAAGCTGTATATATACATATATGGATAAAAAAAAAAGAATACAAGAATGATACATTGCGTATGGACGCTCGAGCTGCTTCGACCCATGTTATATTCTTATTTATGGTGACACACGTGTTTGTGACCGAGATAGGGAAAATAAAAAAAATAAAGAGACAAACAAAGTGGTTAGGCCAATGCTATTATTTTTCAGAAATCTTTTTTATATAGAAAGTAATGATCTTTTTACGAGTTTCGTGCTAAAAATTTACTACTATCTTTTGTACTACATTGAATTGGGTAATATAGGAAGTTCTTGAACCTGAACACTTGTATTTTCTTTTTAATAAAAAAAATATAATAAGAATAATATAGTAATATTGTGTAAAGATACTTTTTCTATTTTATTTATTTATTTATTTATTTAAGGTTTGCTAGTGGCTATTAGATTGTAAGAGTTATTAGTATTATGTGAAAATCTTGCATTTATGCATAGCCGATTTTCCCGTAGAATTGACAATAGGTGTCAAAATTGTTAGGTTAGACTCGAAGGAAGAAGATCTGGATTTGGAGGAACAAAGAAAGAGGCTTTGGATTTTGAAAACACAACAAGAGGAGTAAAAGGTTTGTTTAGTAATATACATAGTACCTACTTATTTATAAAATGAATTTATAAAAATACTGTAAGACATTAAAGCATTGAGACCAGTCAGCGTCTGACTATAAAAACGATGATTATGGGTGCGATCTCCATTGGAGGGAATAGAGCAGGCAAGACCACGCGTCGCGTTGAGTTACGCTTACCATGATATACATAATATATATGTTGAATAAAATGTCAAATTGAAAAAAGATTTTAAAATAACTCTAATGCAAAAAAAAATCGATTTTGTTAATTGATCATTACTTTAAAATCTCAATCGTCGGATTTAACAATCTCAATCGTCTCAGTAAAAAAAATACATTAAAAAATATACCTACGCGTCAAATTGAGGTTTCCTGGGTTAATAATTTAAACAATATAATCTTTGCGTTTTATTACTAACAGTATAATATCTCTGATAAAATAATATCAAACGTTCGTTATTATTGGCATATTTGGTTTTATATGTGTATCTAATATCAATAACTGTATTCAAATTTCATATTGTTAATAATATTTATTGTACATATATTTGATTTTTTTATTTTATTTCTAAATTTTAAAAATTTTGGAAATTACCTCATCATCAACGCACCATGAACTTATCTTTCTAAATATATATTTTTAGAGTTTTGTACCTTATAAGGAAAAAAGGAACCCTTATAAGATCACTTTGTTGTCCGTGCCTCTGTCTTTCTATCAAAAGCCTTTATCTCATTAACGCTTGGAGATATCGAGTTGAAATTCAAACCATCTACTTTTATTTACGGTCTCATGACTTCCTAAAAAAATCGTATTTCTTTATTTACTTAAAAAAAGATAGTGTCGAAATAAGTGCTTATTGTACGTACGTTTATGTCGTAATTTTACATAGATTTCGACGTTTAATACGAATCAAAACTAATAGAGTACTTCCAGTTGACCTAGAATTATGAAATTTGGCAGCTAGCATCTACAGGTACTAGTTCAGGAAAAATCTGAAAACTACATTTGTGGTTAAATCCTAAACAGAAATAAGCCTTAATAAGACAACATTTGGTATAAAAGCCGCTAGTTCAAGTGAGGTATTAGATGAAAGGGCTCTGGCTAAGCTAAGCTTGAATTTCTGGAAAAGCTTTTTCTCGCGAGACCTCAAATTTTTGTACGGAACCCTCGGTGAGCGACCCAGATTCACGTGTTCTGCCATATACAGGTTAACAACATAAATAAATTGTAACAAGCGTATAAGGATTTCGACGTATTTCGACTCGATGAGAACGTATGGCTTAGTTGGTCAGACTGCTTGGACGGTTTCCAAAGAGGCGCGGGTTAAAATCTCGCAACGTTTAAATTTTTATACATTTTTTAAATTTTATCAAGTAAATCTGGTTGTCAGAAAAATGGTTTATGGACAGTAATTTTACATAAGAACGTCACTGATAAAAAGTTGCATATTTTTATGAATTGAATTACTATTCGTACATTATCGTTAATTTCTATAGTACAAAGAATGAATTAATTAATTTTATTTTACGATAAATTTATATTTATTTACATTCAAATATATTTTCCTTAAATTATACATATTAATTATAAGAAACAATATGAATGCTTAGGCAGATAGTACCAGGCTAAGGCGGAACGTGATATTGAGTCATACTTCTGTGTCCGTGCAGCCGGCGTTCATTGATTTGTAAGATAAATTTAAACAACTGATCGTTATTTTCAATAGTAATCATAAAATATTCTACAATATCAGTTCCTGTTTGTAAGTATTTTATATTGTACACCCATCCAGGTATACTGGATAGTTTTGTTTTACAATACGCTGGCTGCGTTTGACATCAAAGGGTTGAGCGTTGCGCTACACAGTTCAATTATTTTTACCGAGCCATGGAAACGACTACGTTTATTACAATACGCGTATTGTGTACGCTTGCGTTTCTTTCACGGTTTTATTTATTAGCTTTTACTAAACTAATAATTAACTGTTGTTTTTCTTTTGGGTAGTAAACAGCAATTGTGAGTAATAACTACATAATATTACATTTTGATCAAAGTTTATTTATGTTTTAACCGACTTCAGAAAAGGATTATTTAGTATGAGATATGGTTAAAATTGGATAATGGCTATTTGAGTGTGATGATCTAAGCCTAAAGCTTCCAAGCACTTGCCAATTTGTTTTCGTAAGTGTTCGTATCTTTGTTCATATTTTTTTCGAAAACCAAAAGCAAAAGCTTTTATTATTTAAATGAACCATATCCATATTAAGGGGGTATTAACACGATTTTCTGGAGAGGGCGTGTACAATAAAAATACTAATATTGGTTTAAGTATTTTTTTTGGTATAGGAAACTATCAGCTATTTTATATCATTTTCTTTTTTGTAAATAACTTTTATCTTTATTGTTAAACCATTTATATTATTAAGCTATTGTATTTCTAATTTAATACAATTTTAAGAAGTATATTTAGTGTAATACTGAGATCTACGAAACTGGTTATACTCTTAGTTTGTCTTTTGACTTTTTATAAGCAACTGCCATAAGTTTAATATTTGAAATAGTAGGGAACAGTTTTAAGTACACCAAAGTACTTTGGAACTAAACTATATATGCTTCACTAAAACTTGCTTTTAGCACCTCCGTGACTAAAGACTCACCAAGCTTTCCCAACCAGTTTATAATGTGTAAGTTTCATACATAATTTTTGCCCCAAGATAATAAATACATTTTAGTCATAAAAGTTAGATAACCTGGGTAAATTATTTATAGTGTAGATCCATTCTTTTTACTGAATAATATAACACTTTGAGGCTAGTTGTGGCGTAGGATCAAACGCGTGTGATTGTAATTGCGCTATGTTGTGGGTTCGATTCCCTCTAAAGAAAATAACATATTTAATATTTTCATTTCTTCGCTTTAGTGTCACAAAGGGCTGGCATTAACTCCCACCTCCTCCAGAATTCGGCGGAATATGAGAACGGAGTGACTTAACACCAGGTTCCCTAGGTAAGCCCTACTATTTGTGGCTTTCAGTAAGCATGTGAATGATACGAAAAGCTTCACAATTTCGTTGCGAACGCAAACATTTGTTCAAGGAAACAGTGTCGTGTTACGTGGAATATGATATGGCGGTCAAATCAAATAATGGACTGTAAGTTTCTTGCTAAAAATAATTTCGTGAATTCGGGTCGCTTTGTGGGAAATACTAGCTGTCGATTAAGGTTAGGTCAGGTTTGTATAACATATTTTTATGCTTATTTAGTGATTAATCGTGTTTTGATGCCTAAATAAGTTTAGATTAGAACAAATGGTATCTGTCTTGACACTGGGTTCCCTTTGCCTAACCTACTATTTACAGGATACAGGATGAATTTTAAAGTATGCGATATAAATAAAAGGAAATAAATGTGCAATTTAAATTAATATAAACAGTTAAAGTGCAGTGAAATTGTTGCAAATTATTATTTTTTTCAAAGAAAATTGGTTAGTATACATAATAAATATTATATCAGTATACAACTATTTATCTATCATCTTTTATCTATTTATTATAAAACTTGTAATAATGCGCAGGTCTTGGCACAGGGGCACAAAGTGTGACTGAAAATGGACTGGTTGTGGGTTCGATCCCCACTCGAGGAAATGAAATATTTATTTACATTTATATTTTCAATTCTTCGCTCTGGTGTCGAGGCAAAGCGCGGTGTTGAGTTCCGCCACACAATACGCAATGCCTCCAGAACTCGGCGGACAATGAGGAACGGAGTGTCTTAACACTAGGTTCCCTCTACCTACCCTGCTGTGTGCGGGATACAGCGTGAAGCTGATTTAATTTATTTTTTTAATTTTTTATAATATTTAATTACAACAGTTTTTCTCTGCACAAGGTAATTTTTTTATAATAATTACAATTTGTAACTATATAGCAGTAGCTCGTTAAGTAAGTCATAATATAATTCATTACGTTATCTCGATTTATCTCCTTGTAACAGTTACGCAAAAAAACTTTGCAATGAAACTGTGTTATCGATCAAACAGATAATCCACATATTCGTTTTTAGAGCTAATGGCAGCTAGTACAGTTTTAAAATAAACAACATATTTATGAGGCCGATCGTGGCACAGCGGCACAAAGTGTGACTGTAAAACCGACTGGTTATGGTTCGATCCCCACTCGAGGAGATGAAATATTTACTTAAATGTATATTTCCATTTCTTCGCTCTGGTGTCGAGGCTAAGCGCGGCGTTGAGTTCTGCCACTCAACACGCAATGCCTCCAGAATTCGGCAGAAAGTGGGGAACGGAGTGTCTTAACACTAGGTTACCTCTGCCTACCCTGCTGTGTGCGGGATACAGGGATTTATTTTTAAACATATTTATGCGACAATTTTACACAGTAATTAGGCATAGAAATTGAAATTGTATAGAAATATCGATTTAATAATGGAAGTTTTTGTACAATTATATTATTAGTTTAGCAACTGGATTGGTAATAGTGGTGCAAATTGCCGTTAGAACGACTAGTAATATAAGTAATAAAAATATTGAGATCAGTATCACCAATTAATTGATTTGTATTATAAAATTAATTGGAAAGAATTGGTTTTATATTAAGGTATTTATTACAGGTGATATAATTTAATAAATTTTATTTCACTGTACAAGTACGTAGCGCTTATGTCAATACAAATTCAAAATTAAAACATTCTTTATTCAAATATATTATACAAGCACTTTTAAATCGTCAAAAAGCTGGGTTAAATCAGCTTCACGCTGTATCTCGCACATAGTATGGTAGGCAGAGGGAATCTAGTGATAAAACAATCCGTTCCGCCGAATTCTGGAGGCATTGCATCTTGAGTGGCGGAACTCAATGCCGCGCTTTGCCTCGGCCCCAGAACGAAGAAATGAAAATATACATTTAAATCAATATTTCATTTCTTGGAGTGGGCATCGAACCCACAACCAGTCGCATTTAGTCATACGAACAAAAAGCTTCCAATTCCAAAGGTAGTTCTGCTGAGAAGAACCGTCAAGAAACTCAGTTGCTCTTCTCAATATTCAGGTTGCAATTTTATTATTTAAACAATAATATAATGGTAGCTACCCTGCATGAAATTGCAATGATTTTAATTAAAAACATTTTTATCTTTATAATATTCTTGGATAGTATAAGCTTTTCTAATTAACATTTTTTAGTTACTTTAAATGCCTGGAGTGGCAAATTCAAAACACATTGCGGAATACTATTATATTATAGACACGCTTAGACCTATAAATGATTTATTTACATTTTAGATGCAATAATTAGGCGTCACAAATTTATCTTGATTTTTCGTAGTGTTAGAATATAAATGTTGAACACATTCACTGAACATTAATTATCTCATCAAACGACCCTCGAAACGATCTTCGAAATAGATTAACTTGATATTGAGTTATTTTCTATTTGTCGCATAAATACTTAATGCAAATTCAAGTCTTGTAACATTGTCAGAAATGGACCAAATCGAAAAGGGCCCACACGGAAACAGTAACTTTGAAATAAAAAACAGAATCATCAAAATCGGTTCACCCAGTCAAAAATTCTGAGGTAACAAAAAAAAAATTCAATCGAGTTGATAACCTCTTCCCTTTACAGAAGTATGTTAAAAATGTGCAGTGTCACAGCATTTGAATGTACAATTGATGGTAGTGGGTGCGTTCCCCACTTAGGGTAATTAATTATTTTCATTTCGCAAAAAAATCGCAAATTACAAACTACGGTATTGAAGTACTACGAAACACTACATCTTTTTTTAACACTACATCTTTTTAACCGACTTCAAAAAGAAGGAGGTTATCAACAGAACTTTTTACTGGGTGAACCGATTTTGATGATTCTTTTTTTATTTAAAAGCTAGTGCTTCTCGTGTGGTCTCATTTTTTTTGTCCATTTCTGATAATGGTACCTATGAGAAAATCGCATAAGTCTTAAATTAGCATTAGGTATGTACGCGACAAATGGATGAATAACTCAATATCACGCTAACCGATTGCGATGACTCTTTTTTATTTTAAAGGTAACACTTCAATGATAGTTCGGTGAAAATTTGGTTAGGTTCTGACTAAGGGATCCGGTTGAAATTGAACTTGAATTAATTGAAGTTTGTTTTTTTTTGTTAAAGTATATAATTTTCTATAATAATTACAAGGAAAAACATTGTTAAAATTGGTCTCAGAAGTGAGATTCCTCGTCGTTGCATTTCTTTTTAACCAACTTAAAAAAAAGAATGTTCTCATTTTCAACCGACGTCAAAAAGTAAAACAAACAGGCTTAGTAATTCGATAGTAAAGTTGTTGTAGCATTAGCTTGACACCGACTTCAAAATTATAAATATTTTTTAAATATTTTTGTTTAACAAAATCAAAGTACGTTTTACATTATGTAAAATTATTTTTTACTTTTTAGTTCGTTGTTTGAAGTCGGTTTTTATTTTTATTAAAAATTAATTTATTATTTTTTGATTATATTAGTGAATATAATCAATCAGCTTCACGCTGTATCCCGCACACAGCAGGCTAGGCAGAGAGAACCTAGTGTTAAGACACATTGCGTGTTGAGTGACGGAACTCAACGCCGCGCTTTGCCTCGACACCAAATGAAAATATAAATGTAAGTAAATATTTCATTTTCCTCGAGTGGGGATCGAACCCACAACTAGTCAATTTTGCAGTCACACTTTGTGCCCCTGCGCCAGCACTGGCCTCAGTGAATATAATAATAATATTTAAAATATACATAAATATTATAATACTTATTATTATATGAATATAGTAATAATATTATGTATACATTTTATTTATGTTGCTGATTGTTATTATTGAAGTCTTTATTATTTCGATATTTGTTAATATGGTTCTCGTACGAATATCGGTTTCCGCAGCTACCTATTCTTCATTTGTTTTAATTGTTGTGTCTTTTTTAATATAGCTATTGTATTGGAATGTAGCCAATAGTGAGACAATGATTTCGTAATTTGGTTATAGTTTCTGGATATTGTCATGTAACTTGGAGGCATATGTCAGCAGTCAAATGATCGGGAGCTTTTTTCGGATTTATGCATTTGAGGTGACTAATAACTTCAGCTATTGTAAAAAATGTATCATTGGGGGTTTGGGATGGATATTTTGCCTGCGCTCTGTACTGCATTTGCGTATTAATTGTCTCGTCTATGTCGTTTGGGTAAAATTTTTGAGGTTCCCCTTTTATTCACTACATTTTGAATTCGTGTGTGTCATTTAGCGTAGAGCAAAGTGTTTTTACCCTAAGTTCACTCTGCCATACTGCTATTTATATGATAAAACCATTGTTTTATATATACGTACGTACGTATAAAATCATTATTTTGTACGATAAAAGATCTCGCCACAATCATACTAAATAATGTTCAAATTTAACAAAGATATTCAAAAGTAATAAGCCGTTCAAATGTTATATTCTAAAACTGTAAAAGCTACTTAAAGATCTTGTAGCATAAGCTCGTACTTGCATGTAGAGAGAATGATATGGATATTGCACGTCGACAAAGTGTTCGTGATTCAGCATCTTAATGCAGGCACTTAGAAAATTGGGCGTAAGTGAATTTTTTATCACCTGTTCAAAGTGTGTTTTTGTTAAGGATTTAGGTTGTATAATTATAAGTCTTTGCATTTTATGTTATTATTATAATTATTAAAAATTACACACTATTGTGAGGTACCTGGATATTGTTAGTGTAAGTGAGTTCGAATTCCTTGAAGAATGCTTACATTACAGAATATTAAAAAATAAATCTTTTCACGTTGAGTTCGGTCCTCTGAAGTAGCAAATATCCTTAAAAACATAAAGACATACAATCAATCAATATAATATTTAAATCATCCATCCATCATCATAGTTTTATTTAATTTACATTTAAAAAAAAATTAAATAACTAGCAGGCTGAAGTAATATAAATTAAATTATATCTAACATTTTCTTTAATATTTTTTTATTACAAAGTAAATAAAAAATTATCACAAAATATTACTCGCTTTTTACGTCCTTATTGTATTTTACATCTGGTCTTTGTTACCGTGAATCATAAATAGCGAGACGAATTCAGTATTCCATAAACACCAAAATAGAATTGGAACACGCTCTCATTGAACCTGCTGCGAATTTTATTTCTCAGTAACTAGCTGTTTGTAATCAAATAACAGTATGTAGTTTGAGAATTTTTATATTGCGTTCCTTGATTAAGATTGAGAATTCTATTCTATCTTTTTAGGTGTTGATTAAAATCAAAATATGTTTATATAAGACCTTTACAAGAACATTTAAAGTTTTAACTTTAAATTTGATATCCACATCAATCAGGCGCACAGGCACAAGCATGCGACTGTAAACGTGACGGTTGTGGGTTCCATTCCCACTTGGGAGAATGAAATTTTTATATCTTCGGTCTGGTAACGAGGCTAAGCGCGGCGTTGGGTTTTGCCAATTAACTCTACTTCGCTATGTGCGGGATAAAACATAATGTCAAAAACAACATAGTCCAACGTGACCTATATGCGTAGGTAAAACAAATATGACTTTTACAGGGCGAAAATTTTTTTTTGCAAACTATCCTGTGCTGCTTATCAAATGAAATTATTTGATCTTTTGGATATGAAATATTTTATAGCTAAAATATTGCTGGGAACTTTTTTAAACATGCATTTTTCTGTTATGTAATATTATCTTTTTTTACCGTACAACCTCTCTCGTGTGTTCTCCATTCAACGTGACATTGGCGAAGTGATTTTGTGCTCAACTGGCACGCTCGGAACGCCATTTTAAAAGAAACCAAACCAAACTAAAATATTGCTCATAATACGAAATCCCTCAAAAGGCACTTCTAATGATCATTTCATACAAAATGCAGCAAAAACGATACATAATAATAAATAATACTCGTATCTTTTTATTCTTAGAAGCTCGATGTTTTCTTTTTACAAGGGCGACAATTCAAAGTTAAATAACATATTTATAATTTTATGATAGAATGATTACTTCATTACAATAAGATTTATTTTGTAGCTTATAATATGTATTGAAAGCTTATATTATTATAATATATATATTCAAATTCAGTCTTTTAATTCAAATTAAAATAATTTTATTCAAAATAAGAAGTTACATGCTTAATTTTTTGAACGTCAAATAATTTACCACCAGTTCACGAAAGTTAATGCCTCAGACCTAAGAAGAACCGGCGCAAGAAACTCAGCGAGATCTATTTTTTTAAAATTAATTTTCAAACAAATACATATTTAATTATCTGTAACAATGATACCTTTGAAACAGACTGGAGCGAGCATTTCATTCCCAAGGCGTGTTATCATTTACAAAATCATTAATTTGGTAATAACCTTTCACACACAAACGTCTTTTCACAATTTTTTTAAATAGTGATATAGAAAATTCTCTGACGTTTTCTGGGATCCTATTGTAAAAGCGTACACATTGTCCCATAAAAGAATTACGGATTCGATGCAACCGAGTTACAGGTGCACCAAGATTATGCCTATTTCTAGTGTTAAAATTTTGAAAATCACCAATTTTGGTAAAATTATTAATGTTTTTCTTAACATACATAACCTTTTCAAAATTATATTGAGATGCAACTGTCAATATATTATATTAATTTCATTAAACTTTTGCCTTAAGGAGTCTTTAGGACCTAAGTTATAGATTGCACGAATAGCTCGCTTCTGCAGGACAAATATTGGTTGAATACCGGCTGCATTACCCCAAAGTAAAATCCCATAGGACGTAATACTATGGAAGTAACTGAAGTAAGTAACTGAAGTAGTAATATGTTGGAAACCAATATACAACAAATCCCTTTTGAAATTAATCCGACGGTAAGCGGAGAAACGGGATGCTGAGTCACGTTCACTATTCTCATATATATGTATGTAGAATCTTATACAAAATATGTATATGTAAAAGAATTTATTTATTCATTTATTTAAGAGAACAAAGTGCCTAATATTTTTTTGTTATGGAAAATAATATATATACTTAGTATTTATAAAATCAATACTTTTTTGCAGCTCCACCTTTTCTTCACGTAGATGGTAAATAGTGGTAACCGAAAATTAAAACAGTTCGTTTACGATTTTCTACTCAATTTTTCGAGGAGCTGAACTCAACGTCTTACTTTATCTATATTAAATATTTTAAACATGATCATGTCTCGGATACCAGATACCCTCCCACTGCGCTACGACTGTCTTACTTAAATTAATATTATAAGTATTGTGTTACAAGACACAGCGCGGCGTTAAGTTCCGCTATTCTACACACAATGTGTCGAATATTGGTAGGATAGTGGAAAATGGAGGGTCTTGACACTATGTTTCCTCTACCTACCCCATGTGCTGTATTTTGGAAGCAGCGTGAATTTTAAGACAAAACTTACATGTAGAGCCAATATTACTCTACCGGCGTTTAATTTTGAGTTAAATTATTGTATAATGTTGTATATCAATAATTCTATTATTATCTTGTTGGAGTAGCATATGTATATTTGTAATTTACATACTCTAAGCACAACGGTCGTAAGTTGAAATACTTCATGTATATTAGTCACAACTTATTTAAGAAACGAGAGAGTTTACCTTTACCATATGTGAATGTGATAATAAACATCCCCATTATTAAATTTATTTAGTAAAATAATTAAAGGCCTAATAAAATTTATATATATATAATGAGGCCGGTCGTGGCGCAGCGGCACGAGGTGTGACTGCAAGACCGACTGGTTGTGGGTTCGATCCCCACTCGAAGAGATGAAATATTTACTTAAATTTATATTTCCATTTCTTCGCTCTGGTGTCGAGGTTAAGCGCGGCGTTGAGTTCTGCCACTCAACACGCAATGCCTCCAGAATTCAGCAGAAAGTGGGGAACGGAGTGTCTTAACACTACGTTCCCTCTGCCTACCCTGCTGTGTGCGGGATACAGCGTGAAGCTAATTTTATTTATTTATTTATTTTTTTTTTAATTTATTAAAGCCCTTTAGGCCAGTCGTGTCTCAGGGGTACGTGTGGCTGTAAACGCGGCAGGTTGTGAATACGATTATTTTTGTAAGTAAAAAATATTGTTACAAAAACTACTGTAAATTTTGTTGTATACTTATATAACATATAAGATTTTAGATATAATATTATAAATATTAAATAAATATCAATGAAGACTTCGTTTCGTTCGTTTACTTTATAGACGGTAGTTAAATATTTAAACGAAGATGTTCTAGACGCGTAAGCATGTACATACACATTTAGCGAAAATTTGTTCTTACGACATGATAAATACTATATATTTGTATTTTTTTAAAGAAATATGGCCTCCAGCTTAAATATACGTTAAAATTATTTTCAGTTTTAATCTTTATGCCATATCATATAATAATCATTGCGAATTTAGAGTCAAGACACTCCGCGTTCCCACTTTCGTCACAAATTCGAGACATTGCGTATTGAATGAGGGGGCTCAACGCTTCTCTTTACCTTCTAGACCTGAACATAATTTATTACTCCGAAAGGGAATCGAACTCACAACTATCCAAGATATAATCAGACCCTGCCTCACTGCGCCACTGCGCAAAATAAAGTATAAGGTTTATTAGTATTTAGTAAGATAATTTATTCATGGCCTCGAGTCACTGTCGTGCTATCCTCTCTATACACAATACGCACTCGTCACTTTGATAAATACTTAAGCGTTTTTGTTGATATTGATCATTATCACTAGACTACTAGTATTTAAAATGGTTATTATTATTAAAGGCAAATATTATGGATATTGAATTAATTTTGGATATATAATTTATTTTACTGAAGTAAGAAGTTTTTGGGCCAGTCGTGGAGCAGGAGCTCATTGCTCATATATGTAAAAAATAGTCTAGTGAAAGTTTACTGTGGTGTTTACGTTAGTATTTTTTTATCTTTTTATTCAAAGTAATTGAAATTTATAATACGAATTAAATACTTTTTGCTTTTAATTACAATTGAAGACAAATCTTTGATTGATATTTAGTTGATCCATTTAATACCATACGTGTTCTCGCCATAAACCGTGATAGAGTTGTTCACAGACGAGCGGGTAGAACGCTACAAAGGCCCATCTTGCAACTAAACAACCGGAAGTAATGAGATTAAGTACGCTGAGAATGCAACATTCAGTATAATATGTATTAAATATTGATCAATATTAATCTTATTTTTTATACCCTGTATGTCGGACTTGTAACTATTTAACTTTATACTTGTGTAATAAAATCTAACTAATTGATTTTGACTCATTTGTAATAATTGTAAATCTGATAACGAGCGAAAGCGTGGCGTTGAGTTCCGCCACTCAACACGCAATGCCTCCAGAGTTCAGCGGAAAGTGAGGAACAGACGTGTCTTAACACCTAAGCAAGTGGTTTTGTTTACACTTTTTTATCTTGTTTTAAATTTTCGTTCTCTATTTTATAATAATAATAAACCATAATTAAAACCATCTTACTATTATATTACACGGTAACTGCTTTGTAAACAGTGAAAACAAGCATTTTGAGAGTATCATTAATTAATTACTATGTGTTCATTAATTATTACTTATTGAGTTGTTACATTCAAGATACATCTTACGCCTATACGCCTTAAGCAGTTTTGCTCCTTTGTAGTAAGATTCAAAACATTATATATCTAATCGATGTCGTTGTGACCCAATGGCCCAATGTGACTGTAACCGGGACGGTTGTAAGTTCGGTTCCTACTCGAGAGAACGATTAATTTAATATATAATTTTTTCTCGCTATGATAACAAGGCAAATCGCGATATTTAATTCCGACACTTAACGCGCAATCCCGAGTGATAGTGGGGAACAGTGTCTTAATAATAATAATTCTAAAGAAAGTTCAATTTGCGTTTTGTGGAATAATAATAGAAATCCTTGAACAAAGTTAATATAAAAAAAAATAGTACTTCACTTATACACAAATCTCAATGTATATGATCCGAATCATTGAATATTACTTTTAAAATAAAAAAAATAAATCAGCTTTATGCTGTATCCTGTAAACAGCAGCTGCCGAATTCTGCAGGCATTGCGTGTTGGGTGGCAGAACTCAACGCCGCGCTTTGCCTCGAGACCAGAGCGAAGAAATGGAAATATAAATTTAAGTAAATATTTCATCTTCTCGAGTGGGGATCGAACCCACAACCAGTCAGTTTTACAGTCACACTTAGTGCCCCTGCGCCACGACTAGCCTCTTATTACTTTTATTAACTTTTAGTAACTTCAAATCAAAGCTTAAAACAATATACATACGAAAGCTTGTCAGAGTAAAAAATTAAACACGCTGTATAATGTACGACAAGTGTACGCTACAAAGACAAGTTTCACGTTTGAACAGCAGAAGTTAATATGATTAAACGCATCACGAAATTGCGACTCTGCGCACGTACGACGTCAGTCTTGTGTTCCAAATGATATTTATGATGAGACCGACAGACACGCTTACGCACACGACGTTAGGGTCATATTTTTAATTTAGTACGTAACTGTATATATAAACAGTGTAAAATTTACATGGACAAATTTGAAACGTCCCAAAAACACGATATTTTTTAGGACAAACTGATATATTTTTTAAACATATTTTTTGTTAGATTATGTGTGAAATTGCAGTATATTCACATTACTAAATGGGTGAATTAGTCATAAAAAGTAAAATATAAAAAAAATTGGAATTATGCAGCTGATCTAAGGATAACTATAATTATAAATATTCTCTGGATTTAAATTTTGTAAATACAATCATCCTATTCGTAGACGTCCAACTCCAGTCTACCACTGACGATGTCTACTCTACAAAATTATCTACTTTATAATGCCCAATGGAAATCGAAAGTACGAAACGAAACGAAATCTGCTTTATTCTTATACTTATGCAGTAGTTTAATGGAATGAATATTATGTGGATACGCTATTGCTATATAATAATTTCCTTTCAAAAACGCCATCTGCTAACAGTTCCACAGCATTGGAACTAAGAACTCATTGCTGGATGTTTTTAACGGAACAGATCAAGTGGTAGTTGCATTTCAATATTGTTACCCATCTAAATAATTTACACCTTGGCTGTAATAATTAAAACGATTTATTAAACTGTAGCAAATCAAAAAAGAAAAGTGTATACATATAATTATGCTAGCCAACTGTACTCGTACTGCGTGAATCCATCATAGGCCCAGAGCAACAGGAAAACAAAGTGAGAAGTCCATGAAATTACCATCACTGAAATCAGTGGATTGCCTTATTGTTATTAGATCAAAATGATATGATATGGTTGTGAACTCGCGAAGTGCGCTTAGAAGGGGAAAAATTAAATATTTTTTGGTATGACAAGCAAAGCAACAGAGTAATTAAAACAAACGTGAAACGGAGTGTCTTCACACCAAAGTGATTCTTAGTGCTTTTTTTATGGAAAAGAACAAACGAGCGTTCGGGTCACCTGATGGGAAGTGATTTACCCCGTGCAACACCAGAGGAGCTACACGTGCGTTGCCGGCCTTAAAATGAATAAAAGCTACTTACTGTGCCATGCAGGCTAATGCATAATAGAGAAAATAGAATACTTAAAATATTCATAATAATTTCCTAATAAATCAATGTTAGATAAATTTATACATAAACAGTGATTTAAATCTAGTAATTTAATTAATTTAAATTTTAATACATTTCATTAAATAAAATGTATTGTTTTCTTCGAGAAGTTGAATACTGATACTGCTAATTGTATAAAAATATTATAAAGATAATATTTAAAAAGAAACTTTCAAACGACAATAGCTTTTCTAAAGACTCACAATGAAAAAAATACTTATTGTTTCAACTAATTATAATTTCAAAATACACGTTTTGTTTTAAATAAAAATGTTATATATAATATTTACAGATATATTAATGCTTAGATTGTGGCCGTCGTGCCGCAGTGGCATAGAGTGTGATTGTGAGCGTGAAGGTTGTGTGCTCGATTCCTTATTAAAAAATTAATTATTTATAATAATATTTTATTTTTCTCTCTTTGGTACCAAGGCAAAACGCGGCGTTGACTTACAACACTCAACACGTTATGTCCCAAAAATTCGGCTAAAAATTGGGAACGTAATCATAACACTTGGTTCCTCTGCATAAACTGTTAGATATATATCTAGCGGGCCAGTCGTGGCGCAGTGGCACGAGGTGTGACTGTAAAACCGACTGGTTGTGGGTTCGATTCCTACTCGAGGAGATGAAATATTTACTTAAATTTATATTTCCATTTCTACGCTCTGATGTGGTGTGAGGTTAAGCGCGGCGTTGAGTCCTGCTATTCAACACGCAATGCCTCCAGAATTCGACAGAAGGTGGGGAACGGAGCGCTTAACACTAGGTTCCCTCTGCCTACACTGATGTGTGCGGGATACAGCGTAAAGCTGGTTTATATATCTAGCAGAATGCATAAATCTAATAAAACATTTACAAATCCCTATTACAAATACGCAGTAAAAGATGTCTATATCCATATATTTACCGTATATGGATATAGTCATCTCGGTGACATAAATTTACGCCGTTTTTACAGCTCGTATAATTTCCTAAATGGGAACATAAAACCGAGTGTTCATGTCCGCTCCAGATATTCCTACCTTTCGAAATAACTCCCAACTATAATAATAATCAACCTGTTTTTAGTGTCAGTGACTATATTTTTTTAATATTGAAAATTTCCTTTGATCTGATTCTTTTTACAAATAAATAACTCCTTAATTTTATTTTCTTCTAGACTACTTCAGACGAAAGGGTTTAACTTATTAGTTTACTTTGAAGTTTCTAGGCGTTATTAGTTCGTTTATTCATAGTGCTTTGTAATCTGAATCCCCATTATTATACTCGCTGTATCGTGTATCGTAAACGAAATAGTATTTAAATTATTAACCTTTGAAATTCTATTTTACTTAATTTAAGAGTAATTTGTACAATTAACAATTACAATTTTACTTAATTTTAGAGTTAATTCTATAATTAAAAATTATTCTAACAATGTGATTCACACGAATACTTTGTATACATTTTTTATATTAAAACTCAAAGAAATCTTATATAAAGCCTAGTGTCTGTTCCCATCGCTATCTATATAAAGGACGAAGAAACGTAGTTAGTCTAATTGCGTCCTGTTTCGCATAACGAGGTCTCCCGCACTCAAAAACTGAAGAGCACTCGTCGTCGTACGACCCAGAGAGCAGAATTAATAAGATTATAGTAGATATAGGTACTACGATGAAAATAAAACTAGTTCACTGTCTGTAGAAACTGTGTGTCCGCAAAGTAACGTAAAAAAATAAATATAAAAGATAGCTGGGATATAAACGAAATTATTGATCCGCTCGCGGCTTCGTCCGCTTGAAGTACAATAACATTTTTTTACTACTTTGAATTACTTTTACATTCTATTAATATTATCACTTTCGAGACAATATTGAAGACTAAAGTTGCAAACAATTCAATAAAATGTTCTTAGTAATTTTGTTGAACATTTTGCCGTGTGATCCCGACCTAGAATAGGATCATCCTGGTACTTGTGGTGTCGTAAGAGGCGATTGAAGTACGTGTGGTAGGGTCACGTCGCCAGCAATGGTAATACGCATGGGCAGACTCGACCGGATCATTACCACCCCCGGCATTTAAAACCGGCGTGAAGTAGTGGCTTTATGCCACTGCGTTTCGCATCAGGTAATGCCGGGCTCCAGCGCCCAACTCACCTTAAAGGCCGGCAACGCACCTGCAGCTCTTCTGGTGTTGCACGGGGTCGTGGGCGGCGGTAATCACTTACCATCAGGTGACCCTAACGCTCGTTTGCCTTGTCTTTTCCATTAAAAGAAAAAAACAAAACATAATGCTTAAAGCATTAAGCACAGATATATTTGTATAATATGAACCAATTTAAATAAAATAAACACAAAATGTTAAGGGAAGTGCGCCGAAATACAAAAATGGAATAAATGATCATAAAATGCATTTAAATCGGTTAAGCCGTTTCTAAAATTAGAGTACTCAAACTCACAGACAATCAGAACATACAAAAATAAAAAAATATAATTGTTCTATTTTTTGATCTTATTCTTCTTCCATGTACAGATAACGGCCAGTTATAATTTTGTTATATGTATAGATGTACCACAAGTACGTTTATATTCGCTACACAATATAATTATTTCGATATCCAAAAAGGAGAAATAACCAAAAAAATATACTTTTAAAATTGTAGTTAAATAAAATTACAACAATATAGAAAATTATATTAATGACGCCTCAGGAAGACGACGAGACTAGGCGTCTCGAATAATACTTTGTATCTGGTTACTTAAGACAAATAGTTAGAATTATAAATTTTGATCACAAGAATATTAACATGTTACTTCAAAATATTATTTTTTATTTACCAAG
Source organism: Heliconius hermathena (assembly GCA_013403705.1). Taxonomy (NCBI): domain Eukaryota; kingdom Metazoa; phylum Arthropoda; class Insecta; order Lepidoptera; family Nymphalidae; genus Heliconius; species Heliconius hermathena. Next base: position 664,436 of record JAAIXJ010001707.1, read on the forward strand.
AAGACATTGAAATTGGTAAATTTACATTACCAATGCTCTGACATAGATAATGAGATCAAATAAACCTTTTACGTAGGAGACTACAATCTACGAGATATCTAATGTTTGTTTTAAGATAATAGTAACGAAGTGTAAATTAATTCTAGTACGTATATAAATATTTTTCTTTTAAACACGTGTTTGCCAAACATGGAAACTGTGACGAATATTGTTGTCACTAATCTCACGCATGAAACGAAGTTTTGGAAGAGAATCTAGAGTAAGGAGACTCTTTCTTCCGCACATTTCAGAGACATACGCGATATTTTTATAAAACAATAACTTAATGAGTGGTTTTAAATAAAAAGGCGAAAAAGATGGCAGTTGAAAATTGAAGAACTTAAGAGGACTGACTTATAAAGTTTACTAAACCTCGCACATATACTTCATACACTAAATCATTGTGGCGGAGTTGGGAAGAGTCCTTTTTCTCGTAGAGAAGTTTATACGAATATTTAGAAAATTGCATTGATTTGCATCATGTAATTGGGCAACACTGTATTTCGTCTTTAAAACAGGTATAATACACACTCATTCACGTCCATAGGTTGACTGGTAGAGATTTCTTATAGAGATAAAGTCTATTTTTATACACGAAATACTTTATATTTTTGTTTATGTATTTTAGTACAATAACAAAGAAATATAAATAACAAAGATAAATATATCGGACTTACGTCTTTTTTTTCAATCTGAAAAATACATACTGATTATAAAAAGACCAACCAATATGCATATTAAATCTTAAATAAGAANTATATATATATATATATATATATATATATTTATATAATAGGTTTCATTTTATAGAGAAATTATGTTAATACGAAAATCTTCCATTAGTAAATTCGACAGTTAACAGTCTCAAGAGAACTTGCATTAATTAGGAAAGAGTTTGAGCCAGTTTACTGACAAGATCAAATTTGTCATCTGAATAAACATTGTAAAGTTTAGAGAATTGGTATCTACTTAAGATTTTAATTTAAGTGCTTAATTAGCTTTGCTTGTAATTTTTGTATTTAATTATTTTTAATTTAATTATTAAAATTTAAAAAAAAATTGTAAAGCAATCTTTTTGATTAATAAGACTTACATATTTCGAAAGTAACACAATTTAACAATAATACGGATAAAAAAAAATATTTGTAAAAACAAAAACCCCGACGGCATAAAACTAAAAAGAAAATAAATAAGTCCAATAGTTTATTTGAATTAACAGTCGGGACCTCTTTAAATTATGCGGGGTTCCCGGTAAAGATTTTATTGATTGAAGAATTACTTATAGGTCCTCATAATTATGATATACCTTTTTGAAATCCTCGTAGTAAGCTCTTAAATTTGAGACCCATATTGTGGTATTCGAAACGTTTTTTTTTTTACTAAGTCCAATGGCGTCCCACAGCCGTCATGATTGTTTTTATTTAACGTCACTATCTAAGAACACTTGGGCTGCTAATACGAATCTAACGATACCTCAATTATGTAAATCNGCTGCTAATACGAATCTAACGATACCTCAATTATGTAAATCCGTTTAGCGGTTCTGGAGATATGAGGTAATAAAGAATAATACATACATACAAGATACGCGCGAAAAACATGACCCTTCCTTAGCAGTCGGGAAAAAACGGTAATTTCAAATTATTTTTCAATCCTCTACTATTCTACAACCATTAAGCAACATCAAAGTCACGTCTGATGTAATTGAACTAGACGTCTTGGCAGAAGCCCGACAAAATCCGCGATTTATATCCATCTGTAAAGAACAAAGGCATTACTATGGAGATAAGAGATCTTATCTACTTACCGCAGCATCAGCATCATAGCTGATGTTCGTACATCAGAAGCCCTTTTCAAATAAATAATGACGTAATGTTGGCAAAATATTAGAGTTTGAATCTAAGTAGCCGATTAAGCGTGAAAGGCCGCCTCGGGAAATTCGACAACTTTGAAAAACCGCTTTAAGTTGAAACTTGAATTAATTACAAGACCCATCTGATGGATCTTCTTGAATTTATTTGTTTTATGTAGGTTTAATTAAATTTAAAAGTTAAGAAAATGTTTTTTTTTAAATTTACAGTGACCGTGTCGCTGACAGTTCAACCTAAACTTGGCAGCGAATATTAATAAAACATAATTTTTATATATTGAGGTCAGTCGTGGCGCAGCGGCACGAAGNAAATTTATATTTCCATTTCTTCGCTCTGGTGTCGAGGTTAAGCGCGGCGCTGAGTTCTGCCACTCAACACGCAATGCCTCCAGAATTCGGCAGAAAGTGGGGAACGGAGTGTCTTAGCACTAGGTTCCCTCTGCTTACCTGCTGTGTGCGGGATACAGCGTGAAGCTTTTTATCTAAAATTAAAAATTAAAAGTAAAATTTTTTATCTAAACCACAATATGTATAAGGCAGCATAGCAATTATTTTAAATAATTTAGCAGCCACCATGATTGCCATTTTTGCTGATGATAAATTAAAAGCACAATCAGTATTTCGACAAATTTGATACCAGACAAAGATATACGCTATTCGTACATTTCGATTAACACTTTTGTTATAATTATTCTTGTACTTACGTTATTTACTTAAAAGTCATTGTCTTTCAAAAGGATAACTGTTAACACTGCAACATAGAAACCAATTTACATAATATTGTCTCCTACTATGGGCTACTGTGACCCTCTTGATTACATGATGTATACGATCTACTCGTTGTTTTTTCAAATAAAAAAAAATCGGTCAAGTATGAGTTGGACTTGCTCACTGAGTTAAATATAAATTTCCATATTTCGGTTTTGTTTCTTTATTTGTACTGCAAATTTTCACTTCTTGCAAAATTTCGTAGGTGTAGGCCACGGAAAGTATCCTATAGGTTTTGATTAAACGGCAATTTCTTATAAAATGTTGCAAAAACGATGCTATTAATACTTGTAACTTTCGCAATGACTCAGAAGCTTGATTTGTTTCTGTGCTCCAAGAGATCCGTAAACTTGAATATTTCATATTAATTTCAGCTTGGTCAGGCAGATAATAAATTAACCCTATAAGAGTTCCATTATTTCCTTCTGAGGTACTCTTAGACAATTACTTTTTAGGCACCCTATAAAGAAATTATCTAGGTTATGTATAAAACCGATATGTATTTATTTTCGTGAAAGTAACTAGGCTTATATTTGCATACATTTGTATTATATATCATAATCCTTCGGTACCTATTAAAATGCTAGTAATTTTATAAAAATTGTCAAAATTTAACTAGTGTATAATTTGTGACAGCGGCTGTCAATTTGGGCTGAGATAAATTATTCAGATATCTCTTGAGAATTCTGTCTACATTTTGTTCATAAATAAAATAGACGTAATCATTTGTCCTTTCAATTACTAATAATTTTAAAACTACCTAAGTATAACGTACATACAAGATTTCGTGCCAGTATTTTAAAGTTAAAAGTATTTTAATATTTGTGATCATATAGACATTGAGTTTGACGGTTATATGAAATATTGAGTAAACACCTTTTTTACATTAATATAATGATCTTTTGGATTTTTTACATTTTTGTGGTACATTTAAAAAAAAGCATTGGCAATTCCACTTCCACGCACCGGGTGGATAAATAAAAGATTAAAGAGACTCTCGCCTACACTATAACGTGTGGGACATGTAGTGATGTATATTTTATCAATCTAGACCTAATTTCTTTTTTACTTTTACAACGTTTTGTTTTTACTTTTACAACCTTCTTCACCTATTTACATGTAAATTACAATATTGCAAAAATTGTCTTGAATATTTCAAACGTTCATACTTACCTTGCATAGATAGCTCCTGTTAATGACAA
>JAAIXJ010000078.1:0-12315 GCA_013403705.1 Heliconius hermathena
AAAAAAAAAAAAAAAAAAAAACTGTTTGCTCTGTTGGATGCCCTCTCGCGAGGACATTTCACTCATTCATCACTTTCCTGCTTTTGTACGACAACGCCCGGAATTGAGTTACGCTATTCAATGGGCAATAACTCAAACCCGGGCGGAAAGTGAAAAAAGGAGTGTCTTAATAATTTTGACAGTTCATATAGCTTCACGCTGTATCCTACACATAGTAGGGTAGGCAGAGGGAACCTGGGAACCTCGTGTTAAGACACTCGTTACCCATTAAGTCACTTCACACACTTCACAGTCAGTTACCACTTTGCTTTGTCTCAAAATGAAATCATAAAGCTTACCACAATGATTCATTGATAATAAATCACTCTACATATGCTTAAGTGTATGAGTCTTTTAGTAATTACTATTATAAATACAATAAAGTTAGTTTGCTTATCATTTACGGTTATCTTTATCAGTTAGTAATAACCCTCACTTGTGCATTGCGCCAGGCGCTTATACTAAACACACAATGTACCATAAATCAAACATATAACGTAATTTAACGTAATTCGTACTTTTTTTCAGCTTCATGCTATAGGCGGAGGGAACATAGTGTTAAGACATTTCGTTCACTACTTCCCACCGAATTTTCGCGTAATTGCCTGTTAAGTGGCGTAACTCAACGCCGCGCTTTGTCTTGTTACCAGAGCGAAGAAATTATAATATTAGTAAATAATGATTTATGCTTGCGCCACGGCGCCACGACGGCCTCTAATTTTTACTATTTTCTTCCGAATTTGTAGTTCCCCAGATAAGCGAGTTGAACCTAATATGAAATACATTATACTCATATAGCAACGGATAGCTGAAAAGGGTGTACCTTGATAATAAGTTCTTTCAACGTACACGTACACGTACAGCGTGAAACTTAAAAAAAATTCTATGTAAACTTTTCTTATTTTCTTTCTTTCTCAGCTTCACTCTATATACCGCACATAACAGGAACAGGGTAAGCAGAGGGAACAGTTTTAAGACACTGCCTCTTTCCCAATTTCCCTCGAATTATCAAATCCAAATTAGTTGAGTGGCCAGGCTTTTTTGTTTTGGTACCACAGCGAACAAATAAAAATATGAATAAATAATAATTCGTTCCCCCGTATGGGAATCGAACTCACAACCATCGCGTGCCCCTGTATCACGACGGCCCCTATTAATTAATTTCTTAAAAAAATCTAAAGCAAAACGAAGAAAGTCACAAAACAGTCAAAAAGACTTATCTCAATATTTATGCGATTGTAATGTACTCTGCATTAGTACCATCAAAGGTAATGAATAAAGAGTAAAAGTGTTTACAAATTATAAGTAACTTTAAAAGGAATATACTTAATTTTAATGGGGCTGTAAACAAAAATTATCAGATATTTTTATTGCCTCTCCCAGATAGACGGAGCGCGGCGTTGAGTTCCGGCACTAAGCACGCAAAGTCTCCAAAATGGGGTGACGTGGGGATAGATATGATCCCTCTGCCTACCCTGCTATATGAGAGATACAGCATGAAACTGAAATAGAAAGATTCATTATATATTAAGAATAAGGTAGAAAAATGTGAATGTAGCGAGATTTGAACCCGCACCTCTTTGGAAATCGCTCTGACTACGTCGAAATTCTCATACGCTTGTTACTAACAACATAATTAAGTTCTAACAAGCGTATAAGAATTTAGACGTAGCTCGATGAGAACGTATGGCTTAGTTGATCAGAGCGCTTGGACGATTTCCAAAGAGGCGCGCGTTCAAATCCCGTTACGTTCAAATTTCTATAAGTTTTCTTAATAAGTATCTTTCTTTTCTAAGGTAGGAATAAAACTTTAAAATTGTTAAAAAAATATTTATTATCAAATTTCACTGGATACAAATGATAATTATGTATCTTCTAAACACGTTCGACGTTCGAATTTTAAACACCAACGTGTTTAAAATAATTTTCGCTATCTAATATCTCGTAAAGTTTTCAAGTTTATACCTACAACACGACATTCGCATTTCATTATCATCGTGCATCATTCATATTTTGCGTGGCAAATGAAGAAAATGTTAAAGGGATCTAATGTTAAGACATCTCTTTCTCCACTTCAAATTCGACACTTCACTTAGCGAAACCTATGGACACCACACTTTATTCTTACCAAACCGGGGGACACGGTGGTATAATTTTAGAGTAATCTTTTCTAAAAAAAACTTCTATAATACTTTGCACTCGCTATAGTTATAGGACTTGCCTAACTGTGACACAGTACATTCGTCATCATCTTTATTAGTCATCGTATTGATTTTAGACGTTAACATAACAGGTGGACATCTCAAAAGATAACCTTATCAGACCGGGACAAAATAACTGAAAACAACTCGTATAGTAGCCGAATCAAAAATTTTTTTTGCTTCACTCTGGACTCTACAAATTGAAGAGTACGTAAAATGAACCTATTGGTAAGACACTCCGTTCCGTCCGTCTCCCCACTTTCGGGTAACTCAACGCGGCGTTTTCCCGTCTTTTCACCAGAGCGATAAAATGAAAATAATTCATTCCCCCAAATGGGAATTGAACTCAGAACCGTCGCATACGGTTAGACGCTGTGTGCCTGTGTCGCTGTGACGCTGTACGACAATAATAATAAACATAAAATAATGAATCATTTGTGTACAAATATATTTAAATTCTCAATAACTTTAAAATTACTTTAATCTTATCATTTTTCTGCATATTAGTATAGTTCATGAAACGTGACGTAAAATAATATGATAAAAAATCTGTTATCAGTAACAAGATTATAACTGGGGCAAATGAAATAATGTTTGCAAAAAGCAGTTAAAAATCAATAATCAAAATCTCTCCTACTAAATCAAATATTCTTTATTCAATTAAGCTGTTTATTACAAGTAATTTTGTTGTTGTCAAGTTATATTAAGTTCCAGGAGGCTCGGGTTCGAGTTCCGCTACGTTTAAATTTTGATGTTTTCTAAATAAGTATAAGTTACATAAAATTGTCAAGCCCAGTCTCCACCGCAGAAAAGAAATGAGCGGGTTATGCTTAAACCTGAAAGACGGAGAACAGACTCCGTTTAAATAAAATAGTTTTACATTTCCACCATATAAGAGTTTTGTATTTTGTAATTACTTCGCTCCACTCCCTATTATATCTTTTTGCTCGCTCTGTTCTATTTATTGGTGGTATACAAGTTGCATACTTGCTAACTGCTGAGAAGGCCGACAAGAAACTTTTCAATTTCACGCTGTATCCCACACATAGTGGCACGCACAGGGGAACCTGGGCACCTAGTATTAAGACACTACATTCCCATTATGACACTTTCCGTCGCAACTGGAGCTATTGCGTGTTGAGCAACGGAACTAAGCGCCCCGCTTTGGCTCGTTACCAGTACAAGGAAATGAGAATATTTACAATTACATTCTCCCAAGTGGGAATCGAACCTTTTCATTTATAGTCTTTTGCCACTGCGCCACGACGGCTTCACATGTAAGTATCTTAAATTAAGAGGCTTTAATAAAAATACTATTTATTAACGTGCTATATTTTAATTAAAAAGCAATATTGGTCGTTCAATATTATTGTACATTATGTTTGTACTGAACTCTTACCCTACTATTGCTTCTAGGGTAACCATGTCAGTAGGTCATTTGTGTAGATCTTAGAAATGTGTGTGTATGTCAGTCATCTTATTTTAATGTGATGAAACTAATTTTGATCAAGGAAATTTTAACAAAACTATTTTTAATAGTATAGAGTATACCAAATAATAAAAAATAAATACAAAAATAATTACTTATTAATTATTATTATTTTAGGTCTGTAATTGTTTTACAATAAAAAAATATAAGAAAAAACTTTAAAAAAAAAACTTTAATTTAATAAAATTTAAAAGATATAACTCGGTAAGTATAGATAGCATTTGGAAAGAGGAGCAGTTTCAGTTCCGCTGATACACAAATTTTATTTGTTAAGTTAGAAGAAAACATACAAACATTCGTTACTAACGTAAAATATTGATAGAGTATCGTCCTTTTTAATATCATGTACATAATTAAAAAGTCGAAACATATATAAGTAACTAAATCAAATAAAAAACCGCATAACATGGCAACACTACCGCTGCTCGTAAGGTAGAATTACACACGAGCGGGGGACAATGCGGGAAGGCACCAATTACAGGAACGCGAAACTTTGGACTGAAACCAAAGAGACCTAAGTCGAAAATCCTAATATATAATATTATACTTTAGTTTTCTTCAAATAGGGTTCATTTTCATATATTTTATGCAAGCTATTTAGGTTTAGTTAGACATTAAATTAAATTGATATTTGCAATGGGTGCACCGACCCGCTCTCTGATCACGTAGGCCTGTTACATGAATAGATTAGACGCGATAGTAGTCTAGATTTTTTTGTAAATATTGACTGTCAGTCTGCTAGTCACCTGGTTAATTATGTTAACTCATAACTGAAATTGTTATAGCATACTAATATTGCAATTGTCTATATTGTAAATGAGAGTACATAAAAAAAATAATTCTAGTGAAAAATTATGAAAGGCTTTTCTTTTTATTCATTTGCTTTCATAAGTAAAAGTTTTTATATTCGAAAAAGCTGTCATATCAGGGCACAGCGTGTGTTTGTAAACGTGACGGTTGTGGGTACGATTCCCACATGGAGAATTTTCAGTTTTAATTTCCTCGTGGATAAAAAGACAAAGCGCAATGTTGAGTTCCACTATTCAACACGCAATGTCTCGGAAATTGGGCGGTGAGTAAAAGACGGAGTGCCTTGACACTAGGTTCCCTTGCTACCCTGATATATGGGATACAGCGGGAATCTATTTTAAGCATTATGTCTGTGATTGATTTACTTCCTTATTCGTTATCACTGCAAACTGTGTGCGTTAATTATTTTTTTGTCATTATTCGTAACGTATTTTTGTTATAATTCCCAGTACCATTCTATATTATAGATACGATGTAAACAGGAAAATTATCGATTTTTAAGTGATTTATGACAATGAAATCATATTCACATTTCACGTACATAATTATCGATTATTTTGGCGTGTTGACTAACGGAACTCGGCGCCGCGCTTTGCTTTGTTTCTAGACTAGAAATTGTTCCTACACTAGAAATCGAACCCACAACCTGTCGCGTTTACAATCGTACGCTTGTGCACTTGAAACTTATTCGTCCCTCAAGATGATGGAATCACACAACCATCGACGTCCCCACATCCAAAAATAAGTAAAAATAAAAAAAAAACAATTACTATTAGAGTCCCTCATTTTACAAAAAGGTAAATAAATGTCTTTTTCAATTCAAAATTCACAATAATTTTAACTGTTTAGTTAACTTTTATTTTGGTTACGTAACATGTTTTCGTATTTTTAACCGGTTCCACGATCAGCAGTAAACTTTAAGTGCATTTGTACTCTTTTAGAGATCGATTAAATATGTCGAAAACTGCAAATTAGCAGTTAAATATTTTTATAACTTGAAACAAAAAGTTTTGAGGCCAGTCTTGGCACAGGGGTACAAGCGACTGTAAACGAGACAAGTTGTGGTTCGATGTCACGGAAAAATTTAAAATTTATAATACTAAAAGTATATTTATAATACTAAAAGTAGAGACCAGTCGTGGCGCAGCGGCACGAAGTGTGACTGTAAAACCGACTGGTTGTGGGTTCGATCCCCACTCGAGGAGATGAAATATTTACTTAAATGTATATTTCCATTTCTTCGCTCTGGTGTCGAGGTTAAGCGCGGCGTTGAGTTCTGCCACTCAACACGCAATGCCTCCAGAATTCGGCAGAAAGTGGGAAACGGAGTGTCTTAACACCAGATTCCCTCTGCCTACCCTGCTGTGTGCGGGATATAGCGTGAAGCTGATTTATTTATTTGATTTTTCTAAAAGTATATATTGAGAGAGTTTCATTTAAAATGTATTAAATTCGCGAAAATCAAAGATCTTATCTATATTTTTAACACTTTTAAAGTATTATTCCATGCTCAGGAAAGAACAATACTTATTTAGAAAACCGAAACCGACCAAGAGGTCCTGGTCGGTTTCCAGGAGGCGCGGGTTCGAGTCCCGTTACGTTCAAATTTTTATACGTTTTCTAAATAAGTATCTTATCTATAGCCAAATTTATTTGTACAAGGCAGAATATGAAAAACAGACTGATTACTGATGACTAATCGAATCATAACTTTGAGACCACATTGAGACCATCGCATTCAATGAGTCAGTGTCTGACTGTAAGCATGACGGTTGTGGGTTCAATTCCCTCTCGGGGGAATAAATATATTATTTTCATTTCCTCGCTCTGGTAATAAGTCAAATGGCGACGTTGAGTTCAACCACTCAAGACACATTGTCTGGAATATTGGGTGGTAGATAGGGAACGAATGTGGTAACACAAATTCCCTCTGATTAACATAAAAAAAATTTAAAAAACATACATGCGGAACCCTATAAGTATATAATAAAAAATTTTCCAATACTCGGAAGACATCATTAACGCGGCTGTCCGAACAAAATTACAGGCTACATACATACGTCAAAAACTGGAGCTACAAAATACTTAGTATCAAAGTTGAGACCGTCAAATTAGCTTGTTAACAGACAGGCGTGTACTATGTATGTATGTACGTGTGTTCTTTGTAGCTTCACGCTGTATCCCGTAAATAGCAGGATAGGCAGGGGGAACCTGGGAACGTAGTGTTAAGGCACTTTTGTTCCATACTTTGCTCTGAATTCTGGAGGCATTGCGTGCTAAGTAGCGGAACTCAATACAGTACTTTGCCTCGTTGCCAGAGCGAAAAAATTAAAAAAATAAATATTTAATTTCGAATCGAGTCTAACCTACAACCTTTGCGTTTACGCTCGCTTGTGTGTCAACATGCGTTAATAATATTATTAACTTATTCATTTTTAGATTTTAAATCAATTTTAACCAAACGGATAAAGTAAAACAAAATAATGTACTTAGTTTAATAGTAATGCAAATATTACAAGTGGGTCAAATTCAGTTTCATTTTTTTTTTTGATGTTATAACTCGATAACAAACTCGTGTTAAAAATTACTTAGACAGTAGACGTGTCGTATTGGATTCAGTTTGAAGGTCAAGGTGCGCCACGACTGGCCTCAACTATAAGCGAGATACAGTATAATATTTTTTTTTTGTTTTGTTTTTTTTTTAACTTTTTCCAATCTTATTTATAACAAAATATGTCCACGGAAAACCTTTTTAACAATATCTGTTAAGTAAAAATTTATTTTTGAGGCCAGTCGTGGCGCAGCGGCACGAGGTGTGACTGTAAAACCGACTGGTTGTGGGTTCGATCCCCACTCGAGGAGATCAAATTTTTACTTAAATTTATATTTCCATTTCTTCGCTCTGGTGTCGAGGTTAAGCACGGCGTTGAGTTCTGCCACTCAACACACAATGCCTCCAGAATTCGGCAGAAAGTGGGGAACGGAGTGTCTTAACACTAAGTTTCCTCTGCCTACCCTGCTGTGTGCGGGATACAGCGTGAAGCTGATTTTAAAAATTTATTCTTAGTACCAAAATATTCCTTTCTTATAAGTAAATTTCAGGTTATAAAAATAATTGATCAACTTTTAAATTGTTTCAATCGGGGGCGGCATGTGCCGGATACGTTATTTTGTAAGGAAATCTTAACCGGAACTTCAAAACTGTTGCTTTATTTATTAAAAAGGATTTTTGTGAGTAAATATTTATATTTTCAGATTTATGCATGACTTACCTGAGCTAAGAAAAAAAATTACATTCCCCTGAGTGGCAATCGAATTTACAACCTTTGTAATCACAGTCAGAAGCCGTGTGGTGTGTTATTTTTTATATCATTACTATTGTTTTTAACCTCTCGCACATAGCAGATTAGGCATATAGAACCTGGCATCCTACACTAGTTTGCGAGGTTCTATATGCCTAATCTGAAGACACAGTGTTCCCATTAAGACCCTTCCATTCCACACTTCCTTGCGTATTCCGGAGAAATTGCGTGTTGAGTGGTGGAGCGCTTTGCCTCGTTAACAGAACGAGGAAATGAAAGTATCAAATATGTCATTCCCCCGAGTGGGAATCGAACCCACAACCTGTCACGTTTACGTTACCCCACTGCCTTGTGTCGCTGCGCCACGACTGGCCCTACAAATCGATTAAGAATCACGAATAAACTTCTCATTGATTATTTTTAACTAAAGGATAAATGGATTTCGATAAAAGCTTCACATGTTAAGTTTACTTTACGAAGTGCTTTTAAAAGCTCCTTATTATGAATTACTGTTTGTGTTTTTTTAATTCCTAAAACGTCGATATCAATCCGTCTACATTATTGTATACTAAGATTAATATTTACATTGGTATTTAAATAGATTATATAAAACAAATGAAAATAAGTTTTTAATAGCTTAAGTGTGAAAATGAAGAGTGGAGCAAGTACTATTTATGAATAGGACTGTTGTACTATATTGTTTTATGTTACGACAATGCGTTCTCCACGTTACATCTATTTTCCAGACTTTCTATGTTGAGTGACGGAACCTAACGCCGTTCAAATGATATATATTGAACTGACTGTCTTAACACTAGATTCTACACCTGTATTACCTATACCACGCGCCGATATATGGGGAACATGGGAGTCTTAACACAAGATTCCCTCTTCCGATTCTGTAATTTGCAGGAATATAGCGTGGAGCTAAAGAAACTAAACTGATTAGAGCACTTCGAGACACAAACCAAGTTTCAGCTCCACCAACCAAAATTTATAGTTAAAAATATTTTTTTATAGAGACCGGAGCACCAAACCCTATAGTCATAAAAAAAATCATACGTACCGTAGTACTCGTAAAAAGGTACCAAAGTCAGTTACCCATTTCATCTACAGCATCTCTATCATCTCGTTTTATGTAAACAAATTTGACCATACAAATATAATAAATTTTATCTATAATATTTCCAAATTTAGCTATCATTTACTGCCTCAAAATAATTTATTACAAAATTATAATATAAATTTGAGAAAGTTTACACAAACACGTGTCTGTCGTAAGTCATTTTGTGTGAAAAGGAAAAAAATATTTATCACCATTGAATGGACGGTTTTTGAATGAAATTCTTTTATTATGCACCTATAGCAATGTATATATAGCTAATACTATATTTTGATTATCATAACATAATATATTCTGGTGAAATCGTGATTTTTTTCTTTTATACTGTTATACTTTTATACTTTTTAGCTTCTGCGTATCCCGCATGTAGAGTAACCAAAGGGAACGTAGTGTTAAGACACTCAGTTCCACAGGTTCAGTATAATTTTAAAGACAAAAAATACGTGTAAAAATATATTGAACGGACTTAACGCCATATTTTTTCTTGTTGTCAGAGGGAGAAAATTAAAATAATTCAATATCAGACCAACCACAAAAATGTAGCTAAAGATTTTTTTTGATTTTATAAATGCCTTTGCTTTATAGATTAGAAGAAGTAAAACTGTATTCAGACATTCGGAGTGATATATTTGTTTTACATTATAGTGTAGGTACATCTGTGCAGTGTTCATTGATATTAAATAAGAATAAATGGAGAACTGAGTGTCCTAATTTTCAATAGTCACTGTCTACTAACTAAATATAGGTGACACGTAAAGCCAAAAAGTCTTTTTTTTAGTTTCGCAACCTGGGAACCTAATGTTAAGATACTCCGTTCCCATTAAGACACTTTCGTTCCTCACTTTCCAATGAATTTTGGTGGCATCGTGTGTCGAGAGGTCTTAAAGCCGCACTTTGCCTCGTCGCCAGAGCAAAAAAAAATTAATATTAAATATTTCATTTTGTCGAATGGGATCAAACCCACAACCTATCCCTTATACAGTCGCACGCCTGTACCCCTATCCCACGATCGTACCTCTAAAAATATCTAAAATGTATAATATTAAAATAATTGCAATTAATCGCTAATCAACATTTCTGAGAGCAAGTAACCAAGAAGTCATTTACATGTAGTGTAATGGGTAGCGACTGGTAACTTGTCTATTTATAATTGGCTCACTAAAACAATTGAACAAATTGATACAAACATTTGAAAGGTTAAATATGGTGAACTGGGCAAATTGTTAAACATTTATTCTGAAATATATATATATATATATATATATATATATATNGTTAACGCGATGATTGTGAGATCGATTCCCGCTCGGTTTACGCCCAGTATTAATAACCTATCTCCAACGTCAATCTTAGATTGTTTCATATATCTATCCAATCTAAGATTGACGTTGGAGATAGGTTATTAATATTGGGCGTTAATGATTTATGTTTATGGCGTCGCTCGGGTGACAAGACAAAGCACGGCGTTGAGTTCCACCACTCAATAAGCAATGTCCCAAAAATGAGGCGGAAAGTAACGAACAGATTGTTTTAATCGAGTGTATAGGAGCGTACATCTTAAAAAAAGGGAACATTTTATAAGTTTATAAACATTAATCAATTAACAAGCTTTGAAAAAATTCTTGCCGCTTATGGCACAGTAACTAAGTATCATTCATTTCCCTAAATAGGGATCGAATACACAACAGTTTCACTGTACACAGTGCGTCAAGATCTGTCACCCATTGCACTATATATGGCACCTATGATTTTTTTAGCTTCGCGCTGTATCCCGCACCTAGCGAGGTAAGCAGAGGAAATCTGGGAACCTAGTATAAAGACACTGTTTATCATTAAGACACTTTCAATTCGAATTCTAAAGGCATTGCGTGTTGAGTGGCGAAACTCAACGCCGCGCTTTGTCTCTACACCAGAAATAAGAAATAAAAATATTAAATATTACATTTCCTCAAACAGGAATCGAACCAACAACCTGTCGCACACCTGTGTCACACGCTTGTGTCCCTGTGCCACGTTGTATATTTATTAATAAACAAATATTTCGTTAAACTTGATACGCCATGTTTATCATATAAATTATATATAATACACAAAACTCTTGAATGACTGTCAAACAAAACTACAAGACTTAAAACGTTTAAATTTACCATGAACAGACACTGTCTATAGAAACAGGAATTTGTAAGAACAACATGGGATTTTCCATTTTATATAAGGAAGAGGAAACTTTAAGTTGAATCACGATTAAATTGTGTGTTATTTAGTCGTACAAATACACATGTCAACTATTATTGTATGTTTATCAGAATTCCAGGAAAAAGAAATGTTCAAGTTCATACCGAGACTGACACGCCGCGAAGATTCATCTAGGCTCTGCAGAATCTCACCTTGTTGTTCCAGCGACTTTGCTACGATTACGATATCGTCGGTTGGCTTACTTTGGCGGCTGAAACTTCACCTCTGATCAAATCTGCTGGCTAGACGATTCGTCAGAACTCTGGAGAACATTAACAAATATAACAGTTTACGTGGCTCAAGAGTGAGGTCGGTCTATATTTCTTCAAGAGAGTTCGTTCTCTCTTCTTGAAGAACAGTATGCTCCACGTTTCCGGGGCTTCGCCGTGTTGGATGATGGAAAAGACCTGATGGCACTTTCAGGACTGGAGTGCCAACTGCTTTAAGGAGTTATTTAGTAATTCCGTCATCGTCCGGAGCTTTGTTGTTTTTAAGCTGCTCCAAAACCGTCCGTCAATGTCCGCGAGCTCTTCGGTGTAATGACGCGTTACGGAAGCGCGCTGAACATTAACGCTGGAGTTGCCGGGCATCACTGATTTCGACGAGTACAACTGTTCGTAATAGTGCTCAACTTCATCGTACACCGTTTTGACCAGGTCGTCAATTCTTTGGCTAAGGTCTCTAGCGTATGAATCGGTTTTGGAGCTCGGTTTGGAACGTTTCAGAACTATTAGTAACTAAAAATGCCGATGGTCGGAGAGCGACATCGTATTTGGCTTATCTAAAAGTTGTTTTATTTTTTATTCATTTCCAGATTGCAAAATTAAATACTGCTTTAGGTTCCTCCTCTCAATATTCAATATCTTAAATTCAAATGAAAAGTATTAGGTCCTTGAATAAGTTATCGCGGTTTTTTTTGTTTAAAAAAAATTTAAAAAAAAATTAAAATTAAATTAGCTTCACGCTGTATCCCGCACACAGCAGGGTAGGCAGAGGGAACCTAGTGTTAAGACACTCCGTTCCCCACTTTCTGCCGAATTCTGGAGGCATTGCGTGTTGAGTGGCAGAACTCAACGCCGCGCTTAACCTCGACACCAGAGCGAAGAAATGGAAATA
>JAAIXJ010000078.1:12770-305122 GCA_013403705.1 Heliconius hermathena
AATGCCCTTGCTTTTGGATCATTCCTAACGCTTTTAAACGTTTTGAAACTGTTGACGCATCTACTTGTAACGTTTTCCCGAGCTCTACTAACGTCTGACATGGATCTTCTTCAAGCAATGCCTCCAATTCTGTCTTCAAATTTTGTCGGTGCTCCAGAACGCTCTTTGTCTTCAAGGTCAAAATCATTACTTTTGAAGCGCCTAAACCAGTCTCTGCACGTTGTATTCGACAAAGCATTGTCTCAACGAGAATTCTGTGTGCTTCTGCTGCAGATTTTTTCTGAATAAAGCAGTGCAATAAAATTCCCCGCAAAAACACTTTATTTGGCACAAAAGTACACATTTTCACAAAGGGAAAATAAATATGTAGTTGACACTGAAGTAAACACTACTTTGGTGATTCGTTACCGTACGAAATTCCATGCACAGAGTGCCGCAACGCCATCTTTCAAAAAACAACAGCAACTTATTCAAGGTCCTAATATTATATTGTTCTGTTGTATGAGTATTATCTTGTTCTATTAAGTAGTATCTTGGCACAACGTTCTTTCTACTTTATCCTGTTTTTGTAAAAAGAAAATAAATCGGACCAATCAATCATCAAAGATCCAGAGATCTAAGCGTTTAAAAAAACAAACAGACTCTTCCGCTATTCCGCTAAATATTAGTATAGATTCATTGTACCAAGTAGAAATCGAACCCACAACCTACGCTTACACTACTGCACAACTGCTGCTGAAAAAAATCAATAGATATATTTACTTGCCAAAATATAAAATATAACACGTCTAACTATAGAAATTACCAAATGCTATTTTTCTTAGATATTTATAGTGACATTAAAATCCAGGTGTATTTATAGCACGATTTAGTCATGAAATCCGGTCACATGAGCGTCACGAGCACGCGGTCAATATGAAAATAACTTTTTAACAATTATAATAATGCCACCGCACGTAGACACTGGTAATTTTTTTTGTGGTTTTTTTTGGCTACACGCTGTATCCCATATGTGGCTGGGGTAGACAGAAGAAACTAAAAAAGGCGTGTTAAGACACTCCTTTTCTCACTTCACCTCCAATTTTCGAGACGGCGCACACAGGTGAAATTTACCGCGCTTTACCCGTATTTTTTTATCATTTTAATAGTAAATTCCAATACCTTTTATATGGTACTAAATTTGGCTGCGTCTACTTGCGACAACTGTACAAAATGAAATTATAAAAATATTAATAACCATTTTCAGACGATTCCTAGTATACCAATTATCAGAAGAAAATTGGACAATTCTTACTGATGGATGAATGTAATAACCACGGAACTCGACTACTTCAAAAACAATTAAAGTTTTATCCTCAAGATTATATATTGAATACATAAATATTGAAGCAGATTTAAACTAATATTATTTTTTTTTATGGATATGGTAATTAAATAAATCTTTATTCTTTACCCATTAAAATAGAATACACTCATGAAAAGTAATATTTCCGATCAATTAAAGCAATATTTAAACATAATTATAATATTGACCAACTTTTAAGTGAATTTCACCTGTGTGCGGCGTCGAGCTTTGCGAAGCGAAGAAACGAAAATATTAAATAATTCATTCGCTCGTGTGGCATTTGAAAAAATCCACAAAGTGGAAAATATTTTTATAGACAGCAGGCTAGAACAGAACATGGGAACCTAGTATTAAGACTCTCCACTTCTCCGCCCAATTTTCAAGACATCGCTTGTAGAGTGGCAGAACTCAAAATCGCGCTTTATCTTTACCAAAATAAGAAAATAAAAGCAACTAACTTCTCCGAGTTCCCACTCGGGTTCACCACACCGAACGCATAAACGTTGTGTTTACTATCTAACGTTGAACCTCTGCACCACAACGGCCTCAAATGGACATACATATTATATAATATCATATACTATTTGTATACACATATTTCCTTGTCCAGAAATATTGATAACTGTGAAAATCATAGATAAAGAAATGGATGAGATAAAACTTATAGGAAATGTTTTATTGGCATAATGTAATCAATAAAAAAATAAATAATCAAATAATCCACTAGAATTGTTGTAACAGGTCGTGAAAAGAATTTAAATAACTATTGAATCTTGTTTCACTTTTATTTGGCATAAGATTAATATCTATATATAGAGCAGCTTGACGCTTTTGAAAAAAAAATCATTCCCCCGAGTGAGAATCGAACATACAATCATTGAGTTTACAGTCAGACGCTGTGCGGCTATACCATGATGATTTATAATAACTATTGTATATTAATAATAATATAGTGACATTGTATAATATATAAATGTGACAGTAAGTAGAAATTATTAACATGTAGAAATTAAGGAAATTTATATAATTATCTATAATTTAATAACTATATTAAGAATTTTGTGCAGATGACGTGACCATCGCAGTTTCACTTGAAATTAATAAATAACACAAGGAATCTCCAGGAAAAAAGATATTTAACTTATTTATGTATAATTAATTATAATTAGTAAATAATTGACACCGGGCCTTGTGAGTTCCCCAATCGAGGGAATAAATATATTTAAATACGAGTCTATTCATTTTCCTCACTGAGGTAAAGAAAACGCGGCGTTGAGTTCTGCCACTCAACACCCAATACTCTGAAAATTGTGAGGAAAGAAAGGAATGGAGGGTAAGGGGAACGGAAGTGTTCCCAGTTCCCAGGCTTCCTCTGCTTTTTTATACGTAAAGTTTTTGTTAAGTTTGTTTATACTTGCAAGAAACAAAATGATAGTACTAAATATAATATTATATAAGGTAAATTTATAGCGCCGGACGCAGGCGCGCGCGTGTATTGTTTATTTTTACCGCTTCACTGAAGAGATTCTTGTTATTGGAGGTCAAGGCTCAACGAAGTTATCTTTCTTTGTAAAAATCATATTTTTCACGCCCGCATTTGTGTGTCATATTTTCATTTACCTGCTAAAGTAACGAGGCAAAGCGCGGCGTTGAGTTCCGCCTCTCAACACTTAACAATCCCTCAAGAAATAGGCAGAAAGTGGACAACGGAAATGTCTTCTCAATAGATTACCAGGTTCCTATGTCTACCCTACTATGTGCCGGATATAACATAAGGGTAAAAAAAGAAAATAATTTAAGAATAATCATTTCCCCAAGTAGAAATAGAACCCACCACCTTCGATTTTACAGTCGGACATTATATGTTAAAAATATATGTAAATACAACATATTTTGATACACATCGATGGTGCGATTACACGAGTCTTTAAGGGACTGACAAGATCAATTTATTTGGACTAAACTATTCAAATCCCTTCCAACTGATGAAAAGTCGTGGTACAATGCTTAAAACCGTTATCTAA
Source organism: Heliconius hermathena (assembly GCA_013403705.1). Taxonomy (NCBI): domain Eukaryota; kingdom Metazoa; phylum Arthropoda; class Insecta; order Lepidoptera; family Nymphalidae; genus Heliconius; species Heliconius hermathena. The sequence continues at coordinate 16,140 of JAAIXJ010000078.1, forward strand.
TAGATAACAAGATTATAAATTATATTTATAGTATGTAATGGATAAGCTTATAAAGAATAAATATAAGATATTTTTTTAGTTTCACGCTGTATCTTGGTAGGCAAAGGGAACCTGGGAATCTAGTGTTAAGACACCCCGCTCCCCACTTTCCACCAAATTTGTGAGACATGACGTNTATCCATTTCCACGGGAAAATCTAGACTCCGATTCTAGAGATAAATCTACTGTTGTAAATGAAATTTCAATATGAATTTTCTATTATGTATGAATTTATCGCAATAAAAAATACATATACATACAATAACTTTTATTACTATGTTATTATTATTTATTTAGGCGCGTGACACGTGGCCACAACTGTATAATGATGAAACTTGGTTAGTCATAAATATTTATATTGACTTCTATTTACAAGGATTACAACAGAATGATTTGGAATACGTGCCCATGATCATGATGCAGGTGGTTGGCGATTCAATTCTCGTAGTTATGTATGTATTTTGCCTTGGGTAAGTTAAGGCCAAAATCGTAAATAAGTTTCTAAAAAAGTAGTTTCTTGTTTTTTCCGCATAAAATGGTAAGCAGTGAGAAACTGGTGTTAAAACACTCTGTTTACTATTTTTCTGCTTAATTTTGGGACACTGTGTGTTTAGTGACGGAACCATGTTAAGTTATATAAAGGTAAAAGCCATACTTAACCTACACTCAATTCGATTTAAAAGTAAATATTGTGAGAAGCGATGAGCGAGAAAATTAAAATAATTCATTCCCATGAGTGGGAATCAACCCACAACCGTTGCATTTACAATCAGACGATGTGCTACTGAGCCGCGACGGCAATTCTTAAATGATGATATTTTGTATCAGATTACTTAAACCTTTTCAATAGTAAATTTGTTTACGACCTCTTACTCATCGTTCAATATCGAGACATATGAAAGATACGGTATTGGAATTTCACCTGATCCACTAACAATAATATTTTAAGGATAAATTAATTTTTAACTAGCATAATAGGTATATCTTTTGTGATGATTGAAGATGTAATTTTGTTTTCTTTCCACTGTGGCAGGTTAGGCAGAGGAAACCAGTGTTAAGGTATTCTGTTCACCGCTTTACAATTTTTGAAATATTACGTGTTGGTTGGCGGAACTCAACGCCGTTCTTTGTCTTGTTACCGGAGCGAATATTTCATTTCCACGAATGGGAATCGAACCCACAACAGTCAGAACGTCGAGCCATGGAGGCCAAATTTTTTGAAGTGTAAAATTTTTGAAGTGTGCATCCATGTCGCAGATAAGACAATGCAAATCACGCGCAGAATACAAGAAATAGAATAAAAAATTATAATGAACTCCAGCCGCTCGTCCAGTTATTTGTATGGAAGATGTATAATTTCCAAGATTACAGTTCAGATGAAGCGATTACAGAATACAATATTGTTGTTCTTGTGATATGAAATATTTGTTTAATACTTGCTTATACTAGCTTTTACCCGCGGTTTAGCTCCGTGATCACCTTTGATCACGGATCTAAACCGCGGGTAAAAGCTAATATATGCATCGTATAAGCAAGTTATTATCCTTATAATAACTAATCGCTAAGAAAGGCACGTAACACCTTCTAATTCTGAGCGGTAAATTTGACCACAGAGTCACATTGGGCTACACAGAAACTATAAACATGATATAATATAACCTATATATTGAAACATGAATTATTCAACATAAAAATAGTTTTGCAGTTCGAATCAGCAGTTTCTTGAGATTAGCGCGATCAACCAAACAAACTCATCACTTATGGCTCACTCAATTTCATATACTCCTCTATACTACTACTACTGCTGCTGTTGCTGCTGCTACTGCATGCTTATATACGCTTTTGTATAAAGTGACATACACGTTGCTATGGCAACGCGTATTAAACGCGTCAAAAGTCCTCCAGTAAAAAGAAAAAATCTTTTCTTTTCTCTCACGGTATTTTTACTAATAACTAAAATTACGCTAGTAAGAAAGTAAACATAAAATATTACTTGAGTATGTAGTACAAAAGTTTTTTGAATATATTTTTTTCGTTCTAGTTTGTACAGCGATTCTTAATTGCCATTGGCGGTTAATAATAATTATTGTATTATTCTAATATTTATGTTCAATTCCAACAAATAGTATACAATTAAATATACAAACTACATTGCTTCATTTCTATCATATATATATATATATATATATATNTTATCTTCATGCTGTATCTCCTTTCCCCATGTCAACTCATTCACTCATTCATATGTAAAAAATAACTTATTCCCCTGAGTAGAATATCTTATCAATTCTTATCATTATCTTGTTAACAGTCAGACGCTGTACTAATTTTATGACAAAAATCATTTTGTCATCACCAACTTGTTTAAATCAACTTAGAACTTAAACAAATTTAGTTGTTTATTTAGTATTAAAAAACTCTAATTAAGTTTGTTGAGATGTTTCTGTACAGTCTATTCTAATAAAAATATAAAAACTTTAACATCCATACAATAATCAAGACCAAAATCAAGAAATTATATTATTATAATTATGAATTAAAGTAAATTTTACATGTAAAATAAACCAAGGAGTTAGTATATTATATACTTGAGTAAACAGATTAAAATTGTTTCTAGAATTCTTACCTATAGTCAATAATTTCTTGGTATTTCTAACCGCATATTCCCGTATTTAAATATATGTCTAGATGCACGTCTACACTTACAGTATTAAACAGTTATATTATATTGTTTTTAGACTTGTTTCAGAAAATGGGAACAGATACTATTCCTATTAGAGGTAAATTGAATCGGGCAGTAAATAATTATATCTGTAAATCTTCGTATGAAATTATACATCGAATCTCGTCGTCATCGAGCCAATTGTTAATAATAACTAATGTAAATTATTAATTATTAAGATAATTCTTCAAATCTGGCCCTAGCAAGGCGCGGTTGAATTACTTTGCTCTACACGCTTTGTGTACATAGATTTGAATGGAAAGTAGTGTCTTGCTACTAGATTCTCCTTGCTTACACTTTTTTGCGGTGTATAGCATGAAACTAAATCTTAAAACAAACTTTATTCATTATGACAGGATAGACGGGGAGATCTTAATGAAAAATCACTATGTTCCCAAATTTGAGGCTCTTGAAAAAAAATAATCGATTGATAACCTCCTTTTCTTACAGAAGTCGGTTAAAAAACGCATGCTAACTATCTGAATAGGAAACAGCTTTTGTATTAAAAGATCGAGTAAAAAATGAGACCGATATCAAATGATTATAAATGTACTATGTGAATGAGATTTGAAGCCATCGTCGTAATCAGGTATAATAGTTTTCTTTACTCTGTAATAGAAAATAATAAATTTCTATTAAAAAATCTTTAGCCTTTCCTTTAATAATTTCTTTTAACAGCATTTTATTGCATATTATAGCTAAACACTATTTCATCATCTCGACGGCGTATTGAGAATATTTCAAAATAAATCACATTTCCTATAACTTGGTTTGCGTTTTCCCTACGAACATCTTGTTGGTATTTTTGTCGTTTTTATTGGTATACGTGTGTACCAACATGTATCCCTATGGTCCGGTTCCCCACTTTCCACCGAGTTCTGGAAGCATTGCATGTTGAGTGGCGGAAATCAACGCCGCGCTTTGCTTCGACACCAGAGCGAAGAAATGAAAATATAAATGTAAATAAATATTTTATTTGCTCGATTGGGGATCGAACCCACAACCAGTGCGCCACGAATGGTCTCAAGTATATTCGAACAGTTGCACTGCGTAAGTTAGATAACTTACGTTAAATCTAATTTTTAATAGTAAATTATCTTCATTCCTTCACTTATAAGACGAGATGAGGTGATGATACACAATATTTCGGTTTTGGACGGATAACTGAGAACGGAGCATTTTTTCACTACGTTTTTAATACCTACCTTTCATCCATTCACATTGATGAATTAGATTAAGTCAGTCAATGTCTTGAGAAAATAAACAAAGAAACGTTTGTGATCAATTCACTTTTTTCTTTATTCTAAAAGTATTTCTTGACTTTATTTCGAGTTTTAAACTGACAACTACCTAACCAGGTTTTTTTACCTTCACGCCTACCCTGCTATGTGCGGAATATGTATCCCGCAGGGTAGGCAGAGCGATCTTAGGAACATAGTATTAAGGCACTATGTCCCCATTAAAACTGATTGAAGAGAAGATTCTGAAGACATTGCGTATTGAGTGGCGGAACTCTACGCCGCGCTTTGCCTCGTTATCATATGGAGGAAATGAAAAAAATAAATATATCTTTTCTCGAGTAGGAATCGAATCCACAACCTGTCACGTATAGAAACGCACGCTTGTGCCCCTGCACCACGACTAGCCTCAACTACAACTGATATTTAACTCGCCATAGAGGAAAACGTAGCTTGGACTTGGTAAATAAGTGAAATAGATTTTGTTTTAATAGTGATATCAAAAACACTAACCTCACTGACGTCAATAAGATTTCCAGTGGTCATTTAAATAAATTGACGCCTGAGTGTATTTATGATATCACTAAAAAAAATATTTGCATGTATAATTTGTTTATTTTTAATAATATTTGTCCACTTTCCGCCCAATCCCAGCGCATAGAGTTTTAAAGAACGCGAAGTTTAACTCCAAAACGCACAAAAAAATACACAAATTATAATTTTTTTACGTTTATATTTTTGGACTTGTACGCTGTATTTCCGCATATAATGAGGTAAACCTATTTCCAAGCAGAGGGAACCTAGAGTTAATACCCTCCGTTTCCCACTTTTACTAAAATTTCCGAGACATTGTGTGTTGAATGACGGTACTTTATATGCAAATTAGTATAAAATGATTATTATGTATTATTTATAATATTATCCTTTGACCGTAACAACTCTACAACCGGATTGACAACAATAAAATAACTAAATAGTTGTTAATTAACAACTATTTAGTTTTAATAATTAACATTGTACAAGGTAATAATAATAAAAATATTGAGGATGTTTTTTTTTTATTTTACATAAATTATGAATATAATAGGATTTCAACCTCTATAAACCGTCTACGTAAAAGTTAAGTTATAAGTTTACAGCCAACCACAGTACATTATGTATTATAAGTTTGAGATATACAACATCAGTAAAGTATTTATTACTTATTTAGAAAACGTATAAAAATTTGAACGTAGCGGAACTCGAACCCGCGCCTCCTGGAAACCGACCAGGCGCTCTAACCACGTATGGCTTGGTGGGTTCGAGTCCCGCTACATTCAATTTTTTATACGTTTTCTAAATAAGTATTTTTCTTTCCTAAGAGTGGAATAACACTTTAAAAATGTTAAAAAAAAGTATTTCTTATACTTTGGTTTCTCAATTAAATATTATAATATTAATTTTAATTACTACGATGGACTCTAGTTAAGATAAAAATTGTATCTTTTCACTTTTACTACATAGCAGGGTAACATATATGCAACTTAATGTTAAATCACTATTCTCTCAACTTACCGTGGAGCTTTCGAAATATTAAGTGGCGGTACGGTCGTATATGACACATATACACTAGACACATGATTTACTTAATGGTCAAAAGTATGTTTCGTTGTAATGCTACCCCTCCTAGACCGTTAAAGCTACAGCTCTGAAATTTTGCAGGACGACACGGTAATCCCGACGGACGGAACGGGGAAATAAACAAAAATATAAATATAAACATCTCCTCTAAAGCTCTGATGAGAATTAAACCCACACCCTCACCCACCCACACTGCTATGTCGTCCTCAAAAGTTAATCGTCCACTTTATAGTTATGAAAATGTATCAAACGTGACTAAAAAAAATCGTATTGAATTGCACCAGAGATTGTATACTGTTTATTTATAGATGACTAGGGCCAGTCCCGTCTCCAGCAAAATACTTTATGCTCCTTTGTATAATTAATTATTAAATTGTTTTGTCAAAATCATTATAGTATAGAATAAGGCACAAGCATGCGACTGTAAAACGCAACGGTTGTGGGTTCGATTCCCACTCGGAGGAATGTAATATTTAATGTTTTAATTATTTCGGTAGTGAGGCAAAACGCCACGTTGAGTTTCGCCACTCAACACGCTTCCTCCGGAATTCGGTGGAAAGTAAGAAGGGGAATTATCTTAAAGGGGATTATCTAAACACTAGATTCCACTAGATTTCCCTACGTACGGGATATAGAATCAACCTAAAAGTACAATTTTTTTTTTTATTTTAAGAATAAAAAATAACGTGTTCTGGTAATTTAGTCAAGTTGAGAAGATAGTTGAAAACGGTTAGAACAATATATCTATAACAAAGAAACAAGTAGTGAGATAGTTGGAGATTTGAGTAGACTTTCGGGGATAAATAACTATTATACTGGAGGTCACGTAAAACACATGAGGATTCGTTTGGGGGCAAGTATGAAGGGGTTGGTGACAGTAGACGAGGCGAAGCGTGAAATCAAAAGAAAAAACAATCCATAATATTCGTGAAAAGCAAAAAACCCACATGTTATAATATCATATGTACGAGTATGTATATAGGTAACTTAAAAATCCATACCACTCTATTGAACAACTTAATGTAGAAGTGATTAAATCAAAGTGTTTAATGGAAAATAGAAAAACCCATACTTATTAAGTAGTTATTTTAAGATTAATAAATTATAAACTGAAAATTTAACTCTTATTTTACATTTTACAAAGCAAATAGTAGTACCTACCTGCCACTTTATGCATTTTAAAAGCGGAGTGTTGAAGTATAAATCAAAACAATATTTTATCCAAAGATACTTCATAGCTTATGAATATGTATCTATTTTTCCTTCAGCTGCAAACTTTTGCTCACATATTTTTCCCGTATTTTTCGTACCCTACAGAGTAGATGAGGAACGGTAATGTATACTGTATAATGTATAAGTATAATTAATGGGAACGGAGTGTCTTAGCACTAGTTTCCCAGGTTCCCTCTACCTAGTCGTGAATCGGACAAAATTTGGGAAACGTAATGTCTTTACACTAGATTTCCTCCTATCCTGCTATATGCAAAATACAACATGAAGAAAACATCTTAAAAAATCACGTAAATATTTTTTTTTAATTTCGTTTCAACAAATTTTCATCTTAAGTAGCTTAATCAAATACACATCGTACTTTGCATTATATGAACAAATAAGACATTCCAATTGATAAATTTTTCAATACATTACTAGTCAATCGCTATCTGTAGGAGTGTAAAACTTGGAAAATACGTTAAAGACAAACTGAGAGTGTAGTGATAAAGATTTCTTGAAAATCTCATATAGGTATGGGTAAAAGAAATATATATTTTTTTCTGATATTAAGTTATGAATTGTTAAAACCTTCTAGCAATAGGCTTGTTATGTATGTAGTCGTCGTGGCGCAGTGGGTGAACATCTAATTGTAAAACCGATGATTGTGTGTTCAATTCCCTCACGGGGGAATCTGAGGGACTGGCAGACGAGGCCTTGAATTCAAACACGGTCTCGAAAATTTGATTAGAACTAAACTATAAAACTTTTCTTACGAAAGTAGAAAAAATAAAATAGAAGTATCCCAAATATCTCCAAATAAAAATGAAAATAAGTGGTAATCGAACATACAATTATCATAGCCAGGCCTGGTTATGTCACGACGGTATTCATGGATCTATGTTTATTTCCCACCTAAAATAGGTTCTTCATACTATCAGACTAACAAATTAATAATAGTAATACAACATTAATTAAACGTTATTGATAAGTATCATTGATAAATCTATTAAAATAACTGTAATAGTAGGAGAGCCAACGATGCTAAGTCGGTATTTACTCGAGCGTCATAGAAACCTATTGGGTTGCGAAGTTTAGATGATAGAAAGAAAAAATATCATATAATATATATATTTTGATCGATGGGAGGAGCGGTTATAGATTTTTAAAAATGTAAAAAAAAACTGTTGGATGGATAATCAAGCGCATCACATATTGATATCATCCATGTCCTACGTATTTTTAAAAATGCAATTGTTTCCATGATGGTGGCGGTCGTACATAAGGGTTAAAAATAACAAAAAAGGATCGAGCGCGTCAGATTTCCTAAGGGAATGTTAGGTGAACCTGAAAAAGAGCTTTATTATAATAATCTGATGATTTGGATATGACGCAAGCTTGCAGCCCTTGTTAGACTGTTAGACTGTGCAAAAATAATTTAATCGTTTTGGAATACTCATGAGCGTCAGATTAGTATATATATATATATATATATATATATATATATATATATATATATATAGTTCATCTTCATGGTTTAGACGTGCTCTGGTGTGAGAATAAAAAAAAATTAATATTTTTTTTAAATCAATGATAAGCTCAAGAAATAGCATATAAATAGAAGAGTGTATGTTTAAAGTACAATATTTGTATTTAAAAGAATATGTATATTTAAGTAGTTTTTAAATTATCATCTTCATGGATGAATGAGAGAACAATAGATAAAGAAGAGTAAGAGAGGAATAGAAACATGGAGAGAGGAATATAGAGAACCCGTAGCTGCATTAAACTTTATCATTGAATTTTCGGTTTGTGGAATTTGACAGATTATATATTTTTCCTAATCCTTGAATTATTCCCTTCAAAATAAATAGCTACACTCAAGGATGTCGAGACAACTTTAAAGCCCTCCTCCTTTTTTATATCACTCTCAAATTGGCAGATTAGTGGAACACACATGATTTACTTACCCCTCCTAGACCGTTAAACCTACAGCTCTGAAATTTTGCAGGACGACACTGTAATCCCAGCGAAGTAGTTTGATAATAATTGTAATTGTGTTTTTGAGTAAGTGGTCAAAATGTGTCCCATAGATGATCATATTTTTTTACTAATCTTATCCTTTATCCTAGACGGGCGGCCATATATATGCTCATATTTGGTGGAAGTACTTAATCGAGTTCAAGAAATCTATTATATTAATCTGCCGCGCTTTAGTAAGTCCCGAAGTCCACACTTGGGCTCCCCTACCATAATACAGTTATTTTAATTATTTGATGTACAATGCTTATAATCGAGTAGATAAGATGCTTTGTAGACGGTTGTGGGGGCGTTAGGTCCCGCCACATATCTTATCAATAGGCTACCTCTGTCTATACTACAGATCTATGTGCCGGCATAGATCTCCCCTCTTTTGGAAATAAAAATCAAAACCTTTTGGCATAAACTCGGATATTTTTTATTGAAATATAGTGCAAAGAATATCATTTACAATAACATATTACATTAACGAGTTTTGAACAATACATTACTTCTACGAATCATCTTTGGTGGAATGGCAGCAACCTCGTTTCTTATCGCCTTTTAAGAGCTTCCATGTTTCGAGGGCGATGTGGAAAGACCTTGGCTTTGAGATATTCTTTGAGCTTTGAGGTATAGAGGAAGTGACTTTTTTTATTGTTGGGTTTTGCCTCACCAAACAAAATGTCCCTAGGTGGGCGGAAAGTAGAAATAGGAATTTCTCACAAATAAATTATTTCTGCTTATTATATATAATGTGGACACTGCATTAACAAATTTTTTTAGACTCACATAGCAGGACTGGCATAGGAAACCTGGAAACCTGAATGGAGTATAGTGTTGAAACACTCCGTTCCCCATTTAGACACTTCCTTTTCCCACTCTCCGCCGAATTCTCAAACAGCATGTTAAGTGGCGGAACTTAACGCCGCGTTTTGTCTCGTTACCACGTACCAAGGAAATGAAAATATTAAATACTTCATTCCCCTGAATGGGAATTGAACCCACAATCGTTGCGTTTTAGCCGCACGCTTGTGACCCTACGCGACCATGACTTCAGTTCTTCATGACCATGACTTCACTTTATAATAGAAAATAATCAAGAAATAGTTTCTATTTTAGGCAATAATAAAGAATTAAAGAATTATTAATTACTTCTAAACAAACTTTACTTATAACACTTTTTTATAACACTGTATCCCGCATATAGCGCGTTAGCATAGCCCACAGAGGGAACCTAGTGTTAAGACATGTCTTTCCGCACACACCCCCCAATCTTCGAGACATTGCGTGCTGAGAGACGAAATTCAACGCCACACTTTGTCTTATTATAATATAAGCATACACCACAACAACCTCATATAAATATTTATTTATCAATTTCTATAACACGAAACTATAAAAAACATACAGACAAAAAAATCACCCTATACATACAAAAGAAAAAGAAAAATCAAACAGAATTCCCATAAAAACCAACACAATTTCCACAACCCTTTATCAACAAGCGAGTAGTGGGGATATCTTACTCTTTATAATCTACTGTAACGCTCGCTCAGTCTCAGCTTTTCTCGCTTATAGAGTCGTCGCGTTGTTCGAATTTTTAAATACAAATATGTGTAACGTTTGCACACGCGATGTCGAGGTTACGCCAGCCCCGGCGAAGCCTAATAAATCCTTGGAAACACTTAAGAAAAAGCATAATATACAGACTAACCCTACTGACGAAGAGAAACAGAGAGAAGTGGAGTACCAACCAGATTTATTGGCTGTGTCGACACAATATTCCAAAGTGGCATACGATTTGTTCAAGCAAGCTGTCGTTAGGCTGCAGGAGACTAAGGCTTATGCGTGAGTGCTGTTTTTGCTTTTTTTTATATGTTTTTTTAAAAGTGGTTTTAGTAGAGATTTTTATTTACTAGTGTTGTAGTACTGAAAAGAAACTTTGTTTGTGTAGAGTTAAAGAGGTAAAATGGAAAATTCTGTCTTTTCCCGTTTCCACAAAATAATGGTGAAATAACTTTCTAACTTCAGTAGTTTCGTCTGTGTATTGTAGGAACTCAACTGCTTGCTTTGCCTTGGCAAGGAAATTAATATATTATATATTTGATTTTCTCTCGTTTACAATAGGGCGCATGTGTGAGGCCATTAATAAATAATCAACATTTTTAACGATTATTAATGCCTTTAATGAGTTTCTTATAAATTTTCTTAAACTAAACTTATTGTTTAGAAAAAATATATGTATTGTTTAGGTTTTATATTTATATAGATAAGAATAAGTGAAATATTATAGCGTAGAATATTTCTTATCTCTCACACGTACTCACACACACAAACACACATTTTGTTATTAGAAAGTGTTTATTTTAAACAAATCACAATTTGTGACGGTGATATGTAGTTGTATGAATAAATATAAATAGTAATAGTAATATTGTATTTGATTTGTGAAATATTTAAATTTTCAATTGTGGTTTTCGTATGTAAACCGCAATTAACCACTAAAATTAACGCAAATATTTGCTTGATTATAGCTTAAATGAAGCTTATAAAAAATTAAAAAGTAAGTAAAAGTAAGCCTTTTTTTATAGTTACGTTATAAATGTTCACTTCACATTTTAAAAAGAAACCAAAAACAACTTAATAACAATCAAGGACAAAAAAGCTACGGACGACAGAAGCCTGTGGTGCCTAACAACTCATAATAAAAAAACATAATATATTTACGTCTCTACATATTTATCTATAGAAATAGATTATTTATTATATTATGTATTACTTAAAGTAAAGGATAGTACAGTATTTTAATAGGTCTTGTATTTTACGTATTAACAATCTTACTAATTTTTAAATAGCATCACGCTGTATCCTACTTACAGCCGGTATGGTATTGGAATCTGTTAAAACACTTCGTTTACAACTTTCCATTTAATTTTTGAAAAGATTACGTGCTGAATTTCGGAACTCAACGCTTGTCTTGTTACCAGAACGAGAAATTAATATAAATCATTCCCACGAGTGGAAATTGAACCTACATACGCTATACTGCTGCGTCGTGATAAGAAATTGAACTTACATACCAACACTGACCATTACTTATACATTTTTAACCAAATAACCAAAATATCATTAGCAATTTTCATACAAAATGGACAATATGAAAGGTCAAGTTAGTTTCTTATATTTAGTTCCTCGTACAGACCGTTGAGGCCTGTCGCAGCGCAGGGGCACAAAGTATGCCTGTAAACACAACTAGTTGTGGGTTCGATCCCCACTCAAGGAGAAATATGAACGTAAAGGAATCAAGGCTACAAGCCCGTTAGTTTTTGCATTTGTTGGTCACATTGTCTGTATTAAATGTTATATTATTTAATGTTTCATATTTAATACGTTTTAGAGTTTAATCTTTTAATAAGTTGTGAAAGAAAATGATCATTAGACACCATGACAGTCGAGTTGGTAGTGAGTTCGATTTACATTCAAAGTAAGTTTTATAAATGTATATAGAATAGGGATAAGTCGAATAACGTTAACTATACAGTCAATCTATTTAAATAAATAAACCAAAAAGTAAAGAACGAATCAACATTTTTATAGTTCTTCTTAGTTATTAGAGGCTGTAGTGGCGTAGTGGTATAGCGTCTGGCTTTAAATGTAACGGTCATGTATTTTTTTATTAATACAGAACGCTATAAGATCGTGACATAAAACTGAACGATATAGCCTTGCCTATTTACTTATAAAAATATCAATATTGACCGTATATTGTCTATCTGTCTAGAAACTAGCTATACCCATAATACTATACATTAGTATAGTATTATAAAGCTAAAGAATTTGTTTGGTTAAACAAATTCTTTAGCTTTATAGCCCTAGTCTCACTAATTACTGGCTCTTCTTTTTGTGTTGGATTTTTTATTTATCGAGGAAGGCTATACATACATAGGGTATTCGTTTCTATTCAACCCACTGTAACTGCGGTCAGTGTTGCCTCGGGCACTTTGAATGTTTTATGTGTCATACAAAAGTCTTGATTATTTCTACTTAAACATACGGGCAAAGACTCAAATGCAAGCTAGTTATTAAATAATAACATTCTTAAATTGTACGTTGATTGCTAGCTCTCAATTTGCGCATAAATATATCGCATTCTTAAAATGAAAGATCTGAATCAAATTACAAAAGTAACAAATTGTATGTGACAGTGTCTTCTCTTTTTTACTTAAATCATGTTTTTATCTTCAAGCTTTACCTCACATTTTAGAATACAGAAGACATGATGTTGTGACACTCTGTTCTTAGTATTCTGTCTAAATTCGAGACACTGCATGTCCAATAACGGAACTTAACTTTGCACTTTACTGTACCTTGAGGTACATTTTTTATTCATAAATTACATATCTATGACTGTAAACGGCATCTCAACACCGATCTCAGACTTGAGACCGGCTTATAAATACGGGCCCAAGTTCATTCCTTCGAGTGAATGTCAAATCCACAATGGTTGCGTTTACACTAAGATGGTGATAATATAAATAATTCTTATAGAGGAGCTATAAAACCTCTCTAAAATGACAAATTTATATTTATACTGTCTCTCACTTGCCAAAGTATATAAGCTTGATCTAAATCGTCTTTAAAGCGGACGACGAAAATATTATTATCAAATATATGAGTATGACAAAACAATGATTTCCGAAATAACATTTTCAGTTTCAGCTTCGGCTCTGTGCCAGTAATTACTCAGTCAAAGTGTATTTTAAAAGTACATAATATGTACATATATATACGTAGCATGTACGTAAGTCAATAGTTTCGTGAAAAATTATGTAATCATTTTCACCCTGGCCTTTGTAAAATACTGTTTATAGCATAGAAATAGGGATAAGATTAAACCTATTTGAAATATAAAAAGCTGTCGTGGCGCCTATAAACGCAACGATAGTGGTCTCGAAGAATGAATTATTCTCCGCTCCGAAGAATGAATTATTTTAATTTTTCGCTCTGGTAAGCGCGATGTTAAACTCCGTCACTACACACAACACGAAATGTTTCGAAAATTGGGCGCGAAGTGGGTAACAGAGTGTTTTAACATCAGTTTCCCTCCGCCTTCCATGCTATATGTGGGATACAGTGTGGGATTATTTTAGACAGTTTACTGTTATTTTATATTAAATAGATTAACATGTACATTTTAATAATATTAAAGATTTTATTAAAATTATGGATTAAATATTCAAAAATGTTTATTCCCTCCAAAAGAATATTTATTATATTTGCAAAAATTTTGGAACCAACCCAATCGTCACGCTTCTAGAAGGTTACTTAAAAACATTTTTAATGAGTCGTTGTTGCCAAAACTTTACATCTTCTAACAAAAAAAAACAAAATCTTGTATAGATAATATTTGTACATATATGAAACTGATTGAAGAAACAGATGATAGTAATAATAGGAAATCTTAAAACTGTTTCCGATTTAAAGGAAACCAAAAATATATATTGAAATCTTAGACTTAGATACTCTATCAAAATCAGCTGAGCCGACTCCAAAATTCTATCTCACGATATCTCAAAACTGCTTTATTGATACAAATTTCACTGAAGACCTTGTGGCGTAATAGGACAGTCTGACTAAACACGGTGGTGTTTGTGAGTTCGATCTTTACTCGGGGGAATGGTTATATCTAATTTATTTTAATTTTCATACTGTAGCAAGGCAAAACCAAGGCGTTAAATTTAGACACTCAAAACGCAATATTTTGAATTCAGCGGAGAGTGGAGCACTAAGTGTCTTCCCTCTGTCTACCATTAGGTTCCCTCTCCTAGTTATATAACGTTAAGCTGCTTTTTAGGGTTCAGTACCTTTTAAGGAAAAAGGAAATTCTTATAAGATCACTTTGTTTCCGTCCGTCTGTCTGTCTGTCTGTCTGTCAAGACCCTTTGTCTCAGGAACGCTTGGAGATATCGACTTGAAATTCAAACTATATACTCAGATCTACGGCTCCATGACTTCCTGATAAAAGCGTATTTCTATATATTTTGGTATTAAAGCCGCTAGTTCAATTGACATATCAAATGAATCTAGTTAAGCTAAGCCTAAATTTCAGAAGAAGCGTAAGACCTTTAATTTTTGTACGGAACCCTCGGTGGGCGAGCCCGACTTGCCCTTGTCTGATTATTTATTATTACAATATTTATTACAATGAACACCATAATTATATCTGTATAACTCAATATCTGAAATAAAATTTAAATAATAATTCTACGTGCATGCCCAATGTAAAAGATTTATTATTCATTGAATACTTTATATCTCGTGCGACTTAAAGATCTCCGGCTGTATAACAATCGAAGTTTATATTCGATTTTAATTTTTTCATAAATATCGATGTGTAATTACATTCTTTTTTTAATATTTAATATTTTCATTTTCTCGTTCTATCTATACATGAGATCATTAGAGGATACAACTTGGTACTAAAGAAAAAATATCGATTTAATATTGTAATCAGCACTTTAATTAATATACCAATAGAAATCCATTGGTCTTGTCAGTCAGTTCAATCAGTTTCTTTCTTACATTTCATATGTATAATGTTTGACTCGAGTGTGTCTCAAGTGAATAATGCATTTTTGAAAGTCCTCAACATAAAGTGCTAACCCAGATGTTAACTCAGATCTGAAAGAACTTTTTTTGATCTTAAATAAGATTTTTTTTATTCATAACTCTATACATTTTTTTAAGGTACACCAAAACTTGGTGAAAAAATAATAGCCTTACTATTTCATTTAAGATGAAAAAAAAAATGAAATTTAGTATTGGTAATTAACATTTTTCAAAATATTCAATTAGCATACCTAAAACTTTTAAAGTACCGATATCTCCTGTTTTAGTACCAGAATAATTTTTAATTTATGTGATAAGTAAAACTCTTTGTTGGTGGAAATTTAACCTTATTTCATTTAATAAACGCTTTTCGTCTAAGCATTACCCGCTCATTTCTCTATCTCGGTGGAAATCGAGCTTCACACTTGGGGTCACTTCCGTTGTTTGTTATTTGACTGAAATCTAAATAATGTAAAAAGTGAAAAATGTTTACATATCATATTTATCTAAGTAGATACGCTATAATTATCTTTATAAACGGAAATATTCGGTTACAGTTCTATGCGGCGCTATCGTTATTTATAGATGCAATATGATATTCAGTTGATCTGATGAGTCTTTTTATTTGCTTATTATCTTTGTAAAAGAGATGCCATATGGCGCGACAGTCGTTGTTAAATGGTCCAAAGAGCATTTCTCTTTATTTAGAATTGTTGGAAAAAAAAATTGTTTAGTAATGATGATCCAGATAAATTGAAAAGATATTGTTTAATAAATTTACGTTTAAACATGTTTAGCTCTATCGTTTTCAGATTTTCTCATTTTTTACTGTAATCTCTATTGCGATATTCTATCTCAATTTCTTTTATAATAATCACAAATTTTTCAGACTTATTAAAACTATGCATAAAGTAAGTTTTGTTAGTAAGCCCTATTATTTTTATTTTTTTAACGTATTATCACGTTCAATCAATTTAATACGTTCGATGACTTTTATCCCATATTAAAGAATCGGATTTATCATCACACTCATCATCATCATGATCATCACCAATCAAGAATCGACTCTATAACCATTATACAATAAACCACCAATTACCTGACTGCGTCATAACAACGTCAGCACCATTATCTACAATATCAAACATAAGTCGACTCTACACTATCGTCACGAGTCGTCGAAACAATCGTTTTATTTGCAACATATTGCAAGCAACATTACTGTAACAAGACTAACCGTAAACACTGCTACGTGAGTGGGTTCACGTTTTTCAGCACGTATGCGAGTATGCAATCCAAAAGAATATTTCAGGTGCAGAGATCAAAATTTTCTTTAGTAACATCTTCTTTATATATTTAGATATGTCTGTACCGTTACTGAGTGACTGACGGATAATGCACAGACAAAACAACTAAAAGTTGAAATAAAGTTAAGGAGTGTAGGAGACCATTGAAAGAGGATTGCCTGATTTTTTTACAGGAACAAGATAAACAAGATTTTCCATTTGTCATCTCATATTCCACGAAAACAAAATTGCGAGTGACGGCTAGTATTACTATTATAATAAAATAGATAGGTAAATAGAGGACTTTGGACCTCTGACACTTCCGGCGATCGTTAATGCGCATTTAAAACCGGAATACTTACACTCTTCGAAACACAAATAACATATCGCCAGACCAGACATCTTTCGACTGGAATTCCAACCACAATCGTCATGGCAATCAGTTACAGGACCATGACTTTCTCACACCTCTTCTTTATCCTAGTCATCTATTAAAAAGTAAAAAAATAAAAAATGAATAAATATGTGGGTTTGACCTTTTGATCCACATTCCCTAACCGAAGGCCGTTAACTAATCATTAATCTCAATTGAAGTCAATACTCATTGCTTCTAGCTATTGCAGCAATAATACTGTTATCAGACGTTGTGACGTCATATAACACTGAAATGCGTATTTGTAGTGCATATGCGGTTCTTTAATTTATATAAACACAAATATTATTGAAGCCGTAGTGGCGCAGAAATCCGTCGGGAAATGTATTGTTTTCGTTTTCAATGCCATTAAACATGCAATGTTTCTAAAATTGGGTAAAAAGTGAGAAACGGAGTCTCTTAACGCTAGCTTCCCTTTTTCTTTTTCCCACCCTGCATACACGGGATACAACGTGAATATATAAAAAAATGTATTGCGCGGTGTTGACTACCGCCACTCGACATGCAATAAATTGAATTCTAGCTGTTAGTGGAGAACGTAGTAAGCCACTACCTTCTCCACTAACCGCTATTGGTCATCTAGCTGATATTTGGTCATCATTTGATCTATGCGAATTATGTCATAAAAGTAATAAAAAATATTAAGAAGCTTAAAATAATTGTAATAATAATTCCTTAGATTTTATTACATACTTAAACCGACTGGTTTCCGCGAAGACTGGAGACGCGGGTTCAAATCCCGCTACGTTCAAATTTTTATACGTTTTCTAAATAAGTATTTTTCTTTCCTAAGTGTGGAATAACACTTTAAAAAATGTTAAAAAAATATTTTATTACATAGTCAACAAGTAGATTTAAGAAAAGCGTTTTAAAAATAATAATGTCAGAAACAAAGAAAAACACGAGCGAAAACACTTTGTCATTTTGACACATCTTTACCGGAAACCAAAGATACATTTCGACACATACAAATATTCGATTACAAGATTCTTTTCCCAAGAATACTCCACTTCTGAAAGTTTTGCCCTAGATATATCACGTTACGTTATGTTGCTGTATATTTTACTGCGTTTTTCTGTTTTTTGGATGACAGTGATAAAACCTAGCAACATAAAGTGAATGAATATTTTATATAGCGCAACCTTTACTTTATTTTAAGGCACGCTGGTCACGAGACAAGGCGCGGCGTTATGTTCTGCCACTCAACCTGCAATGCTTCACGAATTCGGGGGACAGAGAGTAGGAGACGAAGTGTCTTAACACTAGGCTAGGCATAGAGAACTAGTGTCAAGAGACTTTCTTCTTCACTTTTTCACTTATACATGTTACACGTATGTTTATTGTTTCTATAGATTCCCTTCTAAAGTATAGTTAATTTTTCTTTTTATTCGTGGTAATTCCTAAATAAATAAATTTCGCAATTTCATCGCATCTTACATGATTTTTTTACATCAAAGTTATAGACAATCGCTTATAGATAGATATAACAACAGCTACGGTCAATTCAAGGTAAATAAGACTAAATTATCATTTGAATAAAGGTCAAAATCAAATATAGCTATAATATACAACGACATTAACCGATAAGATATATAGGTGATAAGATGATTTTGATTGACACATATTGATAATGTTTGCTCAACTTGCAAAGATTTAAGAATCTTTCCAAGCAAGTGCGAGGTCATTAGTCCTTGCTAGTGTTAAAATCTTTTGTTATATATTTTTAAAAGTATAGAACTTAGAAACTTGAAGAACGTTGTTAGAACGGAGTGTTTTAACAATAGGTTCCCTCTGCCTACACTACTGTATGCGGGATACAGCGTGAAGCTGATGTATTTTTTATTTCAATCGTTGTATTTAGATGATTTATAAATTGAGGAAGAAAAAATTCGTTAAAAGGCCTAAGGCCGTCGTGGCGGAGGGGCACAAGGGTGTGACTGTAACGCGACAGTTGTGAAATCGATCCCCACTCAAGGGAATAAATGATTATTTATTAATATTTTCATGTCTCTGTCACCAAGGCAAAGTGAGTTCCGCCGCTCAACTCGCAATACTTCGAAAAATTTGGCGGAATGTAGGGAATGGAGTGTCTTAACACTAGGCTCCCTTTGCCTACACTGATGTGTACTTGATACAGCGTGAAGCTGATTTATTTTTTTATTTAACGTATTATAAACGTTCACATAGTGATAACAGCTAGCCACATTATCATCAAATTGCATTGTACCAAATAGCCAACGGTGCGTGCTATCAGTAAAAACTAGTTATATGTGATTTCTTTAGATTTCTTCACTTGACTAAATAAGTAAATTCAATACCAGCTATAGATATCGATACGGTTTTTTTCACCTTATATAGGTTGCCATATGGGACGAAAGGCCAGAAGAACCTAGTGTTAAGATACGTTCCTCACTTTCTGCCAGTTTAGAAATATTGGTTGTTGGGTGACTAAACCCAATAACCAACATTTCTAACTAATCAACTGAGTCGACCTTAATTGAAAATCGAACCCGCTATCATCGGATACGTAATCATGCACGTTTCTATTAAGAGTGGATGAACTAACGCTGCACTTTGCCTCGTGACCAAACGGACAAAAAGAAAATATTAAATACTTAGGGGGATGCCCCTGAGTGCATATCGAACCCACAACCGTCGCGTTTACAACCTCTGAGCTACGACTGCCTCCAATAAGGTAATTACCCTTTTATAACTTTGAAAACTAAAATAAATGAAAATAGTGTCAAACTTAATGATATTCTTATGATAAAGGAACTACGTAGAAGATAAATAAAATCAAATGTAAAGATAAATATATGCATATAGAAATATATATAGAAATATTATACAACAAGTATTTACGTAGTTTTTTTTACTATAATATTGTTTTTATAATCTAGTGGGATAATAATCAGACGTAAACGAACATAGACGTTCGAATCCCACTTTAGATTAGATTATTATAGGAAAACGCAAAATTTGTAGTTTTTTTTTTATTATTAAAAAAAATGATAGCCACTGATCATCTGGCATGACTAGAGACTTTTTGTATCTTTGTTTATCATTTAAAATATGACCTCTTTTTCATATTTATAATCTATATGATTATATAGTCTATGTAATCCAGTATTTTGCTCGACAGACTATATAGATATACAACTCGCTGTACGATACAAAACTCGATGCCACATTACGGCTAAACTCTTTGTTATACATAATAATTAATATGAGACTACCTCTGAAACATGAACTACCTTGTAAGAATAAACTAGCAAATAAAAAATAAAAAGAACAATAATATAGTTGTTTAATATTATAATCATGAAAACAAAACATTTTTAAATATAACATTTTATGAATATCTAAATTCAATACTAAAAAACAAAACTGTGACAATCGATCTCGTGTTATCAAGATAACGAAAGAAAGTGCAGTAAAGTAGGTTTATATAAAAAGATGTCTATTATTTTTAGCTTCTCAGAACCTAGGGTTCATACGCTCTATTCAACCCCCAATTTTC
Organism: Heliconius hermathena; assembly: GCA_013403705.1. Taxonomy (NCBI): domain Eukaryota; kingdom Metazoa; phylum Arthropoda; class Insecta; order Lepidoptera; family Nymphalidae; genus Heliconius; species Heliconius hermathena. Next base: position 36,838 of record JAAIXJ010000078.1, read on the forward strand.
TAACTTTTTGGCCAATTTTTGTACATTGCGTATTGGGTGGCGGAACTTAATGCTGAACGTTTTGCAAAAGCAGGGGAATCAAAATAGTTCAAACATCATTATTTTGCTGAGTGGAAATCGAATCCGCAAACATCGCATTTAGAGTCAACCACACTACCATTGCGCCACGATGACTTCCTGTATTTATTTTTTTGTTCAGCTTCACGCTAAACTAGTGTTTCCTAACTTCCGCCGAATTTTTGCATTGCGTGTTGAGTGGCGGAATTCAACGCCGCTCTTTTCACCTTACCAGGTACCAGAGCGAAGAATAGAAATATTAATAAATAATAATTCATTCCCCCGCGTGGGAACCGAACCCGCAACCATTGCTTTACAGTCACACGCTTATGCCCCTGCGCGATAACGGCCTCAATCTTCTATATCTAGAAAAACTACGGCTTTACAACGTACTGCTCATATACATACTTTCATAAAGAATAATTTTTCCTGTAATCTATTTGTAAATTGCTATTTTAGCATTGCAAAATGGTTACACGCGATGCGAGCGGATCGTTTAGTGGAAGTGTTTAAATTAACACTACTTTTTTAAGTGGCAAGCCCAGTTTTTTATTATATAAGTTTTTCCTTTATCTTCTTCACGCATCTCGCTTCTCAATTAAGACGTTTTTACCTTCGTGTCAGTCAGTCAGTCAGTGTTGAGACACTCCGTTCTCTACTTTCCGCCGAATTCTCGAGGAATTGTGTGTTGAGTGGCAGAAAGAACATAATTTCTTCAAATAGGAATTGAACTTACAACCGTCGCGTTTACAACCGACCTTTCAATTAGGTCATGCTGGTTTCAATATTATGTACGTTGGTTTGTCATAACAATTATTCATACATTTATTATTTTATAATATCTCTATTTACAATATATACCTACATAAAAAAAATATTTATATTTTCTTAAGAAATATTTAACCCTATTTTTTATTATTTTATTATACAAAAATGTGATAAAGATAAGATATAACTCAGCTTTTAATTTTCGAAGAAAACTGAAAGACGGGTATTCACCGGATGGCACTTGACATTTATTTATATAATATGATTATTATTCGATAATATCAAAATTTTAAATATATAAATAAAATATTAACCATTGACTTTTTAATTGAAAATTTTCTTAATTTACAACTATCAACGCGACAGATTGTGAATTCGATTTCCACTAGAGGAAATGAAATATATATTTAATTGTTCAATTCCTCACTCTGGGAACGAATCAAAATGCGACGTTGAGTTCCAATTCTCAACACGCAACGTCTGACGAATTCGATGGTAAATGGAAGGTTCCCTCTGCCTGGTTACACCTCCTATGTGCGAGATACTGCTATAATACTCCATATTTCTTTGTTTCGATACTTTAGATTCACTATGTCATAATTTTATAAAATTTAGTTGATATGTTTACATTTATCTCTGACAAGATATACTGCAGCATTAAGATCCGCCACTCAAACGTTTCGAATCTCGAATGGTGAGGTGGAGAGGCGAAACGGAGTATCTTGACACTAGGATTTCTGAAAAATGGTAGCTGTGCCCTATAAATTAAGATTTAAATTATAAAAAGTTTATTTTAAAATAACAACAAGAGAATAGCATAGATATAACCAGGTCGCATCGCTGCATTCTACGAAGTTGCGTTACGTAAACGTGGATCACGTATGTTATGAATGACACTTAAAGAATTAAAAACAATTTTAAGAAATTTTTACTCTGTTTTAAAATTTTTACATGAAAAAATTGTCACAACAAACAGAAAATTTGTTTTTAAATTGATTTTAAAGTATATAGCGAAATATAATCACAAACATTCTTCAGCAGAGTAGGTAGAGGGAACCTAGGGTTAGAGACTCCGTTACGCACCTTCCACTTAATTTTCGACATATTTATTGTAGTGAAACCCAACGCCGCAATTTGTTCTCACTTGATCAAAGAACTGGAAATAAATCAATAAGTAAAATTTTATTCTTATTCGTTAAAAATCAAAACATTCATTAACATATTTTAATATTATATGTAGACAGCTACAAGTTAAAAGCTTTATGGTTAGTGACCATGTAACGTTGTTACCAAGGCGGCGCTCTTTTTACGGACTTTCTATATCAACATTTTAAATATCAATTATTTATAATTATATCTTTGCAATATCTCTTTAGTATATTAAACCAATTATTGAAATTTGAGGTCGTCATGACACAATGGGACAGCGTCTGGAAAAGCGATGGTTGTAGGTTCGATACCCATTCGGGGAAGTGATTCTATTTAAATTAAGTTTTTATTTTTCTACAGTGACAGATAGAGCACGGTGTTGAGTTCAGCAGGTTACCCGCAAAGATCTTATTAGTAAAATTTCAAGATTCTAGATTCTAGATTCGCTAATGTCTCAGTCACTTTACAGTGTATACATGTATAGAGGCCAGTTGTGGCACAGGGGCAATGAATTATTTAATATTTTTATTTCTTCGTTGGTATGGTAACGATGCAAAGCGTGGCGTCGAGTTCCGCTACTCAACACGCAATGCCTCCTGAGTTTGGCGGAAAGTAGAGAACGGAAGTGTCTTAATTGGGACGGAGTGTCTTAATACTAGGTTCTTAATCTCACTCTGGATACCCTGCTATATGTGAGATACAAGAAGAAAAAAATATATACATGTAGACATTTAATCTAATCACCTCATCTCATATCTAACAAAATTTTAAATTTGACTTAAATATATGAAAAAATAAAAATTTCATGCAACAAAACTGTAAATTTAAGTTAAAATGTAAATATATACATATATCCGTATATAAACGACCGGTTTTTAGCACTTCACTGGCACTTGTCCGAGCTTGTTTTATTTTATTGGTCACGTTTTGGTTATTTGGGTGAATGCATTCGATGCAGAACTTTGGCAGCGCCAAAAATAAACTCTTAACGCCGTTTTTATGTCAAAACTGAAATGAAGCTATTAAATTATTCTTTTCTAAAGTCACTTAAATAAATAAAATAAATCAGTTTCACGCTGTATCCCGCACACAGCAGGGTAGGCAGAGGGAACCTAGTGTTAAGACACTCCGTTCCCCACTTTCTGCCGAATTCTGGAGGCATTGCGTGTTGAGTGGCAGAACTCAACGCCGCGCTTAACCTCGACACCAGAGCGAAGAAAATGGAAATATAAATTTAAGTAAATAAAGTTACTTTTATATTATAAAGATGAAAATTATACATCAGTTTTTTATACTATTGATTTTGAGATTGATTCTAAACGTCTGACTGTAAAGGTCAACGATCTTGGGTTCGATTCCCTCTCAGAGGAATGGATTATTTTTATTTCCTCGCTTTGGTAACGTAAAGTTCCGCCGGTCACCACGCAATGTCTCGAAAATTAGGCAGTGAATGGAGAACGTACTATCTTAAGCTCTACTAGATTCCCTTGCTATATGCGATCTGTAGTTGTAAATTAATGTCAACTTTTTTATATAGTGTATCAGTCAATCACTTCAGTAAGTTATTTTTGCCTTTAAATTAGTGAAAAAAAGAAACACAAAAAAAATCACTTCACTTAAATTACGTCCCGATATCGCTAATTATTAGCACGTTACTTATCGCTACTGTCAGAGGATTTCATTTACATACTTATTTTTCTTTTTTATTCAATTTTAATTGGGTACATACTTTACAATGGCCTTACCATATATAATTTATTTTTATTAATTTATTTATTCTACTATATAGCTTTTAATTTTTTTAAGTAAAAGTTTTATTTATAATAGTATGTGTCTAGAATATTAGAAATACGTTTTTGGTAAACTCCATTGTTACTTTGCAAATTAGATGTTTCTCACTAAAATATTCTTTCCTAATGATACTTAAGAAATAAAAAAGTAAATCTTAAATCTTAAGATATTGCCTATTTAAATCATTGTTTGCCATAAAATCAAAAACAAATAGTCATTAAATAAGGAGTCACGGATCGGTATGAAAAAATGAATTGTATTCATCAAAGTAATTTGGCAAAGCGCGGCGTTGAGTTCCGCCACTCAATACGCAACGCTTCCAGAACTCGGCGGAAAGTGGGGAACGGAGTGTCTTAGCACTAGGTTCCCTCTGCCTACCCTGCTGTGTGCGGGATACAGCGTGAAGCTGAAGAAGAAGAAGAAAGCAATTTGAACATATTTTAACATAACTATAGGAATATATTATCCGGTATAATAAAACGAATTTATTTACCTTAGTTAAAATAAAATACGTCGAGAAATAAGTTTCGATATCAACATATTTATTTGTAGAAACCTATATATGTTAATAAATTACGAGTATATGACGTCATGACCTTGTGTGACGTTTTCTGTCATCGAACTGCAATTACAGTAATAGACTACAATAGATACAATGCTAAAATGAACTTTCTGTAAAAAATATAAGATCCAATTTACAGTGGCTATATTTTTGCTTATCAAATTGGAGGTTGTGTAAAATAAAGAGGCAGATAAAACAATATAATTATATTTAACATTTGATTTGAATTAAATTATAGTTTTCCATATAATATTGTTAAGAGTCCGTCCGTTGTGTGTTTGATTCCCACTCAGGGTAACGAATTATCTCTATTTCCTCGCTCTAGTTATAAGATAAAGCGCGGCCATGAAGTCTAAAACTCTACACGTAGTGTTCCAAATTTGGCGAAACGTGGGTAACAGTGTGTCTTAACACTACATTCCCGCTGCCTATCCTACGATATGCAGGATACAGCGTGAAGCAAAAAAAAACTAGGCAGACGAAAATGTTTGATTTCATTTAAATAACAGTTTTATTCCTTATATTTACTCAATTGTTTCACAAGAGAAGCGAAGCGAAATACGATATATCGTTACGACCGGTAGCTCTACATTAACAAACACAAAATTTTATATTTCTCTGTAATATAAATATTATTGGTAGTTTAAATAAACACATGTGTGGTAGCAATAAAAACATATTTAGTCGTCATATGGTAGATCACTTTCGCTGCAACCGATGGACAGTGCAAAAGTATTACATTTTTTAATCTTGTTGTTATTTATAATAGATAAATGTAATTTAATAAAATAAATAAAATTAGATCACAGGTGTTTTTATTTTATTTTATGACTGTTTTGATAAAACAGAGACGCAATGAGGAAATAGAGATGTTTTTAACATTTTAAAAATATTATTCCACACTTAGGAAAGAATTTTTTTTTAAACTAAACGGCTTTGCCGCAGTCGGGAGATAACCTTCAATTCGACACAGTCCAGCCACATACACATTTATCCATAAGTATTTATATAAAACTCCTCCGCTACCGACTGCCAAAATATTGCATTGACTTAAAAAGTTGAAAATTGACATATAAGTGGATTAGGAAGTATACGGAAGCACCAGAGGAGTATTTCTCAAAACTTCTACAGAAACGCTAAACTAAGGTATTTTCCATTTTAAATTTTTATGTCCAAACAAACAAATAAGTATATAATGTTAAAAAAAAACGTTTATTTATTATAATACGATACAACAGACGTAAATGTTCAAGTGGCGCCAAACAACCGCTTTTTTTCTAAGAAACCGTGCGTTGCAATAGACTAATATATTAAAAAACAAATAAAAATGATATTACCTCGTATGGATAATATGATTCAGTCATAAATGCAACTAGCGTCGAATTGCGACCGTAATATAATAATACTGTGTGACACCTGCGGCTACGGTCGCGTTGTCAAGTAGAAGTAACTAAGATCTCAGTGCCTTAGGTACCTAACACTGACCGTAGGTATAGTAGGTTCTAAAGAAATGATCAACGTGAAGTAATATAGCTTATATCCTTCCTTGAAAAATAGATTTTTCAATACCATAGATTTTTTCATTTGGAGGCAGTTATTATTGAATTTGGCGTATTCAACCAAACAAACTCTTCAGCTTTGTAATAATAGTATAAGTAAGTAAATGAAACTTGACGGCAACATATGTACTTGACTGCACCCACGATAGTCGTGAGTTCGATTCCCACTCGGGGGAATTATTTTTTTTTATTTCCTCGCACTACCTACCCGCCTATATGTGGTATTCAGAGTGAAACTAAAAAAATATTGACGCTAATTTTCTATCAAAATGCACGTATCTATAACGAATAAAAAAAAATCATTTGAGATCAAAACAAACAAACAACGGAGACTTGATTTTTTTAATGACGCGAAAGGTTACAGTCATATGTATTATAGACCGTAGATTATTATAGCCCCTCTACATCCATTTAAAGTGAATCTCACAAGAAAATAATAATGTTTTTTTTTAATTCTACTTTTCTGTGAATTTTTGTTAGGTAAGCTAAGCTAAGTGAGTTTATTTTAGTTTTAAGCATGACCAGCCTAGCATGGTAGAACTCTACGATCCTCCTTTCATTTGAGATATTACACGTGGAGTGGCAGACTCCAATGCAAGGAAATGAATATATTTTTTAAAATAACAATTTACATTTGCCCGGGCGATGATTGAACCCACAACTATTGTACTTATACATTGTCCCCGGGAAGCTTTGATACTGAGAAAAAGTGTAAAACGCAATGGATTTTTTAAACTATATATTAATTGTTTTGTAAAACAAAAGAGATCTATTTGAAAAACATTTACAGTATTTAATCAGAAAATTGCATATCTGGAACATTTAACATTGGTTTAACCTTTAACATTGATCGCTTTAACAAACCGTATCGAATTCGGCTTAATGCGTTACGGTCTTCAAGTAATATCGTAAGCTAATTGTATTAAAATAACGGTGACTAGTCTTGAAATAATCATTGCGTTTATCAATATAATATTATTGAGTCGACGTGGCTCAGGGGTACAGCGTGCTATTGTAAAGGCGACGGTTGTGGGTTCCCAGTCGGGGGAGTAAAATATTTAATATTTTAATCTCTTCGCCCTGGTATCGGTAACGAGCGCGACTTAACACACAATGCCTAAAGATTTCGGCGGAAAGTGGAGAACGGAAGTCTGTTAATATATGTGGAGTTTCCTTATACTAGGTTCCCAGGTTCCCTCTGCTTACACTACTAATGTGGGATACAACGTGAATCTAAAAAAAATAGAATTGAAATCCATTAAAAACAGACAAAACAAATCAGGGCAAACTAGTAAAATCTTGTCAAAAAGTAAAATAAAATAATAATAATAGAAGTGACGTAAGAACAACAACATTCTTCTCTTATTCATATATACGTAAGTACATATAAACGCGTGACCATATAAACATGTTACATATGAACTATTCAAAAAAAACTTGAAAAGGAATTACCTTTTTGAGCTTACTTACGGTCTTTAATAATAAATCGTTGATTCAAAAAAATCTAATTTGATCCCTTCCAAAAGAGGATTAGATGAAAAAACGTTATTCTGTACAGAGACTTCTCATAAACAAATTCTATAGAATTTTTAAGGTTAGTGTATATGAGTTTTATATTGTAAGTTGCATGTTGAACATACCAAAGATAGGGGAAACAGGGGAACCTAGTGTTTAAGCTTTCGAGACAATACGTATTCAAAGGTTATCATAGTATGTGTCAAACCACTGAGCCGCTAAAAAACGACAACCAAAATAAAACTTAAATTATTCTATTATATCTCAATTTACAAATAAAAACTTATATGACTCTGTTCTACTAATTTTGCAAAAATGCTATAACCGCAAAATATCTAGTATGGCTATAAAATTTACTTCACATCGTTAACATGGTCGACCCGTATAATAAAGATTGATAGCCCCCTGTTAAGTCATTAGATATATATTTATTACTCACTAAAGTACGTAAATGAACCTAGTATGGATATTGCTTCATTTTAAAAATCTAAATTTAATTAATTTAATCTAATCTAATTTAATCAGCTTCACGCTGTATCCCGCACACAGCAAGGTAGTCAGAGGGAGCTAGTGCTAAGACACTCCGTTCCCCACTTCCCGCCGAATTCTGGAGGATTGCGTGCTGAGTGGCGAAAACTCAACGCCGCGCCTTGCCTCGTCACCAGAGCGAAGAAATGGAAATATAAATTTAAATAAATATTTCATTTGCTCGAGTGGCTCTGCGCCCCTGCGACCACGACGATCTAAATGCCTGAGCTAACTCTGACCTCAGGTACACGCTGTGTATATATAGTTTTTCTCCACGAATAGACCATCACATACCAGAAAAATTCCAATTTAAACCACTAGTTACTGAGATTAACATGTTCAACCAAACAAAGGAGGCTGCTCCTTTGTAAGGTCAAAAATCAAATAAAACACGTTGTATACACTTCCTTACAACAAAATTTACATACAATCATTTATACACACGAGTGACCGCTCTATGGGAACTTTCTCCTTAGCATATATTAAAAATACCAAAATAAGTATTATGTAACATTATTTATACTTATGGAAAGGCTTTCTTTTCGGTGCAACGGAGTTTAAGCTCCTTTTATAGGTAAACAGTAATTTTTAATGAGCAATTACAGCATAGTTGCTGAATTGAATGGCCGTGAGTCTGAATTCGAATTTGAAATTTTATTATTTGAGGCAGTAAACGTGACGGTTGTGAATTCGATTCCCACTCGAGCGACTGTAATAATTATTATTTTCATTTTCGTAACGTGTAACGACAACGGCGGAAAGTGGAGAACGGAAGTGTCTTAACACTAGATTCCCAGGTTCCCCTGCTAATATAATAATACACATAATGAATACAAAAATAACAAAATAATTTGTTTAAAACTGTAACTTTTGACATATTTTAACTTTCTCATAACACGAACTGTACAACCTTTCACCCTTATTGTTTGTATTTTAAATGATTAGTTGATTACCATACAAAGATGTACCAAGTTATGTGATGTATCTTATGTGTTGAGAAATTACGCAATATCTTTAAGTCGGTTTTAAAACGTAATCGAACACCATAAATACTGGATAGTAAGACAAATTGCGGCGTTATGTTCCGCTAAGTCCCTTAAACACTAGGAAAGTTAAGAGCAAAGTGATATAAAAAAAATTATACCAGTTTTTAATTTTTTATTAAGTTAAGTAATTTGCGGTCATTAAAAATACATTAATGTGTACAAACTTAAATCAGATTATCTCCGTATAATAGCCAAGATTGCATTATTAATATAAAAAAATAATTACATATTATTACATACGACGATTTAACGCGTTTTATGACTTCATCGAAAAGTGAATTTTAATTTGTACATTATTTTTAGTTGAAAAATAAATATCTTAAGCGTAACACAATATCCATATTGGATTATTTAACAAAATGATTTTTTTTACTTTACGCTGTATTCCGTGTAAAGGATAGGCAGATGGAATCTAGTGTTAAGACACGCTGTTTTCTTCTTTTCATTTAGTTTTCGAGACATTGCGCGTTGAGTGGCTTAACGCCGCGCTTTGCCTTGGTACCATTCATTCACACGAGTGGAAATTGAACCTACAACTTTAGTGCCCCTGCACCACAATAACTTCTATGAAAACCTAGTTATTAAGCTTTAATAGTATATAATACATAACTATATTATAAAAGTACCATAAATAAAATAATATATTTTAAATTTAATATGGGAATACGATAAATCATTTCTGATTTTGAGTTTTTTGCTCAAAGCAATCAAGTTGCATCCGTAAACACTGAACTTAGCTTTTTTATTTGATAAATTTTGATTCGCAACAGCCTTTCGTAATTTATTATTATTGTTTTAGGGTTGCACTATATTATTTTGTAAAATTTGTTTTATTTATTTTATATCTTTTTTCTTGCATAATATTTAATAATATAATGGAAGTTTCACGCCTTATCCTACATATGGGAAACATACGAAACCTAGTGTTAAAACAGTTCGTCTCTCATTTCCACCCAATTTTCGAGACTTTGCGTGTTGATTGGCGTAACTGAGCCCCGCGCCATGATTAAAGTTAATCGAAAATAATCGAAAATATCAATTGAAAACTACAAGTATGTTAAGTAATATTTCATAGAGTCTGAATGTAAGCGCGGCACTTGTGGGTTAATTTTCTACTCTGAATAATGAATTATTTATTTTCATCCCTCTAGTAACAATACAAAGCGCAGCGTTGAGTTCCGCCACTCATTGTACAATTACTTGAAAATTTTACAGTTCACGCACTCCTCGTGACACTTTCTTTAAGTTCCCTCAATCTACTCTTCTATATTCGGAATACAGCATGAAGCCGATAATAAAACATTTTACCATCCCTACACTCCCATTGATACTTTATACTGAAACTTGAACCGAAATTCTCCAAAACATCAACAAAAACTCGCTTTAAGAGTACTCGGGGAAAAGTAAAATGAATAATTCACTGCGCTTCCTTTCTTTCTTTCTTTCTTTTCCTTTCTTTCTTTTCTTTTCTTTCAAATATCGAGCATTACGCATTACACAAGTTTGAACCACCGCGTCGTGTGGGACATTCCGATTTGTACTAAAACAGTGTATGTTTATTTATTGTCCGATTACAATGGACGCGGCCGGAATATTTTATCATAAGAATTTTGTTTTGTTAAGGCTATACCGACATTAATGTACAGAGATAATCTTTGTATTGAGTTAAATAATTAAAAAATCGAGGAATTCGTGGCGCTGGAGAATGTAAACGAGACAGTTGGGGATTCGATTCCCAGTGGTGAGCATAAACTATTTATATTTCCTCGCTCTGGTATCAAGACAAAACGCGGCGTTAAGGTCCGTCACTCACCACATAATGTTCTGCAAATTAGACATTTAAAATATTCACATATGAACATATTACACAGCTTGCTTTTATTAAATTATTTGTGCTAAAATTCGTATCTTTGCAATGACTGAGTCACATGACTATCTGGTGCTATGCTATCAATAGATAATTTAAAATGAAACTGTTCACATAGTGACTAAAAGTTTAGTAGACACTACACTGTAATAAATACTTTAATATCATAAATAACATCTTGATTATAGCATATTAAGGTAAGGCGTGGCGCAGGGGCACAAGCGTGCGACTGTAAAGGCGACAGGTTGTGGATTCGATTCTCACTCGAGGAAAACGAATATTTAATATTTTCATTTTCTCGTACCGAGACAAAACACGATAATGCCTCCAGAATTCGGCAAGAAAAATAGGGACCGAAAGTGACTTAATGGAAACGGAGTGTGTTAACATTAAGTTCCTATGTTCCCTCTGCCTACCTTACTATTTGCGGGATTCATCGTGAAGCTAAACAAACACCATTTAAGGCCAATGGAATAGCATCTGACTGCAAAAAACAATGATTGTGCGCGGCGTTAAGTTATAAATAATATCTCAAAAATAAAGCGTAAAGTGGGAAACAGAGTGTCTTAGCATTAGGTTCCCTCTGTACATCGTGCTGTGGGAATAAAATCGGCAATTAACTTTGTTATTATGAAAGCAAACCTATAAATAATATATATGGTAAACTACCTTAGACAATGTACAACTATAGATGGATGGAAACACAAAAAAAGAACAATTAAAGTCCACCTCATTATCTTATAATTGAAGAATGCTTTTAACACATTCATTTTAAATCCTTTCACCGGTAACATTACAAGATTTTTAGTAATTATCGACAAATTGAATTCTTATCGAAAACAGTCTACAGAGGTGTTCTATCTCTAAGTAATAAGTATTTTTAATATATTTTTAGTCTCAAGATATTTTTGTTGTTACATTTTTTTTAGCTTATATCTCGGACATAATAGGGTAATCGAGGGACCCTGGGAACCTATACTGCTTCCTGATTAATTTGCTCCGTTCTTCTTGATCGGCGGAACCCAACGCATTGTTCAGTGTCTATTTTTAGAGCGGCGAAATAAAAACCATCGTGGTTACGTCAAACGCTGTTCCACTGCGTCACGACTCATGACGGCCACAGTCAATACAGTTTTCTTTGCCTACCGCCTATCCTGATATGTAGGAAAAGTATAAAATTGAATTATATTACTAAATTGTACTTTTTTTGTTTTTCAAAAATCTTACATATCTTAAGGAAATAGAAGCTCATCGTGCCGTCAAGCAAATTCACCAACTAAGCCAGATTAACTAGTGCTTAATTTTATCACAGCGTGACATGCTTGAACGCACGTCGCCAAATGATAGCAATAACTACGATATCGAATTCACGCTCCTAGAAACGTCAATTAGTGTTTAACTGCCATTAAAACGTGAGTGAGTGAGCGGTAAGAGAGGCAGGGCAAGACTTCGGTTGACGGTTCGAGAACACAGTATCGATAATACTGTAGGATGTCAGGTGAAAAGCATGAGGAGCCCCCGAAGAGCATGTATGAAGCAGTTGATGAGTGTAAGAAGCAAAAGAGGTATATAGAGATCGCAGCGTTTGGCGCTCCGATCTCTCTGGCTACCCGACTAGAGTAGACTATAAAGCGTGAAGCTATAAATAGCTTAGATAAATAGTTTAAGTACTTCCCGAGTATTTCTCATAAGAATTAGGAACTCAAAATATATATTTTACCAGATACTTTTAGTAGAATAATCTGTATTATGATGATAATGAAGTATCTTAACTCAGTTTCATATTCGAGAAGAAATTGGAACGTTATCACATATGTTGTTTTTACAACATACTTTAAGCATTTACGACCGACAACGTAAAGACGTTAAAATAAGCATTTTATATAGAGGCCGTCGTCGCACAGTGACACAGCGTCTGACTGTAGTCGCGACGATTGCAGATTCAATTCCCACTTTGGTAACAAGATAAAACGCGGCGTTAAGTTTCACTACTTTCCCTATTAGCTTCGCGCCCTATCCCGTATATTCCTATATACGAGATAGCGCGTGAAGTTAATAAAAATTGATATATAATACTCTTCATATAACACAAATATTTAACTTGTCGTAACTAATAAATCATGAATCTGTTACCAATTAAACATTTTTATGTATACAATTGACTTTATTGGTTCCAATCGACCAGTCCCATTGAATATGAAGTGTGATTTATCATTTATCGTCACGTCCTAACCCTTGGATAATATACATAGCTATAGATAAAACTATAGATGAGTAATAAATAATTGTTATTAAAATATTTTGTTTATCGCCGGTTTAAATGCCGTCGACATACAACTTGTTACTCTTTTTGACTTAGAATCGCGTAACTTAACGCTCTACGCCGGGTCTTTGTCTTGGGAGAGCGGGGGATTAAAGTTATTAATTCTCTTATATGGTAATGCGAGTACGAGTTCTACGAGTTCTACTACGTCTAGGCTTTAGAATAAATAACGTAAAATCTCACTTTTGGCGTTTTCTGACAAATTTTGAAAAAACGAAACGAAAATACACGTAGAGATCATCGTGACGACTGTGAACGCTTATGAAATATTTAATATTTCCGCGCTCTGATAACGAGGCAAAGCGCGGTGTTGAGTTCCGCCACTCAACACGCTCTCCAGAATTTGATGGAAAGTGAGGAGCGGGGTTTAGCTGTAAAATTAGGTTCCCTCTCCCTACTCTGCTATGTAGGGGACACAGCTTGAAGATAACATAACTTAAAAGTGAAGTACTTTGTATTGTTTCCAAGTAAAACATACTTTTTTGTATTGAAACATTGTGTTAGTAGAAAAACGATTGATAACAAGCGATAGTATGGACTTTCTAAGTAATTTCTTAACGACATTGATTAATGTTAGATAAAAAATCGTTACAATATCTTTAACGATAAAGATAACTACGCTATATTTTTGTGTCTTTCGCTACAAAGAAGATTCTTTTATAATGAAAATTGCTATTTTTTCAACTCATTTTTACTATGTCGACTTGTAACTTGAATAAAATCTAAGAAACCAAATTTCATGCTTTTGTGGTAATTGAATCATCATGAAACTTGGTGGTTATACATAGCTCAGGTAACAATAATTCAAGTTTAAATTTAAATTTAAAATAATCTTATAAGCACTTTTGAATCGTCCAATGAACATATAAACAAAAAAAAGCTACCACCGGTTCGGAGGGCAGTTCTGCTAAGAAGAGCCAGCAAGAAACTCAACAGTTGCTCTTAAATAAAATATAGAATATGGTCATCAAGCTGGTCTGATGATGGAGTCAGAATCTGAATAGGTACTAGTATTGCTACTACTCTTCAGAGGTAACTAGCAAGCCACTCTAGCGTAGGCTCATAGAATTTATAGCTCCAACCACATTAAAAGCTCTATACTCGTTGACCACTGAATAATATGGAATGGATGACTATGGATTAATTGGAATGGTATAAATTTGTATTGGAAACAATATCGACCATATCCAATTACCAAATCGAAGTTGTCAATCATTTATAATCATTAAATCAGTCTACGAAATTATATAAAGTCTTTACATAACACTATTTTCTTATTATCATCGTAAACCGTCAAAGATTAAATTGATAAATAGATATATACATGAAAAATAGAGCCCCCGTTGCTTTGTTATCAAACACGTACATAGTACATACTAGTTGATAATTAAATAAATATATGAAAAAAATATTTTATTAGAATTACATTACAAAGGGATTTTGGCTTTTGCGCACTGCCTTTATGCGTGAAATGTACTATTAATTTGGTTACCTCTTAATTTTTTTTTGATATTTTTGTTCTTGTAAAATATTTTATATCCTATTAATTCTCACACGAGTATCCCAAATTATAATATCATAAAAAAATCAATTATTATATTATACTATATTCCATTTTCCTATTTTCAATTGGAGAAATAATTCAATATTTTTAAACATTTCTAAACTGTTAATCCACACTTAGGAAACAAAAAAACCTATTTAGAAAACGTATAAATATATTATTATAATATATTAAATATATTATTTATGTTGTTAGCATCTCATAAGTTGTAACAAGTGTATAAAAATTTCGACGTAGCTTGATGAGAACGTATGGCTTAGTGGTCAGTTCGTTCATTTTTTTATACGTTTTCTAAATAAGTAAAATGATTCAAGCTCCCAATAAACACACAATTGTATATGTATAATAAAGTTCTTGCCATATTGTCATTTACTATAATGACACGGATACAACTCAATTAATCCCTAAAAATTTAAAAATAAGTAAAAAAATAACTAATTTAACTTTTTTTGTTACAGTATAGCAACGAAAACGACACAGCCGTTCCACGTAGCGCTCGCTGTGCTAGTAATAGCGGCGTGGCTTACTAAATCTGGGTCTAGTGCCAACTTGAGGGGCTGGAAGGCATTGTACGTGGGGGCCGTCGCGACTCACCTGGGGGCGCAGATATGGATGACTTTAGTGTCAGGTACGTTGAATTTTTCTGGAGAAAATAATGAAAGTTTTGTTTTTCGGGTTCCGTGCCTTAAAAATAACAATATGGAATCCTTATAGACAGATGGACCGTTTTGTTGCTCGTTGTCGGTGGCTGTTTGTCTGTCTGTTAAGAACATTTATCTGAGATTGCGTACCAAATGTCAAAGTCTAGAGTTTCAGATTTCAGTCTAGGGTTCTAGACTGAAACCTTAAGAAGGAAAAAATAAGAATTGTTTGTACTCTCCTATCTTAAAGAGTAATGGTATTTTATTTGTTTATATTTTTTTATCTTAACGTTGTATTCCGTATATTGCAGAATAGAAATAGGAACCTAGTGCGACACCTCGTTCCTTACTTTCTTAGTTACATATAAATATGTTTACTAACTATTTTTTAACTATGTAGTTAAAAATATGTATAGTCAAAAGTATTTTTTTATTAAGTGCAATTTTTTTTTATTTTAAAATGTGCAAAATATATAAAAATAAAATCAGTGCAAAACAGATTAACTGTATACTAGCATTACATAAATATAATAAACAGGGCTTATATAATTAGATAATTTTAAATATAAAGTGATAATTCCAAATCCTGAGGCTAGACGTTTTTTTTTATCAGATAACTCTGAAATCACAAATGAATAAGATACTTTCCTGAAAAACCGCGTGAATGCCAAAATCAAAATTATAAAAAATAATAAATATTAAAAATATACCAATTGACGATCTGCTATTATCTAAATAATTCATTCATCCCATATTAAAGAGCGAAATTTAAATCTTTTCCCTACCCTATATATAAAAATAAATATAACATCATTATTATTATATTTTTTGCTTACCGAAAGTTATGATATCTTCTATTAATGTAGACATTTGCTATAATAATCTCTACTCCGATATTTTTTTATCTTAAAGACGTATTGTTTTTCTCAGAAAATATATTTGTTTTGGCTGGGATTTGTTTGTAAGTGTTATTGTTCTAAATAGTACAAAACTGTCAGACTCTATGTAATGTCTAATACTTTACGGATTTTTATATGTACAAAATAGAATATTTTATTAGACTAAAGTAGAAAATAATAGAGATTTCCCCACTCTCTCCTCATTTAAGGTCATTATTTAACTAAATACGAGGCAAAATATTTTTTGCGAACACTACAATATCGACAGTACTCTAAAGTTCTTATGTTTTCGCGCCATTAGTCATCTCCTTATTGAAAGCTTTACACGTACCGCTCTTCCTTGCTTTTGTAAAGTATGTGAGAGCTAGTAAATATATGTTATGTTTTATATTTTTTCCAATTTTTTCACGTATTTTCCCTTTTTGATTATAAATATAATGCTTAAGTGTTTCTTTTTAGACATGGATATATGGAATAATTATTTTTAAATACATACAAAATCATAAATACATATCACACCCTCCATCTTCACTTCCACAACTTACATTTCAGTACGGTTTATTTTTATATTTTATAAAAAAAATATGTGAATTATTTTTTTTAAATTAGAGAAAACAATAATATTTTTATACGTTTTTTTAATAACTATTTTTTTTTCCTAAGTGTGGAAAAATATTTTAAAAATGTTAAAAAACAACAATATTATTTTTAAAACTAAACTATAATACAAAAAATACGTTTCTTTTTTTTGACCGCGTAAGTCTCTCTGACCTTAGACCTTATTACTCTTTTTGACCAGCAAAGGAAGAATGCACGACCACAACCACGCTCACGTTCAATTTCAATAAGGAATATTTGGATTTTATTAAGTATTACGATACGTTTCAATTGCCAGTTTTTTTTTATTTGAACTCACGATTGTAATTTTAAAATCGATTACAAATTCACAACCTGTACCTACTTGTAGTATTGAAAAACTATTGGAAGTCTACAATTACCTGTCAAATTGGGCATCTGTATAATCAATCACTGATCACTATTAATACGTAATTCTATTTTCTAAGTATTAAATATTATCTATACACATGTGTCTTCTCATTGACATATATTTATTTACTATATATGGAACTTCCGTTTTAAACAACTTAGATTGAGTCAGCCCAGATGGTTCTTAAAAGGTAAGAATCCAAATATAGTCAATTCATTAGCAATTTTATCGTTCAATTGCAAAATTTATTGAAAATTATTAAGTTACGACGTTCTAACATTACCTATGTATGTCTAATTTGTTTAACATTTTTTTTAGATCCCGTTGTCGTCTAAAATACGATAATGTATGTTGCTTACATATTCTATACTATAATCAAAATTTCAAGGGCAATTTCAATTTTTGTTTCCATGTTATTTCCAAGATTTATATAAGATACTTTTGACAAAAGGCCTACTCAATAGTAGGAATAGCTCAATAGCTATGTTGAGAGTGAATTAAGCTATGAAAATCACGAGCGATTTCTTCCAAAATATCACAAATTCTTACATATCTGCCGAACCACTGAAAATTGGCTAACTTACATGAGGGTACCATGGATAGGTACTGAGGTCGTCTATCCACAGACAATCGTTGATCCGTCAATCGCGTTACACTCTATATATTAAAACAGATTTTTTTTATTTATTCAATATTATTTCAATTACGACTACCTCATGGTTTCTACCGCTTGGATAACACCTAATGTTTTATGTATTTAAACCTACATATTGAATCGGTCTATCTATTAAGGTATTACTCAGTGAAACCCCCATTTGTTGGCAGGCAAAGAAACAATATAAAGAATAAATTACTTATCAAAGGATAAACAAAATTTAATTTTAATCGGTTATCTTATAAAAAATCCAAAATAACACAATCGATTAAATCAGCTTCACGCTGTATCCCGCACACAGCAGGGTAGGCAGAGGGAACCTAGTGTTAAGACACTCCGTTCCCCACTTTCTGCCGAAATCGATTAAATCTCTTTTTTATATACCTAATCATCTTAAATTACTCCACTTTTATTGTAATCATTTATAAAAAAAACTTACCCAAAAGTTTCAATTAAAAATCCGCGATTTTATATGTTTTTTCTAAGGATAATCCACAAAATACTATATATAACAGGGATACAAAATTATATTTATTTCTAAGATCATTAAATGTGAATATACCTAAACACACAAAACAAAACAAAGTATTTAAGTTGATTTTCATTTAAATTTTTCCGAGAACAATTTAAGTATATTTTTTTAAATAATGTATATAAATATATTATACAAAAATATGATCTTAAATGGTTTCGTAAGACGTGCTTTGTAGTTATTATGCGAACTTGTTAAAATGTATGCAATTTGTTGCACGAATACTTAGCGGTCCGATTCAATCAACTTAAATACTGTCTTGTTTTATGTGTGTAGGTATATTCACATTTTATGATCTTAGAAATAAATATTATACATTTTTTTATCGCTGTTATTTGTTTTGTTGTTTTGTTTTTTGTTTGCTGTATTTTGTGAATTATCCTTAGAAAAAACATATATTATCGCGGATTTTTATTTGAAACTTTTGGGTAAGTCTCAAATTTAAAACGGTTAAAGTAAAAAAAAATAACTTTAACCGTATATGCGGCATACGCACGGAAGCTCTCAATCTCTCTCATATTTGCAATTTATTTTTTTGTGATTCCACTCTTACTGGTCAAAGCGTAATATAATATAGAGAAAAAAACAAATGCCGTATTTTTACTCTACATGCAACGCTATATATCTATGTTTATATTTTAAATTTTATGTGATGGCAGAATAGGCTGAATAATGAAGCTATAAATTATGGGAAGGTCCACACAATATTCTTGGCATTTTATTAGAATGGCATGCGTAATGAGAATAACTTCTTTAAATTAAAATTATAATGAGTTTTAAGAAACCTAAAGTCCAAAAAAAAATAATTACGTACGTACGTACGACAATATGTTTATAAATTTGCCAAAGTTTTATCCGTTCCATTCTTAACTATTTTTAGTTTAAAATTAATATAAAATCATTTCCTAGCTCTCTATAAAACGTGTAGAGTTTTAAAATTCAACACACAACATCTTGAAAATTTTGGGAAAAGGAGAGCGATATTTGCGAGATACCAAAAAAGACAGCAATGCCTTATAAATTAAAATGTGACATATGCAGGTATGTTTGTAGTATTTTGAATAATCATTTAACTTTAATCATGAAGAATTTTACCTTAACTTCAGCTCTTTTTAAATGACAACTGAGTTGATTAATTAAATCAATGACTGTTGACTAATTGAACGAAACTTACAACTCATTTTGTTCAAAAGTATATAAGAAAAAAAATTTTTATATAGGAAAAAAACATTACATAGCGACCGACCAAAGCAGGTTTATTACATCAATTAAACGACTTTATTGGGCATCTGTACTTGTTAGTACATTTTTTCTGAGTATTGAAGTATTATATATGTTCGACTTTCATTATTCTTTTCTTTTTTTATTGCCACATACGTTAATATAACCCCTTTAAAATAAAAATAGTATTTGGCCGTAAGCATATATTTTAATTGGATTTAAAACTTCAATTGACTCTAATGTAACCTGACCGTGTACTTCTCCCCCCCATATAAATCTTATGGTTATCTTTTATGAAAAGATAGATTTTCTACACTTATCTTGCTGAATAAAATTGTAAATTTAGTTAAATATATTTATATATTATAGAATTATGAGTGGCGGAACTCAACGCCGCGCTTTGTCTTGTTGCTTTCGCTTTATCTAGCAGAAAAATGAAAACAATTTACTTCTAGTAACAAGGACCATAACCAAATAATCAATTAATCGTCATTACAGTTAAATGTTATCCATTTGCGACGACGGACACATATATGTTTTATTTTAATATCATATAAAAATATCGTATAATCTAAAATTACTTTAGGCTAACTTTGAAACGCATTTAGTTAGTAATACCTACAGGATATTATTAGTAAAATTAATTAATTATGTTTAGAGTTCCGTACTTTTTAAGGTAAAAGGAACTCCTATAAAATCACTTTGTTGTCCGTTCGTCTGTCTGTCTGTCTGTCTGTCAAAAAAAACTGGCGCTTGTCCGGTTATGTTTTACAAACTGTGGGATAGAAATAAAATGGCGTACAAGGAACTTCCTATACTAATCCTCAATTACAATTCATTGAATTGATGACTCAACGCCTCGAATTCTATTGATATGACCTTCTCGCACAACGACATTTCACTCTAAATATAATATTATATATAATATAAAAATATGTTGTTATAATAAAGAATTGTACGGTAAAGGTCAGGTATTCAATTCTCGAAATTAAAGTTTGATCTGATTTACATAATAAGGAAAGGTTTATCTACTTTGTATATGTATAAATAAGGATAAGATTTAAATTATACCGATACTTTTAATACCAAACGAAACAAGTAAAGAAAATATTATATAAAAAAAAACAGCCATTTATTTTTGTAGTTTCGCACACATGAGTGATAAGACCAAAAAAATATTAAAGTCCATCGTGGTGCAGCGGCACAGCATATGACTGTAAATACGACGATTTTGTAATTGATTCGTACTCGAGGGAAATGTTTTATTTATTTTATTCATTATGATAATAAGACAGAGCACGGCGCAACGAGAAAGCCTGAAGTATGTTAAGCTAATATTTGTCCGCAACGAAAATCAAACCTACGACCTCGGCGCAACCTTAAGTTAAAATCTCTAACTATTGAACTTAGAGGCCCGTTAATCGCACTATAGACAACCGAACGCTATCTAAGTAGCGCCCTTGACTGCGAAAAGGTCGTACAATCGTTTTGTTGGTAAATTGTCAGTTGTGTAAGGTTAAAAGTAGCTGGTAAGTCTTTTAATAAATATTTATTTAGGGTTTTTTTATTTAATATTATTTTCCGTTAACCCAAATTGGATTAACAGATAATGGGTTTATTTTTCAAATTGGTTTTATTTTTAAATAAAATTTAACATGGCCTACTGCGTTTTAGGTGATATTTAAAATTTGTACTAAGTAAATTTACATATACTATTTTACTGTGCTACAATGGTGGTAACTCTGTATCTATTCTCTATACTAATGTTATAAAACAAAAAAAAATGGTTTGTTTCAGTAACTACTGGTTCGAATTTAAAATATATGTTTGTTTTGGATAATCTATTTATAGAGGAAATCTATATTATATCTCGTTAATCGTCACGTTGTAACTAAGTGGTCAGTGTACTGCGCTCAGAATCGCCTCGCTTTGGTAACGAGGCAAAGCTACTCGACACTCAAAGCCTCCAGAATTCTACCTTAAATTTACTAAATCAAATACAAATACATAGAATTACATAAAATTACTATTACTAATTAACCTACTACTACTACTAGCTTCACGCTTTAGCCCTAGCGGGGTAGTCAGAGAGAACGGAGCGCCAAACGCTACGGTCTATACTACGATTTAATCATATATTCTAAATATGAATTTCTTTCCAGGCATAGTGCTGTATTTCTCCCTCCCGCGCCACGAGTTCGGTCGCGTCCAGACGGTGTTGTTCCCCGTGTATTACGCCTTCAACTCCCTGGTCAGTTTGTTGGCAGCACTCGCGTACTTCCGAACGCAATGTCTCACCCGCTTCGAGAACACTTCCTGGGTACAAGTAAGTTGATATTGTATTATATATTTTTTTATTTTATCAATTAAGGTTAATATTGTGTAAAAAAAATTAAAAGGTGATTATAAAATTCTTAAAATTCTTATTTCTTAAACAAAAATTAAATATTTAAGATGATTTATTGTGGATAGATGTACGTACGTTTACATTGATAGACTGAGTCGCTTACCACTCTGTCAATCAAGGTCTTAGGAAAATAATATAAGAATATTAAATATATTTTAAAACGTAAAAATTAAATGTTCATTTATAACTGGTAGTTTCTTCAAATGAATATAAAAAAATAAGAAAGGATAATGAAGATTGGAGAAATTATTTCTTCTTAAGTTGTGGAAAAATAATAAAAGAAAAGAAATAAGTAGGTACCTACACAAAATAACTTAAGATACAAAACAATGATAACATTATCAACTTTTGCAACAAAATAAAACTATAATGACAAGGCTAACAAAGAAAAGTGCTTTGATCTTTAAGCACCTGCCATGCTTCACAAACCAAACTCCTCTCAACCTCCAAAATTCGGCAGAAAGTGGGGAACGGAGTGTCTTAACACTAAGTTCCCTCTGCCTACCCTGGTGTGTGCGGGATACAGCGTGAAGTTGATTTTTTTTTATATAATAAAAATGTAGGAATTCTTATAGTATATTATTTTAACTATTAAGCATCATTAAGAGACATTAAATTTGCTAAAAATATTTATTTTTAAAATGGCAAGCCACTTCACATGGCGCCTACTTTACCTTGCTCGTTTGACTTTTCGATGTACGTATGCCAATTAACCTTAATGTAAGGATTAAGACACGGTTAATAAAATAAAATACGATATCCAATTAAATAAGGAAATTTACTAAATGATTTGCAAAAATTATACATTGACACTTTAAGTGGTAAGGTTTTAAGTGGCGCGGTAATATAATTTTACGATATTAAATATAATTTTTATATAAAAATTTGAGGTCAGTCGTGGCGCAGTGGCACAAGCATGCGACTGTAAACGTGACAAGTTGTAGATTCGATTCCCACTCGAGGAAATGAAACATTTAATATTTTCATTTCCTCGCTCTTGTGAAAACGCGGCGTTGAGTTCCGCCACTCAACACGCACCGCCACATGAAATCGACGAAAAGTGGAGAACAGAAGTGTCTTAATGGAATAACAAACTGTTACAACACTAGTTTCCCCATGCATCGCCCAATTTTTGAAACATTGTGTGTTGAATGGCTGCACGAGAAAACTAAAACGAACTATACCCCGTAATAGGAATGGAACCCACAAACGTCGCGCTAACAGTCGCACTCTGTGCCACTAGTTCTTAATTTTTAATGTCACCTTTTCTTTTACTCTTGCTTATTATGTGTTATGCAAATTCGATGAGTTCCGAATATTACGTTTTTATTTTTTTTGTGAATGTAAGCCATAATGAGATAAGTTATAAAGCATTTATTATATTAGTGCCAAGGTTTAAAATAATGTAAAAATGTAATTTGTTATTGCAATATCTTAACTAAAATGGCAGAACCATTAATCAAATATTGCTAAAATAAAATGGAGGTTCTCAATAGATGATTAGAATATAATGAAACACTATAGATTGATGTTAATTTAATAGCTCATTCTTTAAATATTTTTAAATGAGTTCTCATAGAATTTGAAAGTACTCCTAGTAAATATTCCTATTATAGAAATAATTTCATTGTGTTGAGACCGTGGGCGCAGCGTCTAACTGTAAATGCGACGGTTGTGGGTTCAACTTCCACTCGAGCTATCGATATTTTTATTATGATAATAACAAGACGAAAGCGTGGTGTTGAGTCTCACCACTCAACACGCAATCTCTTAAACCTTTGCCGCTGTATAGGGAACGGAGTGTCTTAACTCTTAACACTATGTTGCCTCTGTCTACCCTGTTATATGCGGGATACAGCGTGAAACTAAAAAACATTGTGTATATAAAATAAACATTGCCACCGGGAAAAAACTAGATTATATCCTCTAATAAAACTATGATTCACACCATTACATTACATTCACACGACATTGTTCTAAATGAAGCTTTCAACCTTTGATTATAAGACAAGTAATTAAAATTACCAATTAACTAGATATTCGTGAATTAAATAAATACATAAATATTTTAATATTTCTATTTGAATAATTGATTCATACTATAACATTTATTATCATTGACGCTATCAATAAATGTCAAACGAAAATAGCTTTTTTTAGATGTTTCCGATATTGAAATATTGTAGATACGTGACGTAACAGTAAGTATTTTTTTATAAGCGATCATATTGTTTGTACTTTTGTAATATTTTATGAAAATTATAAAAAGCAGTTATAGGAATCTTAGTTATTTTAGTAGAGGCCTGTCTGTAAACGAGACGGGTGTGGGCTCGATTCTTTATCGCGAAAACAAATTTTTACCATTTTCTCGACCAATAAGCAGACCATGCGTCCAGTTCCGCCATCAACATTAAACGGAAAAAGAGGAACAGAGTGTGTTATCACTAGGTTACCTCTGCCTACCTTGAAGCTGATAAAAATAAATATTATGTTATAAAATTTTGTAAACTAAATACAAAACAACTTACGAGGTCGGTTTACGATAGTCGGTTTCCAGGAGGATTTTCTAAATAAGTAACTTACGAAGAGCTTGTAATAGATTAAATTACGGACATTAACATATCGTTGGCTTAGAGTGTAAACCGTTAACCTACTAACAATAACCTGTAAAGCAAATTTTCAGAAGAGACCTAAAACCTTTTTAAAAAATTATGAGTTACCTATGTGAATTATCAGAAGGTTTTTACAATTTATAAAATTGGTATACTCTATATAAAATAAAATAATTGTCAATTTTGTATTTAGTTTTACACCTTCATATGGTATAAAAATATACAGACGAAGACGAAGACAGACGAAATGTCCAAAAAAACAGATGTAACAAGTTTCACTATTACATTATTTTTCAAATAACGATATATCAAACATGTACACACAAGGAATAACATAAGATCACAATTTTGTTTGTTCGCTTCACGCTGTAATGTGCATATAGCAAGGAGGCTAGGAAGAGAGAAGAATCTATAAGGGCTAAGTCTACAGGGTGGAAGTGTCAGCACTCCTTTTACGGGAACAGCATATAGGGTAAAATATTTAAAGCCCATACCTAAAGAAATTAATCAAGATATCTCTACAGTTTAGACGTAGTAATTTTTTTTCATTTCACGATGCTTATCCATACCTGTATTTCGCGTGACGCAGTTACGCATAGATACCAATATACATACATACTACTACAAAAATACTATTAACGATTAAACAACTTTGCCGCCAATACCTACGACTCGATTTAGGAATTACGTATGCGGCAGTTTCCCTTTGATAGGTTTATGTGTGCGTGCGTCGTTCTTGACAAATGGCGTTTTATATTACAACAATAATTTTATTATTTATTTTGTTTGAAAAAATCACTATTTCATTTTTGAGAAAATAATAATAATAATAATTGTCTTAGGCTTTTATAGAGTAGTTAAAACTGCAGTTTCATTCAAAGTGGTGCTGACACTTCCACCTGTATAATAAAACAAGATACGCTCTATCGGAATTACAATGTATAAAATATGAACATTCATTGTGATAAAAACAGAAACGAAACACTGAACGATTAAATATCTGTAAATAGAATATTATTTTCATAAATAATCAGAAAAAACATAAATTACTATGTAACAGCAATAAAAGTTTATAATATTTTTTTAAATCATTAGTAATAAGCGTGCTTAAAGTCATAAATCGTAAACAGCAAATATATCCACGTGTATAGTGTTACTAAGGCTTTAGAAGAAAAAATTAAATAACTTTATATATTTATATTGAATATTATATATTTTTGTATTATAATCCATTTTCTTTTGTTGACTGGCGGAAGCGAAATGTACACAGACTACATTTAAACACATAGAGTAGGGTAGGCAGAGAAAACTAAATGTTAAGACCAGTGGCGTAGCTAGGGTATTTGCTGCCTGGTGCGGCTTAGGACTTGATGCCCTTTAAAATGGTCAAAGTAATTTCGGATTTCGATCAGTAGAGTAGTTATATAGTTTTTTATTGCTTTAAAACTATAATAACTATATATAAGTTATAATGGGGGTCCAAGATGGAAGGCTTGCCACGTGCAACTCGCAAAAGCGCACTGATAGGGCGTCCCCCCAAGGCAACGTGCACCAGTGCGTCCCCGCTGGTGTGTCAAGTGGCGGCGAATGCGGCGTTGGGGACCGCCACCCAACACGCCATGTCCGGAACGGCGGGAGGTGGAGGAATGAAAAATTAATAATATGTGGCGATTTGAACGGATGGGTCGGAACTGCGCGAAGCGGTTACGAGGGAGTCCTAGGTCAGTATGGTGACAAGAGAATTAATGAGGCTGGAAAGCTTATATTGGAAATTTGCAAGGAAAGGAATTTGTTTGTGGCAAACATGAAGTTTGAACACAAACAAATTCCCATGTATACATGGGAGCGAGCGGAAGTGAAAAGTATGATTGATTTATTCCTAGTGGATCAGCGTATTCGATGCCAAGCTACGGACACCCGAGTGCGTAGGGGTCCTGAGCTGGGAACAGACCACTGTCTAGTCGTTGCTAGAATAAGGGGTCTGTTTGCAGGTTGGCGCAACTACACAAGGTGTCCAAACTTGGAGTCGAATTATCGCATAAGAAACTGGAAGCTTCAAGATCCACCGATTAGAGAGGAATATCAAGAAAGAGTTTCCAAAAAGCTAGACAGCAGCGAATCTGGAAATGAAAATATTGGAGTATGCTGGCAGAACCTTAGGGATTGCATGAAGGAAGCAGCAAAAGAGGTATGTGATAAAGGGAAAAGACGGAAGGCTTTACCAAAAAGCTTGACGAATGGTGGGATGATGAAGTGGAAAATGCTATAAAAAGAAAGCATGGCAGGATTATAAAGCCTCGGGTAAGGATAAAAGTATGAGAGAAATTAAAAAGAAAGAGTATAAGCTGCAAAATCACCAAACGACAGTACTGATAAAGATGAAGCGTGAAAAGGCAGAGAAAGAAAGAGACGAAAGGTTAACGAACAACGTCAGAGAAAAAACGAAGCTTTTCTAGCGAGAAGTTAGTGTTTCTCGAGGTTGCTCGCTAACCTGTAGTATGAAAGGGGTGCTTTCGAAGGACGGTGAAATTTTAACGGAAGAACCATACGTTTTGCAGGGATGGGCGGAATTTTACAAGGAGATGTATGAATGTGATGAGTCCTCAGTCTCAAGTAACAGCAAAACGTTAAGTCTTGATGTAGCTGATGGCGAAATCAGTATAAAAGAAGTTGAGAATGCAATACGAAGTCTGAAATAAGGTAAGGCAGCGAGAGCAGATGGAGTTATTGGCGAGATGATCGAATATGGTGGGCCACGCATCTTGGACTAGTTCTGGTTTTTGTGCAATTTATGCTGGAAATCAGGGGGGGGCCCGATGATTGGCGAGGTGCGTTCATCGTGCCTTTGTATAAAGGCAAAGGTTCACAGATAGACTGCACAAACCATAGGGCTATCAATTTCATTAGCTTGGGTAGTAAAGTTTATGCTAAAATATTAGCGAGAAGAATGCAAGAGAGATCTGAAAGGCTGTTGTGGGAGGCCCAAGGGGGCTTTAGACCTGGAAGAGGATGTATGGATCAATCTTTTCCCTCCGCATGATCATGGAAAAATTTTTGGCCGTTAACCTAAAAGTTTTCTGTGCTTTTGTGGACGTTTGACAGAGTTGTAAGAGCGAAATTATGGGAGATACTATCCCGGTACAATGTGAGCGGACCCTTGCTGCAGGCCGTTAAGTCTCTTTACAGAGATCACTCAGCCTGCGTGCGAGTAGGATGTTGGCATGTCGCCCTGGTTGGCCATCTGATCGGGTGTTAAACAAGGTTGTGCCATGTCAGCTTGGTTGTTCAATTTGTATTTGGATAGCTGTCTCCAAGGAGTGAAACAAAGTGATATGGGACTGAAAGTAGGTGACCTGAATGTGAATTGCCTGCTGTACGCAGATGATGCAGTGCTTATTGCATCATCAGAATGCGAGTTGCAGGCATTGGTCACCACTCTGAAAGAAGCTTGTGAAAATAATGGTCTAAGCCTCTATGAGAATAAGACAAAGGTTCTGATTTTTGAAAGAGATGAACTAAGGACGGAATGCAAAATCAGTGTAAATGGTAAGATATTAGAATAAGTGAATGAAGTGGTATATTTGGGAAGTATGTTCAGTAGAAATGGAAAATACGTTACGATGGATGTGGAAAGGCGTATTGCTGCCGGTAACAAGGTTAACGGAGCCTTAGCTGCATTGATGAGACGGCGAAACGTCAACACAGCTGCGCGTTTGGCCGTACATAATGCAGTGTTGGTACCGACGCTGTTATACGGCAGCGAAACGTGGGTATTACAGAAGCAGAATGAAAGAAAGATGAATGCCGTGGAGATGCGATCTCTTCGTAGGATATGCGGAGTCCGCTTAGCTGATTGAATCCGCAATGAAGAGATACATACAGAATGGCAGGTACTAGCTAGGATGTCACGGTGAGAATGAAGAAGACAGAAACAGAAATGCCCGGAGGGCATGTATAGGTTGATAACAGTGGACGAGGCGAAAGAGGTATGTAGAGACCGTAGCGTTTGGCGCTCCATTCTCTCTGACTACCCCACTAGGGAAAAACGTGAAGCTAAGTTAAGTTAAGTTATAACATTAGATTTTGGTAAAAAATATTGCAAAAATTTAAAACGGACATTACGCTCTTTTTGACTAGCAAAGTCATTAATCACATTTTCAAAATCAATAATAGCGACTAGTTCATGGTCAATTGACATGATAGCGAGATTGTATTTTTCATTATTATTCTCTTATTTTTCTTGTACATTTCTTGATTCTTGATTGAAAAAAAATTAGAAGAATTGATAGTAGACTTTGATGCCCCTCTCCTTTTGATGCCCGGTGCGACTGCACCGCTCGCACCCCCCCAGCTACGCCACTGGTTAAGACACTTCATTCCTTGCACCGAAACGCTGCGTGGTGAATGCCGGGACTCAACACCGCGCTTTATCTTTCTTCCAGAGTGAAATAAAAATAATTCATCCCCCAAATGGGAATCGAACACATAGCCATCACGTTTACTGTTAAAAAGTGCCGCTGTACCCAATACTAATCTCCCTTTTCTCTTGTTACAGCTAGCCCTGCTGTTAGTAGTATTCAGTATCGAAGCATACGTCCGCCTCTGGCTCGTCCGGCCGATGCTGCGTGCGAAACACGTCAAAACACAAATGGAGGAAGCCGCCGGCGGTGGACAGGAAGTGAGTTGGTTTTTTTCAATTACTACTACAGTACGATCGACGTGTTGTGGTCGCCCTGGCTGCGCAAGTTTGATTTCACTTTTGATAATTTTCTTCCGAGTGATCAATGTGAAAAGTTCAGAAAACCTCAATTTAGAGCAGCCTTGACTTATCGTCTGTACTGTATTATACAGCGGTAAAGGAACGTAGATATACAGCTTGCAATTATATTATTAAGCTGCAATGGCAGATGATTATAATTTCTACATAAATACATTATCAATAAATCAATAAAATAGAATTTATTGATAATATATTTATGCATATATTGACGTAGAAAACAATAAAGACACACAGATAAACATGTAAAATGTAAACTAAATTCTTTGTTACCAGACTGAATTTCATGATTATTAAATTTGTTTATGGTGAACATTATATTCGTTAATAATCTATTATTTTTAATTAGAGGCCAGACGTAGCGCAAGGGCACAAATTGTGACACTAAAATCGATTCGTTGTGCTGTTCGATCCACACTCGAGAAAATTAAATATTTATTTATATTTTCATTTCTTCGCTCTGGTGTCGAGGCAAAGCGCGGCGTTGAGTTCCGCCACTCTACACGCAATGCCTCCAGAATTCGGCGGAAAGTGGGGAATGGAGTGACTAAACACTAGGTTTAATTTGCCTACCCTGCTGTGTGCGGGATACAGCGTGAAGCTGATTTTTTTTTGATTTGATCTATTATTTTCAATAAGACATGACTACTTAACATACGTAACTACATACATACGTAGCTTTTTATATAAATATTTGATACGCTCAATATTTTTATTAGATTAGCAAATAATAGTTGCTAAGTCACGACTAGTAATTTCGTTGCTTTGATACACGTTTGTATGAACTGTTAATCAATGAATATAATATATAAAAAAATATAATATATAGACTAATTTGTACGGTACTGTTAACGATGAGTTATATATATGTAGGTATCTATAGTTGAAGATTTTTATACTTTCATTTATGTCATCATTTTTTTATCAAATATGTATTTTTTTTTGTAGATAGAAAATAGAAATATTACTAACTTAATAGAAGTAGTACCTTTTATTCGATATTATTAACGTGTAAATCAGACATTTTTTTAATAAAATTCTAACAGTTAAAATTAATAATAATAAGTTGATACAATTATAAAATATAATTTAACTATTTTATGAACTACAAGGTGTAAAAATTCCACAGATGACACATAGAGTCATAGATCCGAATATGTCAGGTCTTAACGAGTTCCACCATCCTTATTTGGTAATGTCAGTGTATATTTTCTAATTAAATCGACCATATACGTCCTAATGGTTGTGAACATTTCTTAAAGCAATTCGTTTTATCGAATTCAAACTGGCTACTACCTACCTAATAATATCAGTTGTCGATGTAGAATATTTATTGTTTCAAAATTGAATCCCTTATAACCGGCATATGACACTATACGGCCTCATATCCTGCACATTATTGATGTGACAAGAAAGATAAGCGAGCCAAATTAAAACAAGACAAGACAGTCGTTTTACTTAGCAACAGTGTCTTAATGTCAATCATCTTTCAAATGTAAAACACGTGTTTAGTATTTCATTTCAAACGACTCGCGACGTGTCATTTCAAATTATTATTATTTTCAACGTTTAGCACTATGCTATAAATATATTTTATTTCTTAATATTTTACATTTCATTTGTCACTAAACAACATATGAAGTGCAACGTATAGATAACTAACTAGTTGTATACTTTTAAATAATATTTTTTGTACGTATGCATTATAAAAAAAAAAGTATCTTGACATATTTTCCAGGGGGGAGGCTTTGAACAGGAACTATTCGTGTAAAGGTTGTTAAAATTTTTGGGGTGGGCATGGACCATATAGGTATACTAAGAGTGCCCACACATATACTTGCATACATTGCATGACGAGTGACTCAACCTTGATTTTATCATTAATTTCTTTTATTCAGTGAGATTATTGTGAAGTTACTAAAAGATTTTTCTGTTAATTTCAGGTCGGCCGCCTAGTTCTCGGTGAGCTTGCCCACTGCCCCCGCTACCTGCGCGTCTTGAAGACCTTTAGGGCCTACCATTCGTCTATAGCGATGGGCACCATGATTACTTTAGGGTGCTCCTTCTATTCCACCATGATCCTGGTAGACTCAATGTGCCATTGAACGAACTCAGCATGGCTACTCAGCGTCAACTCAAAGTCTCGAATTATATTAGTGTTTTAATATTTGCAAATGATTTTAAATTTCACGGTAGTGGAATTTAAAATGTTTTTGTAAAATTACGTTTGTTGTTGTTTCTACAATACGAATTTAATTACATTGTGTACCTTTGTAAGAAAATAATGTGGCTGTCATTTCATTTTGATAGATGAACAAATTATAATTGGCGAATAAACAGCAATTTATATTTTCTGGATATTTCTTCAAATTGTATCATTTCTGGGATAATATCTATTAACATCTTAAAAAAGTAATAATCATAGAGGAAATTAATGTTTTACCATAGCCTTTTATTCGTTGTAACTGGATATCGATTTTTTTTTTGTTTATTTAACTTACATTCATAGAAAAATATTATTAAAAAAAATCATTATTATATATCTGATTATCAAAATAAATCATTCTATTATACTCTTTCTTCCATACATATTAGACCTTTTATAATAATCAACGTCAGATTTTTTTTTAAAAGTCAAATTAAAATGCATTCGGGGAAACTCCAAATATTACGTATTTCAGATAGCTTAGCTTAGAGTATAGCTGTATATACATTCTAGTACTAGTAAAACCTTAGGGTATCTAAATGCCTTGCTTTGTCTAGGTGAATATTGCAAAACATGAAATACAGCTGTAATTTGATCGTAAAGGTAATTTATTAGAAATACCGATTTTCGGAGTTACCCTAATGCATCTTATATAGTATGCATTTCATTAACCATTGTGGGTTACTAGTTCGATATCGGGCTGTGGTCTGTATTATAGATTTTTAGATTGTAGCTAATCAAGTCGGATGTTTGAGGCGCTGGTCGCACGAACTGAGCAATGTGGAGTGAAATTGTATAAAATATTAGATTTAAGCAAATTAGTTAAAGATATAGTAGTTATGTAAGTAAAAGATCTTATCTTTCTTACATTGAATGGATGAAATTGTAGAGCTTTTCAGTGTAATACATATTTTCATACTTTTAAAATATACAGGAGATAGAATTGAAATATTTTTATTTATTTCAACATAAGTAGTGTAGCCAATTGTTTAAATAAATTGGTGATTGTATTCTTGCCGTATAATGTATGTAACCGTCAGCCGCAACATAAGCTGTTTGATAAGATCTCGAATTGACTGTTTTCTTTCTTCTACTGCCATATAATCTGTAGCTTAAAATGTAGAATAAGTTGTGTAGCCGGGCAATAATAGCTAAAAGCAGCATTTACGAGGTCAGCTACACGTTGTGTTTCGTTTACATGGAATAATTAATTTTCTAAAGTTGTTAGATGCTTTATTGCAAAGATCTAGTCAGCTGTAAACTGTGTGTGATCGTTTAAATGCGATATTGATTGCCTCGTACGTTGAACTGCCCCTTGACGCACCTGATCGTGATCAAGCATCTTACGCCATTAGGCTGAGGTCACAAATTTCATATTTTTAAATTAATTTTCAATAACTTTAGTTACTAATTATAACTTAGTACCGTATGTAGCGATGTATTTAATCTAATATATTGATGATCTGAATGTTAATGTAAGGTTTTGTTATTTATTCGAGAGAATGAACGTATTGAAATATGGAATATACGATTAAAATTGAGCCGTGTCGTTTATTTCGCAGGCCATACCTGTCAGTTACCGCATATAATACCAAAATCCCAATACCCAATCTTGATAAAAATTTTACAAAATAACCAGAACGAGTCCCTTGTATAGTATGCAATGAAGCATTATCTTACACTTATTAAAATTTATGTCAATTTTAAAATATTTATTGGGAAACTGTAACTGAAGGATTGATGAGTCACGCTCACGTCTCGTCCAGACAGTTCAATCATTTAAAATTAAAATAAAACAGTCTAAGGGGCCGTTCAAGTATTACGTGAGCACTGTAGGGGGGCGGGGGGGTCTTGAGTTTGCTTATTTTTGATGACATGGGGGGTGGGGGAGGATTAAAATAAACCACGAAACACGTGTTCAATGAAATATTTTTAAGAGGATTGCTTATTTTTGATGACATAGGGGAGGGGGGGTCAATATTTGCAAAAAAACTGCTTACGTAATATTTGAAGTCCGATTTTAGTATAATAATTCCTATTTTAGTATAATAATAAAACGGTATAAAACATTTTTGAATTTGAATTTTCTACACAAAAAAATATAATCAGCGCATACATTAAATGAATTATAGTTTTCAATTTAATGAATATATTTCTAAAAGGAAATCTCAAAGACTAAAAAAAGAGTAGGTACAACGACCAAAGTGAATTATTTACACTTTCCGTCGATTTTTTCGAGGCAGTGCCTGTTAAGTGGCGGAACTCAATGCCGGGCTTTTGCCTTAGTTCCAGTTGGTAGCCGGAGAATTAGAGATAGGCTGTGTCACTCGGTCGGGCAATCTGAGTCTCCGTCAGAAACAACAAAACCGACCGTGCCGTCTCAAAATGGTGGTGGACGGCATTAAGGTTGGAATCTTATCATGCCTGTTTATTTTTTTAAGATTTACGTAAGATTTTTTTAAGCTCCATATTGTGTCCTGCACATCTGAGAATGAGAACCTAGTATTTAAGCACTCCGTTGCCATTAAGACACTTCCCCACTTTAAGCCGAACTCTGAAGGCATTATACTGTAAAGCAGTGGTTCTCAACCAGTGGTCCGCGGACCACCAGTGGTCCGCAGAAGCCTAAATATGGTACGCGAGCGATTTAAATTTTATGACTAGGGATGGTGAGGCGAAGTTTCTGTTTAATTATCACAGTTAATTTTTATTATACCTACATGCATGCATGCATAATTTTTATTATACCTGGTCCCTGCTACCAAGAATGATATAAAAGTGGTCCTTGATCAAGAAAAGAATGAGTGAATACACAATACCATTGTCAATACAATATTGACAATAATATCATCCAACATGTGGCCATATTTCATCGTTAAATCTGACGCAGTAGCTCAGTAGCTTTATTTGCATATATATATATATATATATATATANTATATATATATATTACTCAATGACTGGATTTCAATATTATTCATGAGCTACAACCAACAGGCCCAGGGGCACAAAATGTGACTGTACGCGAGTGATTGTGGGTTCGATTCCCGCACGAGGAAATGAAATATTTAATAATTTTCATTTCTTCGCTCTCGTGTTGAGGCAAAGCGCAACGTTGAGCTCGCCGCTTAACACGCAATGCGTCCAGACTTCGGTGGAAAATGGGGAACGGAAGGTCTTTAGATACTCTCTGCCTACTCTACTGTGTGCATACAGTGTGAAGCTAATTTTACTAACAGAAGATGATTTAAAAAAATACATGAGGATGAGAGATGGCCGCTTTCAAAAAATATTATCTCTATTTGGTCAGAAGCTTTAATTGATGTATTCTATAGCTCTGGATAAGTTTCGTATATTTTAAAAAACTCTATTAAATATTATTTTCCCGTGGAAGTAATCATATTAACATTATTTTCGCTATTCATACTGTTTTAGTCGCCTATCTTGAATAAAAAGCATAAGCGTCCGCCTCCTTTAAAATTTTTTTTTCAACTAAAATATTGCCGCGCGCTCGCACACTTAAAATTATTGACAATAACCCTGCCTCCTCCCGATATTGCTGTGACAAAAATAGGATTTCTGGAAATCTACAACAATATCGAAATACCGACCG
Source organism: Heliconius hermathena (assembly GCA_013403705.1). Lineage (NCBI taxonomy): Eukaryota > Metazoa > Arthropoda > Insecta > Lepidoptera > Nymphalidae > Heliconius > Heliconius hermathena. The sequence goes on from JAAIXJ010000078.1 coordinate 72,118, forward strand.
CAAGCACACAATATTATTGACAATATGTACTTTATTGGCAATATCATTGCACGTGTGCGGCCTGGCTTCAACTTTTGGCTGATCAATCATAAAAAAACATATACAGCTGTGTAATGTCACTGTCAAAGTCAAAACTCAAGTACTTGTCAAGCAATGGCCTTACGTGTTTTTTTATTATTTGAGTTAGGAAATTTTATTGCATTGCACGATGAAAACTAAATTATTTACAGTGATTAAGCCTGAGATTTTATCAGTTTTAGTATATTTTAGCTTCACTAATAGTAAAAATGTTGTTATTAGATAGAACTGCGCATGCAGAAACGATGAAGGAACAAACTAGGAATTTCCACGTGAAAATGATTGTAGATAAATGTAAAACCGTATTATTTTTGTCTAGTGCAATTTGTACGTTTGCTGTTTTAATTTCATTACACAAAGTACTGAACCACGATGTTAGATTATCGAAGCCATTTTCGCCCATACCTGCTGGATTGTATGGAAATTATTTGGAACCTTTCGTTGAAGAATCTCCGGCTCCGCCTCGAAAAGAGGATAAAGCGCGAGATGCTGAAGCAGTTGTATCCTTGAACGCAGCGTTAGAAATGAAAAAACACGGTAAAGCAGATAAAGCTATGAAACTTTTCCAACATGCATTCGCCCTGTCTCCAAAACATGCAGATATATTAAACCATTACGGAGAATTTTTAGAAGAAACCAAAAAAGATGTAGTGAAAGCCAATCAGTTATACACATTGGCTCTTAGTAACTTTCCTCATCATACTGGTGCATTAATGAATAGGCAAAGAACAGCGAGTATAGTTGAAAACTTAGATCGAGAAATGTTACGAAAAATTGACGAAAAACGAGACACATTGCTATCTATACCAGAAAATAATGCAGCTCTATGCAGAGCTAAAAAAGAAGCATATTTCCAACATATATATCACACAGTTGCCATTGAAGGAAACACTATGACATTACAACAGACTCGAAGTATATTAGAAACTAGGATTGCCGTCGCTGGGAAAAGTATAGCAGAGCACAATGAAATTTTAGGATTAGATGCAGCTATGAAGTATATAAACACTACTTTGTTATACAGATTAAGAGATATTAGTATAGGAGATATCTTAGAGATACATAAGAGAGTGCTAGGACATGTGGATCCTGTAGAAGGAGGTCAATTTAGAAGAACTCAGGTGTATGTAGGTGGTCACATTCCTCCGGGGCCATCGGAAATACAAAAGTTAATGACACAGTTTTTAGATTGGTTGAATTCAGAAGATGCATTAGAGTTGCATCCTGTAAGGTTTGTTTCTTTTTATATGGATTATCTACAGTTAAAACTTGTTAAATTTTTATGTTTGTTACATTTTTATACATATAATTTTTACGCATGTAGTTAAAACTATGCGAGTGTAGTAAAGTTATGACTGTGGGTTCCATTCAAACTTGGAAGAATTGATTACTTTCACTTCCTGGCTCTGGCAACAAGACAAAGTGCACCATTTATTTTCACCACCCACACACACTATCTCCATAAACTTAGTCGGAAAGACAGGAACAGAGAGTCTAACATTGGTCCCCTCTGCCTACCCAGCTATGATGTGTAAGACAGCATGAATAAATATTTAGTTAAATTTATTCTGGTATATTTAAATAAATGAAAATATTTAGTTAAATATATGCTATTATTTATTTAAATATATATATTCCAGATATGCAGCCCTAGCCCACTACAAGCTAGTTTATATACATCCGTTCATTGATGGCAACGGTAGAACGTCCAGACTTCTAATGAACTTGCTTCTAATGCAGGCTGGTTACCCTCCTGTCATCATTGCTAAGCAACACAGACATTTATATTATCAGCATTTACAAACTGCTAACGAAGGGGATGTTAGACCTTTTGTGAGGTAATATATTTTATGTTTTTTGTTTGATTGTTTGATTCCGTGGTGATGCAGAAAGTGTGGGTTCAATTTCTTCTTGCAATGGGATATTTGAATTTTGCAAATATAGTAAAATCTCGATCCAGCAATATTAAAGACTAGAGGGTGTCAGTATATTAGAAAGGATAACTATATAATATAATGTGTAATAAAGTAAATAATTTCATAATAAGAAAATAATTAATTTTTGTTAATGATTTACTTTTTAATATCTGTAACTAATCAAAGACAATTTTAAAATAGTCTTTAATTGTGGTATATTGCTGTGAAAATTGTAGTTCTTGCTAAAAATCAAACTTGCTTGGAAAGAAGCTAGGCAATGTTTTTAGTCTAGCTTGTTTCCAAGAATTACATTCATAAAATGCCAAATTATTGGACATTTTGATCTATCGAAATATGGGATTAGTGAGATAATACTGTATTTTTTTTCACCAGCTTTTATTTTACTTGATGTGTTAGTGTACTAGTATGTGTGAAATAACAAACTGTAAGAGCTGTGAAACTGCAGAACACGGAAGTGACTCAATCCGCTTCCTAGTGCCTGATTGAGCCGATATTCGGATTACGACTACAATACCGACAACAATGACATTATATGTAATTTCATTGTCATCAGAATTGAAATTGTAATCAATATTAATACAAAATGTCACAAATTATTGCACATCTCACCCACTTAATATCGAATGAAAGAGTTTGATTGTAAGATACAATAAACTAAAATAATCTTCAAAAATTATTTAAAATGCTAGTTATATAAAGCTTTGACATGCAATGTGAAGCAAATACTTTGGACCCCTTTTTAGAAAAATTGTGCAGACGGGAGTATTAAATTTGGGATACTTATAGTTTATATGTAGGAGAAGTGCAGAACGCTAATATTTTCCAATAATAATGCTTATAAATTAAAATCAAATCATTTAAAAATTTAAAATCAACAAATAAAACATTACACACACATTACCATGCATTTGACAATATAAATATACCCTCTTGTATTTATAATGATGTACACGTTATGGCAACGCGTGTTATTTACGCGTCAACGGGTCCTCTAGTATCTATAAATGTAAAACATTTTTTTTTTATTTAGATTAGGTGCATCAATATGTTATATGAAAAACATATGCTTGTTTGGTATTGTACTAGCACATACTTATCTATTTTGGTGTTACAAAATGGCACTATGATTTTTCCTTTATTTTTTACTCTTTTTATTTTTTTATATTGTTATAAAGATATGTTTTTATTATTTATACTATATATGTGTTCTATTGTACTCTTATTGATGTATTCAAACTTTCAAAACAGACAGTTTTTAAAAATAAGTGTTGTTTTGTTTGTTATAACAATTATTTTTTATCTTTTCAGGTTTATAGCACAGAGTACTGAGAGAACATTGAACTTATATCTTTGGGCTACAAGTGAATACAGTCCAAGTGTCCCAGCTATAGGTGACCCACATATCCTTACTGGGGAAGGATTTGATGAAGATTTAATATGAAAGTGATTTTAAGTTAGGAAATTTATAAAGAAACTATCCAAAGTATATATTTTGTGCTATTTGTATTATAATTTTTTTTAATAGCTTCACGCTGTAACCCGCACTCAGCAGGGTAGGCAGAGGGAACCTAGTGTTAAGACACTCCGTTCCCCACTTTCTGCCGAATTCTGGAGGCATTGAGGCCGGCGTGGCGCAGCGGCACGAGGTGTGACTGCAAAACCGACTGGTTGTGGGTTCGATCCCCACTCGAGGAGATGAAATATTTACTTAAATTTATATTTCCATTTCTTCGCTCTGGTGTCGAGGTTAAGCGCGGCGTTGAGTTCTGCCACTCAACACGCAATGCCTCCAGAATTTGTATTATAATTTGGTTAAAAATTGTAAAGTAGTCTCTCTATGACTTTTTCCTATATTCATTTATGGTAATCATTTATTTTTGTTAAATGTTTCTATAAAATTTAATTGTAATTTGAAATTTGTATATAGCAGTAAAAATATTTTCTTTCTTTGATTTGCTCTATTCTAACAATTAGTTACTAAATAACTTTTTTGGTTTATTTGTTTTTTTATCCTTTTTTCATTTAGATAACAGACAATTTTTTTTATAGTTCACAAATTTTAAAAACTTATTTTTAAAATTTGTGAACTATAAAATTAAATATTTTTTTTTAAATATTTTTTTTCTATTGACACAAAACAAATAAGGAGAGACAACAATGCATAATTTGCATTCTTTCGTGAAATATCACAAATGTGTCAATAATATCCACTTATTCCTAAATTCACTTTATAGATAAGATTATTGTATTTTTTGTATTTGAATTTAATTTATATCTAGAAATTTTCTGTGATATACACCTAAATTTATTTATTTATTTTAGATTAGTATTGTGTGTCTTAGGTCACAAATTATAATGCATCCAGTGTGATCTTGCATTTATGCCAAATTTATATTGTAAAAATAAATATGCTTACAATATATCATATGACTGCTTTTAAGAAAACGAAAATTTTACTATTTCCAAGAGGCGAAGGTTCAAATCCCGCTACGTTCACTTTTTTATACATTTGCTGACAGTAGTTTTCTTTTATATCTTTCTTTCCCCTAAATCTTTTCTAAATTTTCAGAACATATAAAAAAAATTCACTGTAAATAAAAGTTTCAATAAATTCGAAATCAAAATAATTATGATTCGTATCTTCCAAACGCAGTATTATGTTCTTTATTAAAAGATTATGATAATAGAAAAATTACAAATTGACTTGGCATTATTTTAAATTTATGCATGATGATGATGCACGATGTAGTGTACACGGTGTGTCTTCCATTAAAATTCCATTATCAATGAATTTTTGAACTAGTACAAAATCTGCTATAACTTTACTATTTATTAATAAACAAATTTGTGACATTATTTTGTTTTATTAAATCAAATAAAATTAAGTATGTACAAAAACATCGTAAATATGTAAAGGTCATACTCTAGTCTACTAATCGTAATAGTATTAAGCAAATTCTCAAGAGGCAAAAAGTTTAAATACAAAAAGTTTAATTATCAGATGGTTTGAACAATTTAGAAACTTTAATTTTTATTTCTCTACTATATGAAATACAATAAAGGTTGTTTTTTTTCTAAACTTGCGAGTGGTAAAAAAAATGAGTACATAATGATGAGGAACTGATTTAAAAGATTTATGACTCAAATCGATAACAAGTTGATATGTTAGTTATAAAAGAAGTTTCAGTATTTTAGGAAGTTTATTTGGTCATCTATATAAAAAGAACATTTTCTAAACTTTATCACTCACAACCGTCGCGTTACAGTCACACCTCTGTGCCCCTGCGCCACGACGGCCAAAAAAAATTTAAACAAAAAAAAGGAAAACAGGCAATAAAAATAACACATCAAATTCAATTTCGATTAATTTATTATAATGTGCGATGTTAAAATATGTTTATTATAATAAAGCATTTCAACTAGCACTCGCCTCCACAAGACGTCCATATTCATTCCAATTTCATTGCAAAGAAAAAGTAATTAGGTCGGTGTATACGTCTCTCTGATACAGAGGACCTTTTTTATATATTAATAAGCACTATCTAGTAAATTGAAGCTGTGACCTCGACGGTTAGATTAAAATATTTTCTTGTTTTTATTTATTTATATATATATATTTATAAATTTGATTGCAGGAACAGAGAAGGCTTAGGACATAATAGGGTATATAAGCCACGCCTTAGTTAAATTTAGGAACATTGAATTTTAAAAAAATCTATAAAATTTGATACCATCGAGGTTTTAACGATTTTGTATCCTAGCACCAGTCTATATTAAAGAAAAAAATTATATCTGTCCAAAGGAAAAAAAAATATAAGGAATTATATATATAATCTGTGTAAATTGGACAGATTGTAACAAAAAATCAAACAATATGGTTATTACAAGCGATATTTATTGAAGGCGCTGAACGAACGCTATTCAAAGTAGAAATACGTTTACAATTATTATCACAAATTAATAATAAATAAGTCGCATTACAAAAAACGAAATAAAATATTGACTTGCCCAAAAAAGAACCTTCATGGCTGTTATTCTTTTGAGTGTTTTACCATTTTTAAAATTATAATTTTAATTTTACGATTTGTATGAGATGAATGAATTTTTTTTTGCCATATTTAAAAAAAAGTCTTTAGGTATAGAAATTTATTTCACCGTTTGTCTAAAGGCCGACTACCGACCTATATAAGCATTTAATACATAATTAATCAATATAATAATTGATACTAAGTTAAACTTTTTAATTTACAATGGCAAATTGCAGTTTTCTTTTTATAATTAAAAAAATGAGTGTTTTATTGAAAAAAAAAACAAAACTTATATATGAAAATGTAATGATGAAATGAAATACAGATAAAATTAGTCTTGTTATATTCACACCAATCTATCGAATCTACCTCACAACTGCACGAGTATTTTTTTTAAATGCAGAAACTATTTCAACTAATATTTTTAACAATATATTTTTTTATTATATTATAGCAACACATGAATTTTTCACATGGCATCTCTAAATATACTCAGCCATTGTCAAAATAAACTAATATTTAGTAAGTTTAGTTGAAATAGTCTCTCATAGCCCGAAATGACAATATTTTAAAATTTTCATCATACATATACTTAAATGTCATGCGAAAGATTCATGGACGTAGGGGAATCCCCGTTTTATACAAACATTATATATAGGCCTTTAGCGAAGTTAAATGCATAGTTAAGGGAATTTTTTCTCGATTTATATTGTTTTGACTAATGAAATCGATTTTTTTGTTTATCTTTGTATGTATTAGGCAATCATTGAAATCTTTGTGTGAATATAAGTATATCTTTATAATATAGCTTATCACAACAATATAAATCGAGTAACAAAATAAAAATAATTGTTAAAAAAAGTCTATAAATTAAAAGTCGCACCACACTGGGTAGTCCAAGACAAAAACAATCGAAGCTCATAATCGATTTAGAATCGATTTTGCGACAAGTCGATTAGATCACGTCCCTATTTAACTTCCAAGGGCACGAGATACCATCTATACCGTATTCTTTATAGAAAAATCACATCCACTAACACTACAACTTATATATAGCATCCATCTTGTTATGGGAATTAACTTTTTTATGGGGATGCGAGTATTTTCTTTTCACAATATCGATATAACGCCTAAGATGATGGTATAGAGGCGTTGCGCTTACAACACTATTATTACATTAATCAATGACGGCACTCGTTACTTTGAAACTAAGCGTTTTATTGATTTTTTTGTCATTTTACATCAAAAGCTATGTAGGCCAGCTACCATCCCACAATATGTTTAAGCTCAGTATAAAGCAAAATGTACTAACTCATAAAGTGAGGCAATCAATGTCGATACTATTAACCAATATGGATGAATTCTATTCATTTATATTATATGTAATTATTTAAACGATAACTCACATTCCAGCATTTTATGACTTAGCACATTTTAAAACCAAGTTCTGTGACAATAAAAGCTCTGATCCCAAACCAAAACTGTATAGCACTGATTAATTACACACATACACACGCAATATCGATATTGTATCAAAAATAACAATTTAACAAAGAAAAAGAAAATAAACACACAAAAATAAAAAAATAAAAATCGAATTCCATACATAAATGTTGCACAAATGTATATACAATTAGGAACATATAACATTCTAAATTTAAAGTGTGTCATAGATTATAAACAACAAAGAATCCAATATGTCGATATGACAACATTCTAAACACAAACTTTGAAAAGACTATACTATTCAATTCAAACTGTGTCACAGAAAAGATATCGATATTACATGTGTGCTTACACCTGTACATATATGGGAAGGAATGTGTGTATATATACGCATAGATATCTTTAGTTGTGTGTGCTGCATACACATTGACATCTGATGAGATATCTGCACGCTATGTATATATACACATACAAGGCTGCATATGTGTGTTAGCGTGTGGGTGTGTGCTAGTGATGTCTCGATGGCTGTATGCGTCGTGAGATATGCTCCTCCTGCTGCATCTTGGCGCGGAACTCCGCGACGAGGTCGCGCGACTGCGCTAGTACTGCTAGTTGCTCGTTCAGCAGCTCCTCCCATTGGGTGGCGTAAGCTGGGGAATGCAAATTGTACTGGTATTATATAAGTTTTAAATTACTATTTTTAATTAATTAAGGCAGCATGTTTATATTCAGGTATTGTTAAAAAATTATAAGATGTGAAAGAAAAAGGAAATAAGTGTCATAGTTATTGTCAATAATCAATTTCTAAATATTCTATTTTTTTTTCACTAACTTACTCCAAAAAAATATTTATTTTATTTATTTTATGAGTTAATTATTATTAATTTAAAAAATATTACTTGGAATCGATTGTTAATAATTGAAATTAATATTTTTTTAAAATGACTGAATTACGAAGTAACATTGCGTAATAATTAAAATGAATTGTTTTTTTTTATTATAAACTTAAATGCTGTGATAGTGATTTAGGGTCAGTGTTATTTAATAAAAAATAAATATACTTCTTTTAAAATAACATTTTAGCATTTTTGAGCTGTATTAAAAGCAAAAATTAGTGAAGTTATTTATTTTATTTAAAATAAAAATGAATACACAATATTTACACAAGAGCCAATTCCATGGCCAACTGATGTGGGTTCGATTCCCACTCAGGAAATAAGCGCCGTGTTTATCTTGGTTACCAGAGCGGAGAAATGAAAATATTAAATATTTCATTACTTCCTAGTGGGAATTGAACCCACAACCTGTCGCGTTTACAATCACACACGTGTGCTCCTGCGCCATGAAAGCCTCAACTATCTAAAGAAAATAATAAAAATCTATATTAATACGTGAAAGAATTTTTTATGGATCCCTTTACTAACGTAACGGACCTTTACTAACGTAACGGACCTACGTCATTTTAGCAAAGCTGAAATTTTGAGGACTATTAGCCTAATAATATATAGTTAAAACAGTATGCGTACTCACCAACTTGAAAGTGGGGCCCTTTCAGAGGTCGTACCAAATAAAATTGGTCTGGGTGCTTATAAGAGGTCTTGAAATAGTCCGTAAATTTGGCTTGATAGTATAACATAGTCTGTCTTAATTTTAAACAACCTTAAGGACATCTGGCGGGATCGAAGGCCCATGTAGAAGATCGTATAATAATAAATATATATTTTTTACATTATTCTTATAAATATATTTAAATACTAGCGTTTCTATTTCAACGTAGGTGAGCGTTTATCTTAAGTTGGGGATACCTCTGAAAGGGCCCCACTTTCAAGTTAGTGTATACAGTCTTAACTTCATATTATACTATTAACCTTCAAAATTTCAGTTTTGCTAAAATGACATAGGTCTAATTAATAAAAGAAATATAATACACACTACCATACTATAACAACATTATAAACTTTTGTGTAAAGTGCACACACGTTGCTATGGCAATGTGGTTGGTACGATTCAATTCGTTCTCTAGTTGGTGTTAAAAGCCGATGATAGTAATATGAGCGATAGCATTGGCAGTACCGAAAGCGATGGACCGATATTAATTGTACGAAATTTTGTTTTATGGGGTATTGTTATGATATGCTATTTATGATTTCACGTAAGTATTAAATCATAATTTCATATTTGTACATAGATACAAAAATATTTAAAAGATTAATATATTTGAAATAAATATCTTTTGAATTTCATGAGGAATAAGTGCCATTATTTTATTGTAATAAACATAAAAAATATATTTGTTACAGAAAGAAGAGAAAAAATTGCCTTTATCTAGCATAAATATAAGATACATACAGTAAAAATATTTTTCATATGACTTATAAAGTAAATCAATATTAAATTATAGCAAAAGATTAATAGAAAATAATGTCGTTTTCAAAATATTTTGTTTCACATAGAATATCAAAGACAAAACCCCATAAAATGATAACGAATGAATGTTAAACAACATATTAAGTTCATTTATCAAACCTAACATACGGCCAGTCGGTCGTCGCGTGCCAAGGCCATAGCTCGAAAAGGCGCGATGGCGTTTGGCGCGACGCGCCTCTGTAAAATAACATTTACACATGCTGGCAAAAGGCAATGGAACATTCTAGCATATTGTAGCACATTCTAAAAGATTATTAGCACAATCCAGCACATTCTGACAGTTTTATCACACATAAGCACTTAGAAATGTCATAGCAAAGCAATATCCTCGTAATTATATTATAAAAATAAAAAAAAAATAAGACAAAAGTACAAGAATTTTTTTTAAAATACTGAATATAAATGTTTTAAAAAGTTTTTGTTGTATATAGTAAAATATGTATAAAAACAATATTTGAAAAGTTTGCTTGGCCATTACGAGGTTTTCGCTAAACACGAAAAAGAGAACATATAAACATAGAACAGAGGTTAATAATAAAGTATAATAATATTTTAGTGTATGAAGAAATAGTTACTTATTTAATTAATTTTAAAACTACTATGGGATATTTATATTAACGTAAAACTTAGCACTTAATATACAAAAAAGCCTAATTGTTATTTACAAAAATATAATTAAAGAGTTTTTTGTCTGTTAATCTGTTGATTGTATATAGAACATTCATATTATTTACATACTCGTATTCATTCGTATGTGAGTGTGCATTTTCTCGAGCATATATGTACGTGTATAGGTATATTCATAAATATTTGTGTTAATATTCAATTATTGTATGTATATAATTATACATACAATAATGGTTAGTCATATACCAGTTGGCATTAGACAGCTGCGCCGATTTAATCTTAGCATGATGCTTACCTTTGTTGTATTTGTTTTAATATCTTTATATTTAAAATGTTTATTTTAAAAGCAAATGAACATTTATTCTGTTCTCTTTGAAAACACACACACACACANGTAAATTATCAAAGTATATTGAAAATACATTTTTCCGAGATCTTTACCAAATATATATATTCTTTATTCTTTATTGCATCAAACAAAACATACAGTAATATAAAATGTAAAGTTGGTTGACAAGGGTGGGCTTATTTCTAAAAGAAATCTCTTCCAGCCAACCAGTGGAAGTGGATATCTATCAAAACAGCGGGGAGAGTAATGCAATTAACAGTAAAAAAAAATAAGAAACAAAATATACTAATAGAAGAAACATCATATTCACAAATATAAATACATATATAAAATTATACACATATAAACTACATAAACATAAATACTATTAAATAAATATATATATATATATACAAATATATATATATATATATAAATATATATATATATATATATATACGTAGGGTCGACCGCAGTTGATATATTTGCCTCACCGTCCTGGTCGTAGTCCACGTCCCTGGTGAGCGCCAGCAGCGCGTTGCAGCGCTGCAGCGCGTGCTGCATGTAGTCCGAGATGGCCTTATGGTTGTCCAGCACCTCCTCCTCGGCGCGCTGCAGTTCGTCTATCGCCTCGTGGAACGTGTACATCTCTGCCGACATGTCGCCTTCCTGTTTAAGCATTTAATAATACTTGTATAAACTGACAAACTTTATGAATATTAGTAAGTGCACAAAAGATAGCTACATAGCGACGTCACCAACACCAAAGAACGGTAGAGCGTGGAGCCAAATGTCATATACTACGCCATCGAGGTCGGTGTATTGAGTATTATGCACACGACAACTATTTGTCGGAATATACTTTATTACTTCAATTAAGTTAATTACACGTTTACGATTTATATTAACAAATATAAATCGTAAAACATGTAATGACGCACTATACCATACTATGGCTAATTTAAAAAAAGCCTACTCCTAAACACTGCGTCAGTCTGTAAGATCAATAGTTACAGACGGACGCAGGTTTGACAATACAATGCAACAGTTAGTTTTGAATTCGGGTCGTTCGGAGAGAACGGAGTATTTTAACATTACGTTATGTGTAAAATTGTCTTATACACTCACATTAAGCGATCTCAAATGTGCTAGATCATCGTGCGCAGGCTCCATTTCCACGTCAGCTAGCGGCGACTCCGCGCGACCCCGTGACCCTTCCGATGTACCGAGCTCCTTTACTCTGTGAAATGAGGAAGAAAAACAATTGTATTATTAGTATTGCATTAGACAGCAACAAACTTTGAATTTACGTTTGTTTTTTAAATTGCGATGCTTCTGAAAAAAGCAGAGCCGTGAATAGAAAGTATGCTTACAAATTTTACTATTCTATTATTACATACCATTTTTATATATTCTTTTTTTATTTTAAAACTTTTTTTAAAGAAGATAAAAACCAGTAATAGGATAGTATTTTCTTTTGTACATTTAAATTATATAAAAATACTTTAAAAATTAATACTTCTCATGAGCTATGCTCATCACATGTCTAATAATAAAATAGAGATATCTGTGTAGGTTTAGTTCACTGACAAAGACATTCTATTCCCATTAAAACATTTCCGTTCCCCATTTATATGTAATATACTAATATACATACCTGTCAGCATATCTAAGCGTATTCAGCGAGTGTTCACAAGAAGACATAGCAGGTGATATCATGGCTATCATGCAGGTGCGGCTCTTGTCACCGATGAAGCTATCCCGTAGCACCTGTGTCAACTTCGACACGCGGAACGGCAAATGGTTATTTCCCTTCATTCCGAGTGCTCTGATACACTCTTTCAATGCTAGGAGGGATTTGTTGATTTCTGCGCTTTCCATACCTAAAAATAAAAAATATTTTTAATAGATTTAAAATGGAAATCTTACACAATGATAGGACTATATTAAGAAATGTATAAGAAAATTAACGTTGCGAACTCGAACATATTGAAAACCATTTAAGCACAAAAATATCGAATTGGGATTTATTGGCTAGACCAATAAATCTCAATTCGATATTTTTATGTTTGTTATTAACTTATTTTTGTTATAAGTTTGTTTAATTTTGTTGTTAGCATCTCTGCTAATTAGTTGGATGCACTTGGATTGCACTTGGTTTCTAAAAAGGGTTTGAATTTCACTAAGATAATAATAAGTATTTTTCTTTCTTATATATATAACAAAATGAATTTTAGTCATTGTTCTAGACAAATTTTTCTACATTGGCATATGAACAAAGATCCTATAATTATTGATATAAAACATATTTCGATATGTTTTCAATATATCACAATATTGTATGAATACTTCTCCATTTTCCAATGATTTTTTTTAACAAATATATTAATATTTTGGACATAACCATCACTTAAGAATAATTTTTGTTTCACGTTGCTATCCATTAATATGAAGTAATAAGATTTTTAATATCTACAAGGAAAAAAAATAAAATATTTAATAAAGTACACTACTCACGCGTCTGTCTATTAGCCGACGACGTGTCGGCCCCTCGCTCGTTGCCCGCCAAGTCTATCAGGGAGAACTTGCCGTGCACGCGGTGCATGCCGGGCGAACGGACCACTATTTGGAACACTGCGTGCGATCTCGAGGAATTGGAGTTTGCTGATGTCTGCCGTTGAAACAAATTTGTTAAAAAAATATAATAACATTTTGAAAGACCACGAGTCTTTCCAGTATTTTAATCAAATAAAAATATGAGACTAAAATGGTTATCTAACAAAAGTAGAATTTATCTTTATTGGAGACAGAAGAAATGTAAACACAAATAATATATTTCAATAGATACATTGTAGCATTAACATAAATAATATGATCTTTTTCAATAAATGGAGTTTCTTACAGAAAACAAAATCGACCAGTCCTTCCTGAGATTAGCATGTTACAAAACAATTGCCTCATACTTATAATATTAAATAGAGATTTAATAGCAGTAATATTACAACAAATATAATATTTTAAATTAAATATTATCATCTACAGACAAGCGATACCTACCCGGTCCAATAGTAATTTCACACCATCCTAAATTATGATATTTTACGTCATATATTGCATATACATACCTGCCCTGAAGTCCTGGCAGCGTTCCCATGATGTATAAGCTTGAGGACCTCGTCCACATTGTCCACCACTTTCTCAGTGAGACCAACTATTTGCACTTGCTGTTTACCGTCTTCGAGGACACGGAGTTTCGCTTTATCCGCTAGGAGATCGAATACCTGTCGATGGTAATATTTTTTTTTATATTTATGTATGTAGTAATTAGGTGCCTTTGTAGTTAGTACGAAAGCAAGAAATTATTGTACTTGCATCGTAAAAAATAAACACTTTATCCGGTTATCATAAAATCGGACAGATTTTACTTTATCGCGACGAAAAAAGATATTGGTTGTAGCTTATAATAAACAAACTGTTTATTTTCATATCTTCAAATTTACCTATTTTATATAAAAAACTTACAAGACTAACTCTTTTTTAAAGTTCAATCAACAATTCTTCGTTTCTAAATATTTTAAAACAAATACTTACTTTCCCAGAATATATCTCGAAGAAAGAAGCGGAAACAATAAGGTTAAGTGGCTTATATTTGGGAGACTTGAGGTACGCGAACACGTCGCGCGCCGCCATCGCGTATATACCCTTCTTGCAGTCTTGCATTTTACCCTGGAATTACAATATTATATTATTAAGTGAATAAAAAAATATTGTTCGAAAAATAAATAAAAAATATGGAAAGAATTATTTCTTTATTATATTTTTTTTATTTAAGTTACTTTTATTAAAAGATTAAAACTTGAAATGTCAGATTAAATTGTTATAAGGTTCGACTACCAGTCAAGTAAATGAAATATTTAATATTTTCATTTTCTCGTTCTGGTAATGAGGTCAAGTGCGGCGTTGAGTTCCGTCACTCAACAGGTAATGCCTGCAGAATTCGGCGGAAAAGTGGGAAACGGAGTGTCTTAACACTAGGTTCCTTCTGCCTATCCTGCTGCGTACGGGATACTGTGTGAGGCTAAAAAAAATTAAAGACGCTAACGCTAAGTTGTTTAAAATTGTTTACTACAGAGTTTAGTATAGAAATCTTTACATTTTTTTTCCTTTATGCTGCATATTATCCCGCATATAATATACATAGAGCCAGCCCGTTGTGTGCCGCAACTCAACGACACCTTTTCTCTTATTACTAGCCCGAGAAAATCATTATAATTCAATATCCCGAAGGAAAATATAAATAATAAACAATAAAAAAACAAAACAACAATCATCATTTACCTGGAAGTCCCCTCCCATAGTGTGTGTTTTCCCGGAGCCAGTCTGTCCGTAAGCAAAACACGTGGCCATACCACCCTCGAAGATAGTCTGCACTAGAGGCTTAGCCGTGTATCTGTAATATTTGAGATTATATTTGTGAGGTTTAACTCTACAAATGTAATATAGTTAGCCAGGGTTGAACATAAAAGCCTGAAATTCAGGCTTTACATTTGTTACCTCACTTGAACTAGCGGCTTTAATACTAAATTTTGCCCCCTTTTTAAGGCTATTATTTTTTAGGTTTTAACCACAAATGTAGTTTACTTTTTTTTATAATTCTACGTCAACCGGAAGTACCCTATTAATTTTTATACCTTATAATTTTTTATTCCCTTTATAGTGTCAAATACGCGTTTGTTGCGATATAAATGGTCATATATTTTTTAGGTAATAGTAGAAATACGATTTTTTTAGGAAATCATGGGACCGTAGATGTGAGTATATGATTACAATTCCAATTCGATATCTCCAAGCATTCCTGAGATACAGGCTCTTGACAGACAGACAGACGAACAACAAAGTAATCTTATAAAGGGGGGTAAATCTTAAAATAAGGGACCCCCTTTTGTCCTTAAAAGGTACGGAACCCTGAAAAGAATAATACTAATAATGTAATAAACAAAAGAAATATAAAAGCTAAATCTCACTTATAAACAACTTCATTGGTGCAGGAATCGTCGAAGGCGTAGTCGAATCGGAACTTTTGATTTTCGAGATATTTAGTGAGATCCACTTTGTTCTTCGGTTCGTGAACTATCATTTGGTCCTTTGTTGGAACACTTATTACGTCCACCTGGAAATTAAGAGGAAACAACTTTATCAGCCAAGATAGACAAAAGAAGAAAGAAGAAAGGTTATCATGGCCCATTGGCTAAACTGAGTGCGTTTTTGTGGCGCAGTTAAATTAATAAAATTAAATTCGTCTTATCCTAATAGAAACAGACAAATTTTAACGAGAAATTATTTTTTTGTTTGAATTTTGAAAAAGCCTTTCCTAGTTCTAATATTTTCTAGTTCCTCTACTCAGAACCTTATGTATATGAACTAACTACTCAGAACCTTATGTATATGAAAAGTTTCAACTTTTTTCATCCGTGCATTGTCTGTTAATCCTTCTATCAAAAAGAAAAATCCCATCAAAATCTAAGAATAACATATTACAACACCTTAACAGTGCATTCCACATAGAGAGACAACAGGTAGACAAAGACACAAAGCCTAGTGTCAACTAAGTCCCATCTAAAAAAAATTATAATAAAAATAATAGCACATACTTCTTTCTTAGCAACCTCCTTCTTATTCAACGGTCGTTTCCTCACGCACACTGTGATCTGGTGATCCTCGACCGGCTCGTTGCCCGTCAGGGGCCTGAACTCAATACTGTTTTGATACTCTCTTATCATGGCTAAGAACTCCCAGTTTGGATTGCCCGGGTCCATATTCATGAGGGCTTCCTGCAAGGTTATAAAAAATTAGATAAATTTAAATAAAATTTAATATATATAATAACCATTAAGTGAATGATTTTTTATAGAAAAAAAAGAGAAATGTGAACTATGAAGAGCAGCAACCCAAAATAAATATATTAATAAATATTATTTATTTTGTTAGAAAGAAGTATTTAATTGTGACATGAGTCTTCTAAAGATAAAGGTCACTTATTAAAAAGCCCTTACACTAAGATCTCTTACCTTCTCTTCTTTCAACTCCGCTTGCCGCTGTCGTCTCTTCTCCCTGTTCTCCTTCAGTCTCTCTACCTCCTTAACTACGTTGGATCGTCGCACCGCGCCTGAAGCCACCGCATGCGGTACTGATACCGTACTGGAGACCGCTACTGGCCGCGCCGATGATACCGGAGGGTTGAACTGGGGAAAATTAGTTACACGCAAATTAAACATATATTAGGTTCAAAATTGAAATATTCTTCATCCATTTAGGCCATTAAAATGGCAACACAAATAAAATGGTCCACAATATTGTGGTTAAAAACACCAATCTAATAGAACATAGAACAAGGATAAAACAAGGAGGAATAAAAGGCTAAGATAGGAACCTCTTTAATATTATGCATCCGTCGATGCGCTTGCAGAGGCTGCATATTCGGCATTACCGAGGCA
The DNA here is from genome assembly GCA_013403705.1 of Heliconius hermathena. Classification (NCBI taxonomy): domain Eukaryota; kingdom Metazoa; phylum Arthropoda; class Insecta; order Lepidoptera; family Nymphalidae; genus Heliconius; species Heliconius hermathena. The sequence goes on from JAAIXJ010000078.1 coordinate 89,483, forward strand.
GCGCTGGGCGTACTGCTTGTTCGGGAACGACCACCGGACGTGGGAGGTTGCTAGGAAAGGAAAAGGACTGTAGGGAATTTATGAGATATTGGAAATTAGGTTATATTTTAGACGTTTTAAGGACTAGAAAGGAGAATAAGAATGTCCTCACCGTTGCTGTTAGTATTAGATCTCTTAAAGAGATAAATCCACTCTTATGAACAAAATGTTTTCATGTTACTTTTTATAAGATATTTTTATTCCGGTAAAAAATACTACATATTTTTAGTTACAACAATGCAGTGAAATATACTCTGACAGAAATACACGGTACATTTTTTGTATCACCGTGGTGACCGATTGTGAAGGCGCCATCACCGTTAAACAACGTCTAAATGTTAGTTTTATAGCTGCGCCCTTGTCAATCTGTCTAAGAGCTCTAGCTCACTGGACCAACCTGTTGTGTAATCCTCGTGTTAGGCGCTGGTTGAGTCTGCGGCGGCGGTACATTCTCAGCGCCCCGCCGCCCCGTCGTGTCGCCGCCGTGGCCGTTCGTGTAGGCGCCGCCCGCGTTCGACAACCGCATCTGATTGTTGCGGGTGACGCGGGACGGTGCCGCAACTGTCATATAAATTACAAAAAAAAATGTTTAATGTCAATCCAATCTTAAAAAAAAACAGATTTGAAAAAAATAGAAAGTCCCAATTAATAGCAGTTCAGATATCAAGTAATAATAATAAATAAATCACACTTAACTAAGACAATAATTGTGAAAATGCTGAAACATGTTACATAAATTACAATAATAATGAAACTTAATATAAACTTACTTTTACTACCAAACAAAGTGCTCAAAAACAAAACAATCATATAGATCAAAAAGAATATTAAAAACTTATTATTTACAAATGAGTGTCGATGGATCATCACAATATCAAGCAAAACGTACGCTTTCAACACAACCAACTGGTAATATATCGTAAACATTGTACTATAAAGGTATGAATAGCAATTCAAAATGCGTGAAACTTAACGAAAGGAACCGTGCAAAAGCGATAAAATAATGTACTATACGATAACAGCCTACGTCTTACGTGACTTCGGCCTGTCTTTCTCCACTGTATGTTCGGGGGTTCCGGACTTCTCGAACGAGTCAGTGGGGGCCGAGGTGTCCGCCGAGTCGGCCACTCGTCGCCGACATCGCAACCATGAGCAACACATTTTGATTTTTGGCAATACTTTGGCAGTCTCTATGTTATATTGATTTGGTCGAATACTGTCCTTTACAATACTTATAATCACATCTTTGTATTATTTCACATAGTCTCAGTTATTTCTGTTAGATTTGTATCAATTGACATGTGTAGTTTACTTGACGGATAGTTCGAAATAGCAGTTATGCGTTGGCGCAAGGCAATCCTGTGCCTGCGCCGTCCGCCATATTAGGATCTCTTTCCGTATTCAAGGCAATGAACCGTGACGCACGCGCACCACGGCCGCGCGCTAAACTGCATATATAGAACAACACCCAAAACGAGGCATAGGTCGACCTTGGAACGCAATAAAACTACTTTTGGGAATAGTTGAAGTACTGGTAGCTGGTTATACAAGGTATTAACAAAATAACTGACATAACTAACATAGGGTTGGCCTTCGTGTACACAATAAAACTACTTTTGGAAATACTAGTGTCTGGTTGGTTATACAAAATATTTTTAAAAAATAATTGCCTCCAATTGTTCTTATATTGTATTCTTAAAATAGTTGTGTGAAGTTGGCTCACAGTGTCACATCGTTAACCATAGTGACAACCTTCATATGAATATTGAATAATATCGACTATAAACGGAAAGCACTTCGAAAAGCGTTTTAAAAAATCGAGACAAAAGAAAAACAAAGCAACCGGCACAATAGCAGACACACAACTGATGTCACCGGTGGCTTAACAATTTGTATCAATTGTACGAGTTTGAATTCATCAGCTATCAGTTACAGTACGGCAGACAAGTCGTGGCCACCTTGAAGTAAAGTGTTCAGAATTTTTGCACATTGTTCACTCGGCAATAAAATAATCAAAAGTAAGAAAAGTCGTACATTTCAAATCTGCACAGCTATCTTCAGGGCGGCCACGACTTTGCAACCGCACTACACCTACCTACTAAAATTGGAAAATAATGACTGGCAACCTAGCAACGCTAGTCTAGTCGGCTTTTGAGGCGCAATGAAAAATGTAACACTGACGTCAGATAAGCATCGATCGATAGGCTTTTATGATTAATGTACTAAAGTTCTTTGACTGAAAATCGCCTCCACATCTATTAACGTAGACTTCGTAAAATTTGTTTGTGTATAGAAAAAAGAATGTCATGAAATTTTAAACTGGTTTTATTCAATAATAATAAATAATTTGCGAAGTTGCATTCCGTTGGTCGAGTTACTGTAAATATAATTGTTAAAAGAACAGAAAAAAAGGGATTTTCGTATCCATTCCTTATTTCGCATCAATAACTGTTATTAATATAGTCCTGTTTCTTCCGCATTATCACTTTATTTTTACTTACCACCTAAACAATCAATATAACAAATTGTCATACTATCGCGTGCAGACAGAATCAATTACAGTAGAATGACAACTGTACATAAATATTATACATAGAAATTATATCCGTAACACGTTCACGAGCATTCACGAATTGAATTCCGCCACTAAAATTCGACGAAAAATGGAAAAACGGAGTGTCTTAACACTACACAGGTACCCTTTGTCTATCATGCCAAACGCCGCGGAAAAAAAGTGAAACTGCTTTTTCTTTCAATGTTAGTTAAGGGAAATAGGAGATATGCAGGTATAGTTAGTTTGAGTTTTAATATATATCATAGGTAGACTTAACCCGGAAATCAAGTTAGGCAGCGCAGGCGCGGCGTGACCGTACCCTCACTTGACTATTGTGGCATATTGATGAAATTGGTAACCACCAAACGCTTTTGTTATGCTTAACATCATGTTTGTATGGTGGTTCTAATTTACTGTCGTTTGTATGATAGTTCCGGTATTATTGGAGAATAGTTTTATATCTACATTCGGTTCGTTACAAATTGCAATTTTGACCAGGTATACCTATCTTGTTCAAAAATTAATAATAAATAATCGATTATATAAAAAATAAGTTTCTCTCACTCTTATCCGTGGATACATACAAAAGTAATATGTCATTTTAAACAAATATATTTTTTTAATCGAATAGAATACTGGTCATAGAATCACCAGCGTTTAATACTATTGCAACTGAAATTTCATTGAATAAACAAAAATAAACATACATTTAAAAAAATCCAAAAACTAAAGAAAAAGAAACAATATATTTGATATTTGTGACGGACATACATTTGATACGATGATTCCATAATATAAAGTGTTTGAACACTATGTCTCCTGCCAAGCGAGAACAGTATATTTTTTCTGATTTTACCCATATTTTTATATAAAAAAAACACAAACACGTAACGACCATTACAAATTCTGGAAGTTTACTTAACCCTATAGCACTACCACTATAATACAGCCAGATAGCCGCGAGGCGTTCAACGAGTCAACGTCAGGCATTATCGCGCGTGAAACCTGCCCGTTTCCTAGCAAGGAACGTCGGCCTATAACCTATTTATGCATTTCTGTTGTAATTTATTAGTCTTGCCGACTTATCCGCTTGGTAACTTGGACGCGTTTCGCTTAGAATTGGATTATTTCTGTAGTAATAATATAATATTGAGAAATATAGGTAATCTTGTTGATATTATACGTTAAATGATGTACAATATATCAACTAAAACTATCAGTAGTCACGTTCAACATGATATACCTAATATTTACATATTTGGAAAATGCGGTTTTGAATACAAAGAACTCTACTCATCACTAGAATCATTTTTTTCCCGCATAGCAGGGTAAGCAGGGTTAACAAGGCAAGCATGGGGGACCTCCACCCAAATTTCAAGTCACAGCGGAACTCAACACCGCGCTATATTAACCTGAGCGAAAAAAGGAAATGATTACAATATTTATAGTAATTGGTTACAATATTTTTTTTATTTCGTTTCCTTTCACAACTACGTGCAACAAAATTAGCGAAGGTCCAATTAATTATAGCAACCGTGACAAAAGTAGAATTTCACTTGACCCTACGACGTGACCGGCGGCGTGACGAACCGATGACAAGACCACATTGAGCGTGGACAATCATATTTGATTTGATGATCTCACGATCTCTACAACCTTTTATAAATCATTTAATTGATTTTTACTTATTTTAAAAAGTACGATGTTCTCAGTTCGACTGTACGTTTAGCTTTAGTTTGATGTATTTAGTAATAAATAGTAAATAGTATAAGATTATTTTTGCTTTAACTTGCATGGAATACAAAAATAAAGATTTTAAATAGAAAATAGGTGTACGTACACGTATCATTTTGGAGTATAAAAAAATATTATTTTCTAGTTTTGTTTCTTTTTCATTTATGTTGAAAATATACAATAGAGTCATAAGTCGGTTTTTGTTTTTCTTTAAACTTTGCCTGTTAACTCGTTCTACTTACGTACGTACTTACGTATATTTAAATTTTCCTTTTGCTTCAAGCAAAATTTGTAACATTGTAGTTACTCATATTTTGTAATTCTACGAAAAAGATATCGAATTTATTACATAGAAAAGTCATATTTTATGGCATTATTAAATATCTGTCATGATTCTTGCCTATTAAGAAATAAATTATAAATGATCGTGTTATTCGAGTTGCCTCGAATTCCGCTGTAACTAACTTCATGTTATTACTGCGATATAAAATCTACTGAACATGCTCGTTTTAATGTCATATTGGATATGAAACGCTATGTATGGAGCTTGTCGTGCCACAGGAGCACAAGCGTGTGACTGTAACAAGACGGTTGTGGGTTCAATTTCAACACAAGGGAATGATCTTTTCGGCAAACGCGCGGCATTGAGCACGGAACACGCAATACCTCGAAATTTGACAGAAAAAGAGGAACGGAGTATCTTCACACTAGGTTCCCTCTGTTTATCCTGTTATATACGGGATAGAGCGTGAAGCTGAAAAAGAAACGCTAGGTAGAACATATTTATCCGGTTTAAATTAACTTCTCTATAAAATGTATATTCAAAATTTCCTTTTTAAATATCGACAGAATTAATCATTCTACAACTGTACTTACAGGTCTAGCTATTCTATATCTTAGCTTTTATATTATAACATTTTTAATATGTACTTATATCTTATTAAAAAAAAAGATTTGTACGAAATTCTAATGAAATAAACAAAATTAGGGTACAGTGATGATATTCGTGAGAATCCACCGGTCGTTAGCTCGCGCCTACACACTGCATCTTGAATCACACAGTACGGTACGTTGTACTCGTTGATAAATAAAAACGACTATGTTATGCGCGATTTCATTGCACGTGGGTAGTTTGCTTTAAACAATCTTCACTCATAACTAGATTATAAAAATATTTAAAGTTTTATATAAAAATGATACCTAAATAATTCAAAATATAAAAATATAGCTGTGAATGTTTCTCTCCACTTTTATTTTAAACAGCCAATCAAATTATTAAGAAATTTAAAATAATCTATCCTTTCCCATAATATAACCCCCACAAGAACACCACATAACACACTTTCTAAACACAATTCTTTGAATAGAAATATTATATACAACTTGATGGAAAAAAAATTCGGAAAAACCGATGCACTATCTCACTTAAAACAAGTCTTTCAACTTACGGCGTGTATTTGCCCTCATACCAGCTCTCTGATAGAGTCCAGGCATTATGTTACACTATAGGAGAACTCCTCAAAGGTCAGATTTACTAAAACTGATGGTATGAAGCGACGGTGCCAGGCGGCTGTGTGGTACGCGGCCGGTCGCGCACTGTCCGCCGCGCCCCCAATCTCTATACTTATAACTGACCGCCCTATACGTTATTCCACCCTGAATAATCATTATGATTCAATAATAAGGGTTAAATTATAAAGACAGTTATTGAAAATATGTTATACTTTAAACACAATACATAATATAAATATGAATAGTACTGCAAAAAATGGAATAAGTGGTTTGAAAGTGGTTTGGTTTCGAAGAAGGCTCCTGAACCAATTTGCATCATTGACTTACTAGGCAAATTACTAATCATATAACCAAAGCTTTTCACCAAAGTTTTTTAGCAACTATATAGTCGATTACTAAAAATAAAGAGATTATTTCTCATTATAAATATGTTTTTTGTTATTTTAACAATATTTCTAACATTTAAATCATACAAGAGAATGTATACTGAAACGAAACAAAGGTTACGAAGGTTCCCTTCCACTTGGTTGAACAATTGCAATGCCAAATGGAAGCTAGGTGGAGAGAAGATAACTCACACTGACACTTCATCATATAAAAAGTATAAAAGACTATGTAGACTATAATAAAATATGAAAAAATCCAAAATACACTAAATCAATACAAAATAATATAAAAGTATGATGACCAAGTTATCATTAGTATAGATTCGCCCGCGGTCAATGCACCCAATATGAAGCAATAGAGGTAGGTGGGAACACTAAATTTATTATAAAGCCTGTAACTATAATTGTGGGAAGCATGCCATCAGTACTATCTTCCATTAATATATCATACGTTTCTTATTATGTATATGACTTTTCTACACACATGTTAATATATTAATAAATTATTTCTTTTGTAAATTTTATAGAAAAAGATAAGGCAAACGAACTTACGGGTCACCTGCAAATGACTGCAAATGCGACGGTTGTGGGTTCGTGTCCCTACTCCGAAGAATGGTTATTTTCACTACTTCCCTCTAGTAACAAAACAAAGTGCAACGTTGAATTCCACTCTACAAGCTAAGAGGATAGAAAACGAAATTCCTTCAAATTAAGTAGCAACCCGTAGGTTAGGGACCTACTCTGTGGTTAACCCGGCTTTATTAGAGTAAAAGTTAAATAAGAGCTAAAATGCACTTTTCTAAAAGTATAATTTTGATAAAATGCAAATGTAAAACTTTACAAAAAAATCCTTAGTTAATTTATTCCCTATTCGAATTTAAAAGAAAGTCGACTGTGCTATAATATATTTTGCTCATATTTTTGATGAAATGTGTATCACATCTCAACTCATGAAAAGACAAAATGAATTTTTCCTTGTATACACATCAGCATTATTCATAGAAACCTTTATAATGTAGCAACATGCCATAGTCTTGCCTATAATACGTACATAAGTATGAAAAGATAAAATGATTGTTCTAGGCCCGCGACGATGCCCAAATGGAGAATGTTGAAGGAGGTTGCCTTATACCGTTATTTTATATAGCAAGATAAAAACTGCGGTACTTGATCTTCGTGATAGTGTTAAAAAAAACAGCTAAGACACTGTTTTTAAGTGTACTAGTATTTAAATAGCAATTTTCGTAAATACGAAGTCGAAGCCTTTTGACAGAAAAAAAACAATTTCTAAATATATGTCAGCATACATCATATGTGACTTTTGGTAATACCCAAATTAAATGTAATCTTTACTTAAGTACTTATCTTTATTTTTAAGACATTTAGTAAAATTCTAAGTCAAATATTCAAAACAATGTGTTTTTATTTACGACTACCAAAACTAATTAGCACTCAATTCAAAATAATTTCGTGAATACATTAACGGCCTTCGGTGCGGCACAATGTCAAGATTGTATTTGTATTATAACAAACGCGACCCTGACCCCCGCCCCGCCAGGATGCGAGAAGCGGACGTTATACGGTGCAAAAACAAGGAAGCCGGCATTTCGACATTTCTACACGACATTTTTAAGATAATGAGCGGTTATAAGCTCAATTTGTGTGTTTACGATACGTTTAATCAAACATTATATTGGATTGAACCAAGTACCTATCCTCTGTCTGCACTTCAAAATATCCTTATAAAATAGTCGTCTAGAAAAATTGGTTGATTAGGTTAATAAAACAATTTTTTTCTCTCTCTCTTCTTTGTTTCATTTTCTTTATTTAAATAATAAATTGTGTACAATAAAGTGTAAATAAATAATGTTACTATGGTAACCCAAATTTTAAATAACCCAGGTAAACTTTATGAACACGTTACACACAGAAATACAAAATAACTATAATTAATAACGTAGTACAAATATATATATGAACGTACTAAAAACTTTATTTAGACACGCCAATATTAGTCTTTTATATATTAGTTTAATAAAGGTTTTTGTTTCATTTTACATAAGCTTGTGTCTGTATGCCTGTAGTACCTGAGGGGAGCTTAGGATTGGGGGGCTAGAGTAAACAAGAGTGGCACAGGAATTTAGATTAAACATCGAGTTAGCACCGAGTAACTTATATAGCATACATGTTATATTCATTTAGTAGTCTATACAAAATATCATCTACATCCTGACTGATTGAGAAACGTAACTTAAACGTAATTTATACAACGAAAACATTAAATAAAGGCGCAGGGGCACAAAGTCTGACTGTAAAATCGACTGATTGTAGGTTCGATCCCTACTCGAGGAGAGGAAATATTTACTTAAATTTGTATTTCCATTTCTTCGCTCTGGTGTCGAGGCAAAGCGCGGCATTGAGTTCTGCCACTTAATACACAATGCTTCCAGAATTCGACAGAAAGTGGGGGGGAACGGAGTGTCTTAACACTAGGTTCCCTCTGCCTACCCTGCTGAGTGCGGGATAAAGTGTGAAACTGAAAATATTAAAATAAAGGGCGCTTTTGACCATATATATTCGATTGATATGGTACGATCACCAAAAAAAGTAATTACTGTATTTCGATCAAAACTGTTGCAGTTTACGTCAAATACACTTTTTTGTACCTTTGAGGATTGAAAATTATTTATTTTTTATTTCATAACAATGTCACAAAAAACCTAATTACATAATAAGACATTATCATGAAAGTAGTTCACCAAACGACAGAAGCAACGAGATGAGAGACGCAATCAAACAAGAAACGGGTACAAACAACCGTTGCCAAATTAATATTGCATTTCAACACGAAGTTACTGAGAGAGTGCGTAGGCCGTAGAGTGATTATACGCTACGCATTTTATAAGCCATAATATATTTTTTTTATTTGATTGATTCAAATTTACTTTTTAAAAGGATTCTTTTAACCTTTTCCTACCAAGTATCAAAAGTGAAAACTCTATTTTGAAATTTATTTTAAATATCCGCATTTTTTCATTATATATGTTCACATGCAATCGTTTCTAGAGGTCACCGATCTTACTTTTACAAATGAAATTGTAATATTACTTAATAGCTTAATACAGTTAGTTAATTGTATCATAAAATTTATGGAAAAACGATCTTATTTACATGTTTTACCATTTTTATTATTTTTTTTTATCAGCTTCACGCTGTATCCCTCACACAGCAGGGTAGGCAGAGGGAACCTAGTGTTAAGACATTCCGTTCCCCACTTTAGTATTATTAGTTTCAAACTCAATAATTTATTTTATATTTTTACTTTTTAGTGGAGCAACCAGTTAATATGAGGTACATCAAACATAAAACAGTTAACGACATAAAATGATTTACTTCATCGTATTAATTGATACAGTTGGACATCTTGATTTTATTAAACAGACGTACAATCAATATCAAATCGACTCATCTTTCGTTTATCGAAAAAAACACTGTCCCTTTAAAATTATTTACATTTCATATATTGCTTTTAAATGGCTGTCAGAAGACGATAACTAATATCACAACCATCGAGATTAAAAACAAAGATTATATGGTTCATTTAACGGCTTCGCGTTGATCACGAGGAACAAACTGTTTATTTGAAATTTTATGTTTTTTTAAGCTTCTCTCTTTATTCTTAGCGGAGTAGCCAGAGAGAACAGATCGACAAACGCTACGGTATCTGCATTCGCTTCGTCCTCTGACATCAACCTCTTCAAATATGCCCTCGTGTTTTTATGTGCCCTTCATCGGGTATCATCGATACTGTGCTCCTGGATGTCAACTGTGGTAGAGACCACGAACCAAATCCAAGTTTACATCCTTCCAAACTTTTTAACTATTCTGTCATAATTTATTATTATTTTAATATACTTATAGTCATCCTAACAAAACTATTAAACAATATACAATATATATTTTTCATAAGTTTTCCATCTATCTCGAAATCTAATAATCAATTGTATATAAGTATATTCACGATCACGTTTTTAGCAAACAATCGCGACACCCTGCCAACGTTTGATTGGCGTCACGGGTGACACCGTTGGTGTACGTTGCCCTCTCGTTTTGTGTTAGGATATATTGAAAATATTTCTGCATTTTTAATTTGAAGTTTGTATCAATTCAATTATTCATTGTTTTCGTTCGTTTCGTTCATTTTATTTTATACATATTTTTTTTAGTTTCACATTGTATCTCGAACATACCAGGGTAGGCAAAGGAATCTTGTGTTAAGTCACTTTGTTCCTAATAATTAGACACTTCCGTTCCCCACTTTCCGCCGAATTCTGGAGGCATTGCGTGGTAAGTGGCGGAACTCAACGTCGTAATTTGTTACGAGAGCGAGATAATCAAAATATTAAATATTTAATTTCCTCGAGTGGTAATCGAACCCACAACATATCGAGTTTATAGCTTTATAGCTTGCTTGTGCCTCACTGTCCTCAATATAATTAGTTTTCATATTTATTTATTTAATTATTCTATACTACTTAGGTAGGTACATAAATCGCTTTCGTTACTGACAGACAGCGCGTATCAAACTGTAACCAAACCGTAACCAAAATGTAGAGTCCTTAGGGAGTGTAGGAGAGCACTAAGAGAATATTTCTCCAAAATTCGTACAGGGAACAACAGGATTTCATGTAGACAAGGATCACAACAACAAGGATGCATAAAGTAAACGAAATTTACATATTTTCCTAACTTTAACAGATAAACAACTGTTATATCATATCACATAAATATACAAAAGCTAATTTTATCTATTTTATTAATATAATTATTAATATGAAATGTTCATAAACTTAAAACACAATAACGTTCACACATTTCATGTTTATCTAAGAAATGACGCGACTATTGACCTCCGCAATTAATTAATAATATACAAACAGACTCCAATTTCCTGAAGCTTAACAGAAAACAATCTAAGAAATGCTTATATTTTCTCTTCTTTCTAGGCATTATCAAAATCAAAAATAATAAAGCAATCGGGAGTGGAATGTTTTAACACTGGGTTTCCTGCAATTTGGAAAAAGCGTGAAGATGAAGGCCAGTCGTGGCGCAGGGGTACAGAGTGTGACTGTAACATCGATTGGTTGTGGATTTGATCCACACTCGAGGAGATGAAATATTAATTTGAATTTATATTTCCATATCTTCGCTCTGGTATCGGGGCAAAGCGCGGCGTTGAGTTCCGCCACTCAACACGCAATGCCTCCAGAATTCGGCGGAAAATGGGGAACGGAGTGTCTTAACACTAGGTTCCCTCTGTCTACTCTGCTGTGTGCGGGATACAGCGTGAAGCTGTGAAGATGAAATTTAAATCACTCATGATGTTAACAACACTGTCACTACACAAATATTTGTAATATATTTTTTCTTATATCCTCACTTAACGATTAAAATAACATTTTAAAGCTATGGATACTTCCATGGAGTGGCCGCTGACGTCAATGTACCTGTTACAATACAATACATGACACCAATAAGCTGATAGGGTAAGAGAGCCGACGTGTGCTTTGCACGGTATGGATTATCGCGTGACATCAAATAAATCGATTGAGTTCAATCTATTTTTTTTTACAAACAATATTTGATATTGGTCCGTATCGTTGTTTGCCTTATTTTTTTATAAATTTGAATACCATTTATTTTACAAATGCTTATAGTGAATAATTAATCGCAATAAAAAAATAAAACTTAAAGATCTTCAAATACCGAAAACTATCCGTAGAAGGCGAAATAGGGATATAATTTTACCATGTAAAAAAATATATAAACTAAAAAAAACTAAACTAGCTTCACGCTTTAACCCTAGCGGGGTAGTCAGAGAGAACGGAGCGTCAAACGCTACAGTCTCTACATACCTCTTTCGCCTCGTCCACTGTCATCAACCTCTTCATACATACCCTCCAGGGGGTCCTCAAGGTTTTTACGTGACCTTCCTCCAGTATCTTTGATACTGTGTTTTCGAAGATCAACGGAGGTCTCCCCCTTATGGTAAAATTATATGATAATGATGATAGAGATCGATCGTCGTGGACATCCTTAAGATATTCCCTTATGCAGCAGCGGGCGTGAAAATAGCTGTTAGGATGATGATGATAATAAAATTTAAGCAATACCATGAACCAGAAGTAAAATTTCTGATAAAAATGAGAAAAGTACTAATAAATAAACTAAAATAATACTTAAAACAAAAAGTAGGGCAGATCAAATTAAGCCGATGACAAAGAAAGTGGATATAATAGAAACACGTCATGACTATCAAAAATAAACTAAAGCAGAACAAAGCACCTTATAATGTAAGATCGTCGTCTCAGATAAGACAACCGTTAAAAGTTTGGCGAGTACGGTCGTTCCTTTGCGATGGCTAACGTTATGAGTCATGAAACGAGAGACATGTCCATACATGTTATAGCAGTATTAATATAATATATTACATTTTTCTTTATTTATTTTTTTTAAGTAAAATAAGTAACATAATTAAGATGACTGAAATTAAATTCGACTTCGACCCATTTAACGACTAAAAGATAATTTTTAGAACTAAGGTTATTTTTAGAATTTTTAAACAGTTAATTTACTCATTTTTAACGTCAGAGATAAATGTAATTTTCATTACAAGCAAAAGTATTATAGTATCTATTATTATTTTTTTATATTTTTCTAATAAATATCTCTAATTTATTGTATTCATTCATTGCACAACACAATGATACGTACGAGTATAACCATAACTATAAGTATATCAACTTTCAATTTCTCTTTTGTTATTTACTTTCTCATTAGGCAACAGCTAGTTATTACAATTAGTAAAAAGTGAATTTATTAAGACTAATAGATAAATAAGAAAAGAATAATATTTTCCTCTGAAAATTATTATAACAATTTTCAGGTTTCCTCAATATATTAATTATAAAGATATCTATTACATAAAGAATAGGGTGCAATAATAGTTTGGTGCTCACGATCCAGAATTTTTACTAACAAAAGATTTTTTTAAAAAACTTTTATATCCAAGTACATTTCTAAATTTAAATATATATTAAATGGTGTCTATATTCATATAACAAACTTTAGCAGAGCATTCCTAGTATTAGCTCTGAATGCAATAAGTGTATTTATCTTTCTTTTTTTATTATTATTTTTAGTTTCACGCTGTATCTTGCAAAAAGGGAGGGTAGGCAGAGGGAACCTGGTAACTTAGTGTAAAAACACTTCGTTCCCTTCCACCTTATTACAGGAGCGAAAAAATTAAAATATTAAATATTTCATTTTTTTCCGAGAAGGAGTCCAATACACAACCGTCTACAGCTTTGGACGTTTGTGCCTCTGCGCCACGGCGGCCTCAATTTAGTATTTATTTATAATGTATTTATTTAATTATTTATGTATCTATAATTTGGTTATTTAATAAAATTAAGTAACTGTAATGTTGGATCAGCAAACATGTATATCCCAAGTAAATTTCCAGACTTTTAAAATGACGCCAATTCTAAGATGATCATCACATATCTCTACTTTCAATCATCTCATCAAACAAAAGCGATAGCAATAATAAGCTTTTAATATCGTTTTTTCTATAGTTATCAAAACGTCATTAATGATCTATTCGTGAAGATATCTCATATGAGACCAAAGACAAGATTCACTTCTCTCGTGAATCACGAACGAACGCTATTAGGTTTCTTGTAATATCACTGTTAACGTAAGTTATATTAATAAACTACTCTGAACACTCAGATGAAACACTACATATATTAAGATATTTTTATATTAATAAACAAAAATAATTTTCAAAAAAAAATCAGCATTTTCACAATAATTATAATTTAGGTAGGTATTGCATTGGCAGGTTACATCTAGGTCGCGACACTGTTCTGAGCTCCTAGCTCAAAAGGTATCGTAAGGATTCACAGTTCTATAAATATGGAATGATAAAGAGTTTTTTTTTTAAATAAATTCCTACTTTTGTTTTATTATCATTTCTTACCTTTAGTTGCTACTGGGATTGATTGCCGTGTCATATCCTAAAACAGAAAAAAAATATTAATAAATTGTTAAATTGAATTACAATGCAAAAATAAACTTCAAGCCAAAGGCAATAATAATAAAATAATATAAAATACTGTATTTACAAAAGTAAAAAGATAGCCATAACCATAGTATGTACTATAGACAATAAGAAAATCCTAGCAGAGCAAAAATAATATTAGAAAAATAAAACAAAAATAAATAACCCGCATGATATCTATAAAAAATGGAAAGCATCGATATGCTTTGCATGCGGGTTTGTATGCATAAAAAAATATTTTAAAAAATCCTACAAGATAAAAAATTCTTCAACAATTTAAAAACTCCTAAGCTACTTTAAATTTTAATCAAAAAAGAATTATGCACATATAAAATTGTAGAAATAACAAAAATATACGTACAACTACATAATACATTCAGTATTATGTAGTTGTACCTTCCATTGATGCAAAAATGCTATAATACAAGAAAACTATCAAATAAAAACTTAACAATATAAATAAAATTCAATTCATATAATAAATATTGATTCATCATATCTATTTCTGCTAATGTTACGAAGTCTTACATTCCTGCAAATTGAATTATTATATCGTGTTCATAATTTGAGGATTTTGAGAGATTTTTTTTTATTTAATGTTTAAAGACATGACAATATGATCGTAACTCAATAATGGGACCACTTGTATTTCAAAATTATCCGACAAGTAGTCTATTATAATCAAATTTTACTACATCGTTTATCAAATGTCGAGTTCACAAAATGCTAATCCAAAAAAAAACCAAAGATAATCTCTAGTAATTGTAGCATTTCACACAAAGCACTTTCATCACTAATATTATCGCAAGCATCAGTGGAATTCGAATCCCCGACCTCGTAGTAGCCAAAATCACGATATAATAATAAACAGGTGATACATATATTTGATAGAACTAACATTGAAGGGAAATGTAAATGAAAACAATTTATGTATTTGCAATGCATCACTGAATACAAACATTTTAGACAGCTCTTGGCAGACTTACTCTACAGAATGCAATGTCCAAATAAACGAGAGCTACTCGAGTAATTTACGCTCACGACGGTTGCTATCGTGAAAAGAAACAACGCAGCCATAGGGAAGCAAAAAGTTATCATCATTCAAATTTTATACGGCAAATTAACAGTAATATCCTGCAATTATGTATCCAAAATTGAAAAGATGTTTAATCGTACCATTCACTTGAATAATCGTAAATGTCTATATTTTTTATGGGTGTTAGGAAATACAATGGTTGTGGATTCGATTCTCACTTGAGAGAATATTTATAATATAGATGTTCTAACTGTCTCATTACACTACTGAAGTATTAAAACCTTTTGTTGCCAAAAAATATCTCTAAATATATGGAACCTAGATATTTTACCTAATATGTATATTATTTTAGTTTAGTTATCTGTTTTACTCTAAGTTACGAAACGCAAAAGAAAATGAATATAAATGTAGTATGTCTGTATCTAAACAACTCACATAACTATTTTCGTGTCATGTATAAACAAGATAAATTACCTTATAATGACATTAAAACTATTAATTTACACTTAAATGAAACTTAAATTTAAAATCATGATAATTTATACGTTTTTGAATGTAGCAAAAAAAAGCAGTTCAGCGAAAAAAAACGTCATCAGAAAACAAGTCTACAAGACAACGGAAGCAATGCCTTTTTATAGACGGAATAATCATCGCGAAATGAACTCGTGACTCACTCATATGTGGGGACTTGTTAAGCGAAATTTAACTTTATTATTAATATTGTATGATTTAAGTTATATTATAAATTATTTTTAAAAAGTCGAAATAACATTTATATGACTAGTATAAAGCTACTTAATTTACAGTTTTATTATATCATCGCACTGTATCCCGCATGTAGGAAATGAAAATAGTAATCTAAACATATACACTTCCCGGAATGGGAATCGAACCCACAGCCGTAACGTTTATAGTCTGAGAACTGCAACAGGACAGCCTCAATCGTTGTTTCATTAATGTAATTCCACTCACTATATCAGTTATAAAAGATAATATGTTTTTCTTAAAAAATAACAGGAAAGACATAACATACTAGCGAGTGCAGTATTTGTGCGTGATTTCAATCGATTAACCTTTAAAGTCGAATATACATTAAATTGATTGCATTTGATATGTATGTACAAATAAATATAAACTAAGTAATAGCATTTTTATTTGTTTCGTCCAAATATAATATTAGTATTTTTATTAATAAAATTTGTTTAAGGTATAACCAGAAAAGAATAAACAAATCATTTTATAATCATCACATTAAATATAAGCGTGGGAATCATCGATATAAGATGATATCATTGTTGACAGTTCTCAAATATTAATAAAATTTTACATACTACTTAGAATAACCGTTACAATAGTGTAAAGTGCAGCGAGTGACTGAGGACTAAATAATAATTTATGATACTTAAACCAAATTATATTAAAGAACTACTAAAAATACATTGGTTGCGGTTTCGTCGAACTAGAAATCAGGTCGCGCCACATTTATTAATGCGTAAACAAAAACACAACCAAACAAAGCGTTATAATGTAACAAAAAAAATAAGCTGTTCGTGTGCAAATCAAAGATCGTGATCGAAAAAAAAGGTGGTGAAAAAAAAGGGCGAGCGATGTCTTATCGCTCCATGCGTCCATGGTGGTTGAAATACCGATCGTGAGTTGCGCACGGGCAGCGTGTGGCCCGAGTCGCCGGCGCCCTCGGTCTCAGCTCCCTCGCGGAGAAACCCGCCGTCGTCGGACGACGAACCCGATGGTTCCTTAGACAATACCTTCAAACTTACTTCTCTCCAAGTTACAATTTATCTTGGATATATTGTATAAATGAGAACTCTGATCTGATCGTCCACTACCATTGAAAAGTGAAAACAACTAACACGAGTGCGGAAAATCGATGTGACCGCGTCCGGCATGCGTCGGACATCGGAAGGTCATTTGAACATCAATCATTAAAAATCGGAGATTATACTGAATACGCTATTATTGTCTATATTCGATAATTGAAGAATGGAAACGTGTATATCTATCTTATTTTATACTAGTTTTTTCTTGCAGGTTTGCCCTCCTGATCAAATAAAAATAAATAAAATACATCTTGACAATTAACAAAATGCCTAGCCTATAGCGTTCCTCGATAAATGACCTATCCCACAAAAAAAAATTTCAATTCAAACTAGTTAATGAGATTAACGCGTTCAACCAAACATTTTTTTAAGCTTTATAACACGTATAACTACAGATCACTTTACGTACTACGTTTTTATAGACATTTTTCGTTTTATTAACGGTACAAGCGAGTGTTTTGGTTTAGGTGAGATGAGCGCGCGTGTTTCCATGGTAACCGTGCAGTATTCCAAACAAATTGCCAAGCAATGGGTGCATATTGCAAATGATCACCTGCCAATTGATGATGTATGGGAACATTGCCACATAATTTGCTTGATAATGACTTAATAGTTTTCTATATCTTCTGTGAACAACACTATACAAGATTCCCGATACATTTAAGTCTCAAACAGCACTAGATCCTCTCTATACAAGGTTGTAATTTAAACATGGTAAAATTTTGTATAGTATGAATATAGCACGACATGAGCTGGTAGCACATTCGGCGGTCGCCAATTGGTGTTCCCGACTGTTAGGCGTCGATTGGCAACGTGCTTCGCGACCCAAACAATGAGGGTGATCGCGGCTTGGTACCGTACAAACGCTCGGCTAATCGATATAATGTTTCCGTTCGAATCATTCTTTAAATTAGAACACATGCTGCTTTGTCATCACCCGGACTAGATTTTTTACGCTTGTCGCGCTGTATCACGGGCAGTGTTAAGGCACTCCAAAATTGCGGTTCAACGTGGGGAACGTTGAACCGCAATTTTGTAAACATGGAACGGAACTCAACGCCGCGCTTTATCTTGATATCAGATCGTGTAAATGAAAATCATTAATTTCCCCGAGCGGGAATCGAACCTACCAGCGTCGCATTTCTAGCTAGCCACCGTGGCACAGCGCCACGAGGGCCACAAAACATATTACTAATACCTTAAAGAAAAACTAAAAAATCTTGCAAATAACACGTGAAAAGTTAATTTAATTTGTAACGGTTTGCAGTGCGTGTAGATTGAGCGCCGCTTCCGCGTACGAATTGGCAAATTGTCTCACTAACAGTCGCAAGAGTGATGTGTCCATTGACCTGATTGAAATAGATTAGCGGCTGGCCAGTACACGCCTCACGAATGCATCGTATAAATAAATAGGTTTTGCATACAAAATTGCTTTACGTTTCATAATTTCAACAAGTGAAGTACTTATTTTTTTTTTCATAAATTATTCTCTTAGAGAAAGAAATATATAATTTCGAAAATCATTTCTAATTTTTAAATTCAAATTTAAAGTGTTCTTTCTGTAGTAGCTACAATTGCACTATAACACCACACAGGAATGCATCTGTAACGCTCCACTTTGCGGTGAACTCTCAACAACTTGCTCCACTTCGACGCGTCGCTCACACGACACAGGAGTAGTGGTAAACGTACAAAACTGAAAACTTTATCCACATTCTATATTAATAAATACCTACTTCTGTTACTATTCTTATTTATTTGTAGTAAAAAAAATTCAAATACTTTAGATCATACTAACATACTAAAAACGTATTTTTATCGATTTAAAGTATAATAAATGTGAGATGTAATAGACATTATTAGCACAATATATCTTAAATTCAATAGTGCATAATGTATTTAAGGAAGCTTTCTTGCTTATTTGAAAGCCTACAGCATCAACCCTAAATATTTAACTCAGAAAGTCAAGCACTACATACCCTGGCTAGTTTGTTGGGCATCGGCTGAAGATGCGGTGTGGGATGCCGTTGGCCGGCGAGCTCGGGGTTGAGTGCGAGGATCGCATCGATCTCCACTTCCTTCCCCTTCGTCTCTCCGCGCTCGTACCATTCCACTGTTACCGAGCGAGTCTCGAGGTTTACTCCTGAGACTACTGCACAGTGGATCCGGCCTGGAAAAGAAAACGCAAAGTGTTCAAAATATGTAATTTAACATTTAATATATTATCTATATAGTAATAATCAATGCAAATATTATTTCCAGAATGTCTTGCGAATGCTGATGTTACAATAGTAATCCGCATATCGAAGTTGTTTACAATTTTAACGGTTAGAGCTCTACGTTAATGGACCAGTCAATCATCTTCAAATTGTACAAACTTTTGGTCTTCGAAAGCTTAAGCTTTGAAATTGCGACTAAAGACATTTTAAATAGATTTTTTTTTGTATTATATAAATAAGACTAACAAACTATTATTATACATACATCAACTTAAGTTAAAATGATATATTAAAGTTTTAAAATAAAATTAAATATAATAAGATCCAGTAAGAAAAAAAATCTTAATCTCTTGATATTTTAACAAAAGATTATCTCTATAGATATGTGTGGGCTATAGTGAACCCTTGTATTACCATTAGCGTCATATCGATCACATTGTACAATACAAACTTAAAACATAAGCTTTACAATAAAACATCTGTTGAATTTGAACACGTTGGTAGATTGCAGGGGGAGCTGAGACTAGACGCATTAACTTTAAAGTGGAGATGGAAATGAATCGAGGCAATTTAGGCAATAACGGCGCAAATGTGAAACAATACAAGTTTTGCTTCACAAAATATATTTACTCTTCATTAATAATATAAACTTGGCGCCCTAAGCTTATTCAACTTTGTATACATACTGGAACGTAAATATTGAATGATTAATATCCTAGCTCTGTGCGAGTTGCTGAGATATTTGAATTTTCTACATTCAAATACGCAAAAATCATATTGTTGTTCACGTCACTAAATGGTATATCTTTTTATTTAAGTTACTATTATAAATAAATATTATTAATAATACAAATATTATTTAATAAACAACATTTATGATTTTATATCACAAAAAAGATTAAGGAAGAAAGATTTTTGAATGTCTGGATCAAACAAAATAAAGAATAAACGGCGGGTACATGTTTCTATTATAACAATAACTAATCAATATCGCAAATGGAATTCTGGAATACTTCATATGCCTAACTACACGAAAGAAAGTATGTATCGTATGTTTTAAAAAATTAAAATTAAATCAGCTTCACGCTGTATCCCGCACACAGCAGGGTAGGCAGAGGGGACCTAGTGTTAAGACACTCCGTTCCCCACTTTCTGCCGAATTTTGGAGGCATGGCGTGCTGAGTGGCGGAACTCAACGCCGCTCTTTGCCTCGACATATATATGTCTGTATATGTTTTTCTTTTAACAAAAATAATTATCCGATAAGCGATATAGCACAAAGTCAATTGTACCAATTTGTATAATTTCAGATCACGAGTTCAATGTGAGTGACATTACAAATTAAAAATATTTTTTTTTTGTATAGACATTGTCAACTAACGGAACTTAATACTACGCTGTCAACCAGAGCGGAGCATTGAAAATAATGTAATTGTTCTCTTAAGTGGTATCGAACCTATAGTCAACGCAGTTAAAGCAAAACGCCGTGCCGTCCCATTCTCCAAATTATACCAAAAGGTGGGAAATATACAAAATTTAATACACTACATTGTATCACCTGTATAGGGATGGAAGACATAACCACGCTTACAGTCACAACGCAAAATATAGATAAAATTCATACATCTTATAAAACCAAAATAAGACGCACAAATAAATGCATCCGATGCAATCAATGCAAATGACCTACATTGACTACTAATCGATGCATCGCGGGCGCAGCATCAGGTGCAATGTGCATCACATGTTGTAGACGGTGATGATGCAATACATTGCGTAACTCGTCCAAAGAGGATTATGTTATAGTTAAACAATATCGTATTACTGGGAAAGTGAAGCGTGTGAACTTATTGATTCCGAAGATTTAGAAAATTTATATTTTAATGTGAGCACGTAATGTGTGGTATAACTTTAAAGTAATGTAATTTTTGTTCTTTAATAACTTAGAAATAACCGTTTATCTAAGGGAACTCTATTCCTATCAGTTGTTAGCAAATATTCTTGTAAAACAAAAACGTAATAATAAAAAGAATTACCAAAATGAAGCAAGCACCGGGTATAGACAGTTTCTTGTGCTTTTCTTACAAAACTTGGTAAATCCAACTATAAAAAACATTTGAGGCCAGTCAGGTGCAGGGGCGACAGGTTATGTGTATTCCCACTTGAGAAAATGGAATATATTTTTATGTCCTCTCTCTCGAAATGAGGCAAAGCGCGGTGTTGAATTCCACCACTCAAAAGCCAATGCCTCCATAATTTGGCGGTAAATGAGAAACGGACGGAACCAAGTGCCTTGATGGGATGGAGTAACACTAGGTTTTCAGGTTCTTTCTGCTTACCCTGCTATGTGCGGAATACAGCGTGAATTAAAAAAATACAAAGCACTTTAATCTAAGAAAAAAGAAAGTTTAGATATGATAAGCCATAGACTTCAGCTAAGACTGCAAGCGCGCACAAAGCCGCACAAGGTCACTGACCTCGGGCAACTTGAATCCGACGTGGTGAGCCTGCGGCCCGCCACGGTTCGTCTATTATGGGATGTAAACAAATAACATGAAAGGGCATCCCATCACATAGATGAAAATATATGGTCGAGAGTAAATTACAAAGAATGGCAAGTTCAAAGGAAATGTAATATTCATCATTATAAATCAAGAAACGTGGTCATCTAAAGATTGAGTATAATTTACAATTTGACCACTTGTATTCGTATGTTATTACACGAGAACGGAGTGATATACACCATATATACACCAAGTACCAAGTCCTAATAGTACAGGACAAGGCAAGATAACGATTTATAAAAGTAAAAATATCAGAATCTAAAATACTGTACCTTATAATAATGACGGAAAATGTTATACATATGTAGATCTTAAAATGTACAGCTTCCTATAAGGAATATAAAGAAGTCAGATGTCAAAAGCTCGATGCCAATATATTTACCTCTAACGTTTAATAAAAGAAGTTCTAATGTTACTAGAGGTACCTAGCCCAGAGAACTATATTCGAAAATACCGAGCATAGTAAAAAAAGATTTTCTTTGTTCAAAATTCCTAATAAAAAAAAACAAAAGTACCCACCTACTGACACACTAAACGTGTTTGATCAATGCCGAACGTATTTAATGATATCGAAACACCAATTTGTCGACCTTGATAAGAACAATTTCTATCGGAACGTCATGTGTCAAATAAAAATGGTGGAAGTCTATACGAAACGGTAGCGCTATTCACGTCCAACAATAAATTGGTCCAAACAAAAGTCTCAACGAAACTACTTAGTCATTTCAATTTTCATATATAATGAAATTCTTTTTAAGTTTAGGTTATTATTTTACACAGTCTAGTACAATCCACCATTACAAAGTAAATTTTGTTATGACACGCAAAATTTCGCTAGTGGTAGTATTTTTTGTATTATTATCATCATTTGTCGTTCACATTTTTATTAATCACATTTAATAATCATTGTTGTTTTAAAATAAAAACATTTTCGTTAAATCACTTCAAAAAAATCTATAATGATTAGGTAATAGTTATTGAGCTGAACATGACGAAAATAAAATATTTCTCCAGATAATAAATCACCAATCACGATCCTTCGATAAGATCTGTGGCCAGGCACTAGGGACCGGAAAGCGTAACCGACGACCACGACCAATAATACATAATTTTAGGGTGCACCTTTATTTAATTTTTGAACTACATTAATACAGACGATCCCAAGACAAAAACGACCAGTTGAGGACGCGATACTCGTATTTTATTAACGGAACAGTGACGTTATAACAAAATAAATACACACCATACACGCAGACATATTTTAATTATATTATTTTTGTTTCTCATATTTTAAAATATTTTTCATAATAATTTAACATTAATTTCTGCAAATAACCCCACATTAAGCGGAATACTCAAATCAGTAATATAATTACATCAACTTTTCTTATAAAAACTATTTCACCTGCTAAACAGTAAGAGGTAAATAGAAAACGTCGATAATGACAAAATATCAAGTGCCTATAATAAAGGGCTGCCAAAACGTATGCGGCAAAACGCCAATATCAAAAGCAAAGCGAAACAGCAGTTATTGAGCACACATCCATCACTATGGCAACTCGACGCAAAAGAGCGAAAGTGGAACGAACGGTAGAGTAGAACAAAACAACGACATACTTGAAAAAATGATAGTAAAAAGTGGTTACCAGCTATAGTTACGTAGTCATACTAGCAGAGACACGCGGCGTTGTCTAATATTAAATGTATATTTACAATATTTTTTTTAATCGTATATTAGGACCAATTTTAGAATCTACTGAGAGGAGATTAATTCTTCTGTCTGTGAATAAAAGAAAAAATAATGCTTCGGATAGTTTTGGGTGTGTCAAGTTCTAAAAAAAAAGTCTGAATCACAAATGTGACTAAATTATGTGTCAATTTCAGAAGATAGATAGATATTTTTTGCAGTTGACACATTTATAATTTTAAAACTTGTTCTGAAAGAAAATTATTTCTCATGCCTGAATTATTTCTCGTGGTTTTCACTATACTATATAATAAATATCCAATGACTGGTTTTGTACTATAATATATGAAAATACGTCGCGGGTATTTAAATCCAGCCGTTCAAACGAACAGACAATAATAATATTTATATCTGTACTTACTATTATAGACGGTTGATTGAAATTTACAATAGATATTTTTTATCTAAACAATTTTAATATGGTTTTAAATTGAGAAGTTTTCTGTCACTGAATCATGAATTGTCTTCTTGGAAATGGAAAATTTTAATGTAATGAAACTAAGTTAGTTACCAAAGTTGATTTTTGTGATAAAACGTTTAAAATTTAATGTTTCAAGAATGATAGATAGATTGAGAGACCGTCGTGGGGCTGCGCTTCTAACTATAAACCTTACGGTTGTGATTACATTTAAATTACTTCATGTAACGTTCTGATAAACAAAGCGCGGCGCTGAGTTCCGCGACTCAACACGCAATGCCTCGAAAATCCAGCAGAAAGTGGAGAAAGGAGTGTCATAACATTAAGTTCCCTCTGCCTATCTTGTTACGCGAGCGAAAACGTGAAGCTTCTTCAAAAACCAAACTTCGAGCGAGATGATCTAAGTCCGTTCTTGACCCATAAAATGCGTTGAGAACCAGATTGCCAGTCGTTAATGGTTAAAATAAGAAACATGGTAACTTCGAGTTGCATAAAACTTATTACTTCATTTTAAACAGACGCTATATAAATCATACACGCCATTGCTAGTAATATAATGAGCAGAGATGTTCTATTCATATTAACATAATTTTTTTTAATATTGATTTTTTCTTTTGGAATTTAAAATTTAACCTTTTATGAATGTGAGTTTATCACTAAAATACACGCCATAGGATAAAAGGTCTACATTATATGAGATTACACTTTTCTTATTTTTTTTTCTATTTCTTAATATTTTAACTATAAAAGAAAATGTTTTCTTATAAAATTACAAACAATTGCTATTAAATAATATAATTCTGTTTAAAAGTAACCGCAGTTTTCAATTACGGTGTCACCATCACGACTAGAAAGTACAGTGGGAAATATGGTTCTTATGGAAAATTATATACAATAAACAATACTTACATCACTATAAAATAATAGCTTGAAGTAAACTCATCTAGTAGCGGAAATTTATTTTAACATAGCATAGTGAAAACGGCGATAAGTTACGGATAAACACTGATAAGATGATAGTGTACGGGGATATTGCTGAAAGTATAATATAACATTTTAGTGCTTTGTAAGGAATGTAGGTAAAATAGTAATTTAGAATTACAATATAAATATTATATACAAATATAATACAGTATTTTATATTACAGAAACATTTTTTAGTGACAATAGTTCGGAATTATTAGTGATTAGGCTTTTTTTATAATGGAACTACCGCCAGCCATCGACTTCCCGTTGTCTTCCCTATTGCAATTTTAATAAATCCCCTCTTAGTACTTCCCTACATTGATAAGTAGATTTTACAATGATATTTAGATTCTTTGGGTAACACCCAAGGAATCTACATGTCATGCACATTGCAGGGTAAGCAGAGGAAACCTAGTGTTAAGACACTCCCTTCTCATTAAACCATTCCGTTCCCTTAATAAAATATTTCATTTCCTCGAATGAGAATCGAACCTGTCGCGTGTGTGCCTCAGCGCCGTGGCTTACTTAAATGCTAATTTGTTATTGCATACAATATCTGATTTGCAATTAGGTATCCAACTCGTTTGAGTATTAAGAAATCTTTTACTAAGCATATATGTTAACGATAAAATCTACACATCTACATTTACGTTTAATCATTACATTAATTAACGATTTCAGCAGGCCAGTTGAGATTAGCGATCTAAAGCAATATATAAAGTTGTGAATAAAAGAACGTAATATATTATATAATATATTATAAGATCCATATTGTATAGCAAAAATAATGAATAGGCAAAATGTAAAGGCAACAAGGAAAGGTCCTTAATGTAATAGAAGTTGAAAATTCTATAAAATAATCAAACAGCAAAAAAGTACAAAAGAAAACAAAGACAAAATTCATAAATGAATATTTGGCATTAATTATAATATGACAGTGATAAGAAAAATTATACCGCCATTTATCTTAAACTGCAGAAAGTGCAATCTGATAAGCTATCATTTAGAACGATAATCAACATTATTTGTATAGGTACGTCAACCTAATACAAATATTTTCAACATAAACGTAGTAGATGAAGCACGTAAGAACATATTTCTGTATCTGTTTTGCATGTTTTTTTTATCATATCTAATAAATATCTAATAAATAATAAATCTAGATAAATCAATAATCATAGATAAATCTAATATCTAATAAATCTAGTAAATTTTTAGGTTCGCATATAGCATGGTAGACAGAGAGGACGTAGTGTTAACAAACTCATCTCTCCAATTTTAGAGACATTACCTGTGTATTACCAGTAAAAAAAAAGAAATTCTCTTCTAGGAAACCACTGTAAAGTGTAAAAACAGAGAGGGTAAAGGCTTAGGCATTTCAAAAGTGAACATCTCATTTCCCAGATCAAAGTATAATGGGCGTCGAGTCGGTTTTCAGTTATGATCGCGAGCCGTGTCATTGACCCGTTAACGCATCGCTTTGAGCTAATTATAATACGTTGGTTGTTCCTTATCCGATACCAATTCAGGATCAACGTTTAGTTACGTATGACGTAGAGATCAATCGTCTCTACGATAAAAGCTGATATTCATTACAATAAGTTTTTGTTTATATTAAAAATAAAAATAAATAAATCAGCTTCACAATTAACACTAGGCCCGCACACAGCGGTGTGCGGGCCTAGTGTTAAGACACTCCGCTCCCCACTTTCTACCGAATTCTGGAGGCTTTGCGTGTTGAGTGGCAGAACTCAACGCCGCGCTTATCCTCGACACCAGAGCGAAGAAATGGAAATATAAATTTAAGTAAATATTTCATCTCCTCGAGTGGGGATCGAACCCACAACCAGTCGGTTTTNTGGGGATCGAACCCACAACCAGTCCGTTTTACCTCGTGCTGCTGCGCCACGACTGGCCTCTGTTTATATTGACTTAATAATTTATTTATTACTTCATCGCCCGTAGCTTTGTTTGCGTATATTTTAAGACTTGAAATGGTAAGTTTTTATTAATTCCCGATCCCGTAGGAATATCAAGAAATCCTCCTCTCTTAGTGCTCACTTACACTACGTAACCTTTTGTAGTTTCACTCTGTATCCCGCACACAACAGTGTAGGCAGAGGGAGCCTAATGTTGAGATACTCCGTTCCCCGCCTTCCGCCGAATTGATCAAACCGGCAAAATGGAAGTATTAAATATTTTATATCCTCGATTGGGATTCGAATCCACAACCTATGCCGATTACAGTCACACGCTTGTGCCCCTGTACCACGACTAGTAACGCAACCTTAATACATGAGAATTTTCAACGTTACCTATATATACATTTACAACTTTTCTGTACGCACCTGTAAAAATATATGAAAAAAAAAACCAATTGCCACACTATATTCAAACAGCGTTTCAATATGTTCAAATAATGCCATCCATAAATTCTACTACATTATAAAAGTCACCGTCGAGTGAGAGAGCAGATGTAATATAAAAAGTACCACTAGCTGCTAGCAGTGACTCGGTGTTTAATTAATATATGAAAAGAAAACCCGGTCGGCGACGTTTCCCACGGCCAAGTTTACGTTCAGCTAACGTACATAACTAATCACACCATAAATAAGTATATTTAAATATACTATGAGAGTGTAGAGCAGTGATTCTCAACCACTGTGCCGCGGCACTTTTGTGTGCCGCCAAATTTCAAAAGTGTGCCGCCAAATTTTGCAAATATATAATAATGTTAATATTATTAAATTATATTTTTATTTTTGTGTGCCGCCATTTTGAAATCGTTAAATATGTGCCGCAAAAAAAAAAAGTTGAGAATCACTGGTGTAGAGTAATAAGGAAGTAAAGTTGCTGAGTAACATTAAAATGGTAAGTTGAAGAATGACTTATTATTATTGAGACCGTCGTGGCGTAGCGACACTGCGTCTGACTGTACAAACGACGGTTGTGGGTTCGATTCCAACTTTCATTTGTATACTCTACTAACAAGAGAAATCGTAAGATTGAATTCCGCCACTCAACGTAGAGTATCTCGAAAATTGGGCTAAAAGTAACGGAGTTTAGGACAGGGTTTAGTAATATGATGATCAGCGATCACGCTGTATCCCACATACCATGTATACTCTATACAGGGCATGCGGGATACAGCGTGAAACGTATTGAAATAAACATATTATCATATTCTAGCAATGATTTCAATGACTATTACAAACATTATAAATAACGCACTTCTGATTTAGTGAGAATTGTATTGGGCCGATTTATGCGTGAAATCACATGACTTATTGACATACATTTTGAAATTACGTTTGCAGTTAACGCTGACTAAAATATGTATTTTACTCTTGGACTTGCTTTATGTACCTTTTATATTATTAAATTACCATATTATTATACATTTGACCCAACCATATAAGTATATGTATATAAAGATGTATTTTACTAGTAATAAAAATTATATACAGTCGAAATATGAAAATATTAAATGCTTCATTTTTCGCTCTGGTAACGAGGCAAAACGCGGAGTTGAGATCCGCCACTCAAAACGTAATGCCTCCAGAATTCGACGAAACGTAGGGTACGCAAGTGTCTTAACACTAGGTTCCCAGGTTCCCTCTGCCAACACCGTGCCATGTGTGGAATACAGCGTAAACCAAAAAAATAATAATATACAGTACATAATTATATACCTATTTTTATTTTATTTTTAGTTATTTCAGTGTAATTAAGATAACGTTCACCTTCAGTAAATACTCATAATAAAATCTACATAATTTACTTAGTAATTTTAATAACGCTTTTAAAATACCTATTCAAAGTTTCTCTTTCAGGTTCTTCATTTCGTATTCGAATAGTATTGAAATGAACATAAGAAAGAACTTTTGGAGCACTATTCATCGTAACCAAAGGTTACGCTCGTGAAATGGCGGGGGTATGCAGCTTTCTCAGATAACAGTTTACTGCCTCGGGTATTACCTAACTCGATCGAATTGACGTGATTGATAAATCAATAGGTCAACGTAAATTACCTGCTGTATCCAAAGAAAGTTATAGAAAGGCCAAGGAATAAGAAACATTGATATAGGATTTTGTATGTTTTTTTTAAAGTTCACGCTCTATCTCGCATATAGCAGGGTAGGCAGCAACTAGAGTCATAAAAAACCGTTCTCACAATTCGAGACATTGAATTGCGCGTTGAAAGTCGTAACCCAACACTGCGCTTTGCCAATGCGGAAAAATGAAGATAATTCATTATTCCTAATTGGAATCGAACCAGCATAGTACTGGCGTATACAGTGAGACACTGTGTCACTGCGCCACGATAGGCTCATGCTAAATATCAAATCTAGATAAACTAGAGAGCAGTAATATAATTTGGTTTTATTTAAGAAAGTTTTTAACTAACTATTAGGTACATAAAACAGATTACATTCACGAAGTTTAAGAAATGTAAAATTATTAATAAACTATAATAGGTACTTGTTCAGCATTCACAATTTCGCGAGACGACCGTGGCATACTTACATGAGTGGATGTATTTAATTAGTTAATTACATATTCTTTATATTTCAACCTTTCTGTTATCATCAACCTCATATTAATATTCAAAAAATATAGAATATTTTTTTCTCTAATAACGTTTTTGTATTTTTATCAGTCTTACTTCTCTCCTTATTTCATAAAATTCTTTGTAGGGTACAATCTAAATCCAATGAAGAAACAATGACCGAAATCGAACTACTCAGCAAACCTAAAATCAAGTTTAAACATAAAGAAGATATTTAAATAACAAAAATAAATCAGCTTCACACTTCACTGTATCCCGCACACGGCATGGTAGGCAGAGGGAACCTAGTGTTAAGACACACCGTTCCCCACTTTGCGCCAAGTTCTGGAAGCATTGCGTGTTTAGTTGGGGGAACTCAACGCGGCACTTTGCCTCAACACCAGAGCGAAGAAATAAAAATATAAATGTAAGTAAATATTTTATTATCTCCTCGAGTGGGGATCGAACCCACAACCAGTCGATTTTACAGTCACACTCTGTGCCCCTGCGCCACGACTGGCCTCTGGAAGAAGATATTTAAGTGTCGAATAAAGAAACCAAACAATACAATTTAATCATTTATACGTACGTCAATAATACCCACCACACTGGAATTGCAACCTAAACTATATACAATAGTAATACAGTGCAGGAGATAGCTATAGAAGCCGTAGAAAGCTAATTACTACCCTTTTGCGCTCATTGTGGATTTCCGCTACGAAGCACTGTCTGTCGTTGTATGAGATTATTGAATATATAATTTTCATTTAAAATTGAAATATAATAACTTATTCACTTAATAAATGATATAAAATTATTTATTATTTAGCGATTATATAATTTTTTGTACCTTAAAAAATAAATCAGCTTCACGCTGTATCCCGCACACAGCAATAGGCAGAGAGAACATAGTGTTAAGACACTCCGTTCCCCACTTTCTGCCGAATTTTTTGAGGCATTGCGTGTTTAATGACGGAACTCAACGTCAGGCTTTTGTCTTGGTGTCAGAGTGAAGAAATAAAAATATTAAGAAATAATAATTCATTCCTTCGAGTGGGGATCGAACCAACAACCGTCGCGTTTTAGACACACTCTTGTACCCCTGGCACAAGGGTGTGACTGTAACGCGACGGTTGTGGATGCGATTCCAACTCGAGGAAACGAAATATTTATTTAAGTTTATTTCCATTTCTTCGCTCTGGTGTCGAGGCAAAGAGCAACTCAACACGCAACACGCAGTACCTCCCAAATTCGGCGGAAAATGGGGAACGGAGTGTCTTAACACTAGGTTCCCTCTGCCTACCCTGCTGTGTGCGGGATACAGCGTGAAGCTGATTTATTTTTTATTTATAATATACAGGTATCAATTAAATTAATTACCTACTTTACCACACAAACGTTTTATATAAGATAACAAATTAAAATCCACAAAAAAATAATAAAATACAATTCTTATTTACATCATATTATTTTATATTAAAAAAAATCACCTTCACGCTGTATCCCGCACACTGCAGGGTAAGACACTCCGTTCCCCACTTTCTGCCGAATTCTATTATATTTTATATTCAATTAATATATATATATATATATATATATATATATATATATATATATATATATATATATATATACACACATACATATGTAAAAATATATAGGGACATAGTATTGTAGGTGAGTCATAACAATACTTATCGACTAGACCTACCACCCACGATACTCGAATCGCAAGATTATTGCATTTGCAACACGATTTCTAGTGCCCACTCATATTTTGCATATGTTTTGAATCATTTATATGTTTATTCATACTTACTTTGGTTTAGTAAATAATTTGATGTCAATACATACTTAATACGCTGTCTAAGGCGCGGCGGTGCTCATCGACGCTTGGAAGTTCAAAAGGCATTTGAGAGTAAATTTATAAAGAGAGTTTATATTATAAGATAAAATATTTAAAACGTATTATACATTCAAATTTACACAAAATGTATATAAATAATCAAAGCTTTTAGTTCAGCCTCGAATTCTGAACGAAAGCTCAAAACGGAGTGTCTTAACATTAGGTTCCTTTTGCATGCAAAGGTGGAGCATAAAACTAAAAAAAATAAATATAACATAATCAAAAAGTTGTTATAATATCAATCAAAATGGAGCAATCCAGTTACAGAATTAGGTCAACTTATTTAAACCCGCGAAGCCGTTTTATAATCGCTGATGTATCTAGGCCGTGCTTATGCAATTTAACGTCATGACCGGTGACCACTAGCCGCATCAGCGATCCTTATGCGATTGAAATTGCAAATTCTTAGTTATGTTTTACACAATATTTTTCTTATTTTCAAAAGATTGCATAAAAGTTATATTTAAAGAAAAAGTAATCAAAATAACGTATTAATATAACTTAAAAAAAAACAGCTTCACGTTTTATATTTCACGTTTTATTGTAGAGAAGACATCGGGAACCTAGTGTTAAGACAATACGTTTCCCATCAGAGCCCCATTTTCGAGACATTGGATGTTGAGATGCGAAACTCAACGCCACGATTTGTCTACCTCACCTGGGAAATAAAAATAACTGAACATACATAAAATATACAGTTATTTACCCAACCATCCCCAGCTCCCCATAACTTTCTTTTTAAAAAATCCATTCATTCACCTATTACCGTGTTAATTTAATATAAAATATAACCTTTCATTTCTGAACATATAAACAATGAAAGCATCAAACAGTCAGCCGTTTACGCGAACCCCAAGATATCGCAACACAAGGTCGGCGAGTAGATTGATGGCAAGATAGAATATATTTATGGCTCGAACTTAATCATTGCACATAAATTAAAATACCAGTTTCAACTAGAGCATATATCCTTTACTGGATTTACAGAATTATATGATAAATTGTAATTTAATATATATTTTTAAAGATTTTTAAACTGTTATTCCACACTTAGGAAAGAAAAATACTTATTTAGAAAACTATATGTTTTTTATTTTCATGTATGAAAAAGAACGGAGAAATGAAGATAATTCATTTCCACGAGAGGCGGAACTAAACTCCGCGCTGTTTTTTTTATCAGAACGAAGACGAACACGATTCATTCTTCTTAGTGAGATTCGTACCCAAAACTGCCGTTACAGCCCGACATTGTGCCACTGACTGCCCCCGATGGATTTATTTACTATTTTGAAGTTATATTAAAATAGTTTGTACATTATTTATACTTTGTTGTTCGTGAGATTGATTCATATCGAGAATAAATAATTACTACTCGAGCTTTTACGTCATTTACAATTCCAGTTCACATTGAAATATTAACTAAATGAGACCTTTCATGGCGCAGGGGTACAAAGTGTAACTGTAAACGCGACTGGTTGTGGGTTCGATCCCCACTCGAGGAAATGAAATAATTATATAAATGTATATTTCAATTACTTCGCTCTGATATCGATTCAAAGCGAGGCGTTGAGTTCCACCACTAAACACGCAATGCCTCCAGCATTCCAGCGGAAAGTGAGAAAGGAAGTGTCACTAGGTTCCCTCTGCCTACCCTGCTGTGTGCGGGATACGGTGTGAAGCTGATAAAAAAACGTAACATAGTAGTAACCCTTAAATTATAGAAGTAACAGTAGTAGCAGTAGAAAATAGTAAAATGTATGTATGTATCAATAAATATTATGATTAGATCAATTAGACCCCCCGAACGCCCAAGGAAGCGATGAGTGGATGCGTGAAGCAGCACATGAGTGTGGCCGTGTTAAATGGAGATAGAATCAATAAAGACATAGTTTCACAAAAAATAAGCAAAACAGCAAACATTTTTTTTTATTTAAACATAAGCTGCGGTTATCACACTAGCACCAATTGGCACAGACAGCAAAACTCATAGAAAAATAATTGTAAACATAATAGTTAATAACTACCTATACATCCGAAAACCTATATAACTAATGTGAAAGTGAACAGGTAAGTTGATATCATGTCTATGGACACTTAATACGGCATTTCATCTGCACGCACCTTTATTTATACGTTATTATTCCAGAGATTGTTTATTATCAATAAAAAAAACATACGTTCCGTTACCAACAAAGAAGAGACAAAATATAAAAAGAAACTACTTAGTGTTCTATTGATTTACCGTTCGGGTGTCGAGCCCATCGCGTTCAGGGTGAGGAGCTCAAAGCAGTGCCTGGAACTTACGACTCAAGTGTTGGATTAAGAGGAATCCTTTAAATGTTCATCAACGGTCGGCTTCACTGTCCGAGCTGCGACCTCCAATTAACCAAATCTATACAACATATAATAAAATTGTACCTGTTCGCTGTCTGTATGTGAATGACATAAAGAGTGTGATTGAGAAATTAAAAAAGGGCTTAACCGATTTTTAATAATTCATGTGGGTTCATAAGTACAAAATTAAAATACCTTGAATTGACTGAAACTTTAGGTTTCTAATGTAATAATATTGTCTTTAAATGATAATTTTATTAGTACACTAAAGTAGTTCATTTGTAAACAAATAACTGTACTGAGTAGTTTAAGTTGGCGAAGCCGCAAACGGCCCGCTAGTTCAAATAATTCTACTATCGGCGCTTTCGAATTACTAATCGGATTTTAATCCAGTTAGTTACATTCTTGTACGATTCTTATGATACTTCTTTCCTAAGTTATCCTAATTAACACTTAATAAAATGATATAAAATATTATAAGTATTAAATAATATCTTATTGAACATTAAACACAATGTTGAGTTTTGCCACGCAACGCGTCTCGAGTAAACTGGGCAAGTGGAGAATAGAGTGACTTAGCACTAGGTTCCCCCTGCCTCCCATGTTACATGCGGGATAAGGCGTGAAGCTAAAAAAAAAAGTTTCGTAAAAAAAAGCAAACGATTGTGCAACGCAATCAGCCTATACACGGTGCATGTCAAATAGTTTCTTTTATTCGTTTCCGCAATTTACTTGAAATGCCGCACGAAATATATCCAACTGAGCTATAAAAGTGCACAGCGCCGTCGTTCTTGCACATAATAATCCGATCATATGTCACGGGCGAAATACTTATGTGCCACTTAAAAACGTATACCTCATACAATTGGAACTCTCTAATGATCTATAGTTTTATTGTGCCATTTCGATTTTTCTATAAAAAAATGTAATAAACAAGATATTTTTTTTTCATATTGTGAATATTTGTTAAACTTTTAAACTTAATTTGTAAACGTTCTGAACTTTAGATTATTTTTTTTTAAATAAATAAGACGAAACTAAGTAGGTATAAATGGTCAAATAATACGGTCAAACTATTAGCAACATAGAAACAGAAGAAGACTTATAACCGAGTTATTCGTCCCACTAATTATGTTTCATTGACTTAAAAATATAACAAAAAACTCCATATTTCTTATAGAACCATCATATATAAACCTTATCAACATTTAATGTCAAATATAGGCTTTCAACGCAACGTGCCACTGATTGGCCAGAAAAATCTTAACTTATACACGAAGAGCCTCGAGGTCGCTTATTTAAAGACAACTTCAAGTCTCAACTCGGACCGAGAGGGCGACGATGACATCACGCGGAACCGCCACCCACGGCCCTCCTACGGACAAGCCTTGCAAAACCCTCCAGAGGCAGCCTAGATCATGTTATGTAAGATTTAGAACGGCCAAATATTTGCTGAACCGTTTTGCAATCATTGTGCCTTATATATATAATAAATAATATATTAGAAATAACAAATAAAGACATTATTTCGGCTTTAACCGCTAGCTACATGGTTGAAGACGGGTTAAAATTACAAAAAAGACCTCGATAATATTCATTGATATATTATTAATAATACCCTCATATTTATCTCTATAACTTATAATAAAAAATTGTACAGAAATAATAAGCACTTCAAGTAACAAATGTATGTGAACTACGTACATACTTAACCAATACAAAGTAAGCAAACGAAAGTTAACGAGACGTATAGTGAGTGATTCAACGTACAAAATGACAGTCTGAATGCGATAATTGGCATCGCAAACTGCACAATTGAGGCAACGATTTGAGCCGATGAACTGATATGAATCTGGCTGCCTCTTGGGAACATACACTACGAATTACGATGTTTCTAACAGTTAACAAGAATTTAATAGAACTTTGTAGTTTTTTTTTATTTTAATACTCTGAAACTACAGACACTTGGTCAGTACCGTTTTAACCTTATTATTATTTTGTTTCTGTATCATCCATATTATTATTTTTTTTAATCGTTTGATTCATTTTGTTACAAGATTGAAGTGTTAGTTTTTTTAAAGGATATCACATTTTTCATCTACATACATAATTTTTGCTGATTGTAAACAGATTGCCGAACTTAAATAAACCAACGTCAATAATAATAAAATATATGATATATGAATATAAGTTTTACGCATTCGAAATTAGAGCCCACAAAGGACAAAATATGAAATATATCATAAAATGACATTAATCATTATTGATTACGTACACCTAAAAAGAAAGCAGGCCAAAATATAAGTACACATAATATAGTTGCAGATCATTACACGAACTACGGCCTAGTTTCCCTTTATCTATCGATTACATTGTAAAAGTACAACGATTGCTAGAAAGCATTAGTAATAGTGCAACTTTCAAAAATGACTTACAATTTTACTAGGATTTTTAACATAACTGCTTATATCGCTTGGTGCAGGGTACACAGAGGAATCTTATTGTCGAGACACTCCGTTCTCCTCGCTACAATTTTCAAGATATTGGGTGGAATGGCGAAACTCAACGCTACGCTTTGTCTACCAGAGCCGGATAATGAAAATCATTTAAATTTAATTATTAGCTCCGAATATACGAACGACCGTTGTATATAGTCAGATACAGAAAGTTTGTATACAGTCAGACGTTATGTCGATGCACCACGACGGCCTCAATCTTGTACTGGATTTACTATCTTTTACTGGATATCAGTAAAAAAGTCTAATAAATACTAGCTCGTACTAAAGAAATTAAATCCTATAGAACACAATAAATAAAACAACTGGAATTTAATTCATAACTCCTACTCGCATGATATCATACATAAAATCGAAAGTGCTGCTTAGTCTTAGTTTGAACATACGAATATTGCCAAACACTGCAGATACTCATGGATCAATATGGTCAAATGACGTGACGTTTCTTTGTAAGGATAATGGCGAAATTTATTCATCACGAACCATAATTGAATACATAATAGACATATTATAAAATGTCGTATAATATTTTTGAATGTAACAACTCGTGGCTATTTAAAATGATGTATAAAAAATATATTTTAGAACGTGTATAACATTTAACTTAACTATAATACATAAAGTCAGTCAGAGGCTAGTCGTGGCGCAGCGGCACGAGGTGTGACTGTAAAACCGACTGGTTGTGGGTTCGATCCCCACTCGAGGAGATGAAATATTTACTTAAATTTATATTTCCATTTCTTCGCTCTGGTGTCGAGGTTAACCGCGGCGTTGGGTTTTGCCACTCAACACGCAATGCCTCCAGACTTCGGCAGAAAGTGGGGAACGGAGTGTCATAACACTAGGTTCCCTCTGCCTACCCTGCTGTGTGCGGGATACAGCGTGAAGCTGATATTATTATATTTGATAATACATAAAACATTTACAATGATTTTAACTAAACGGAAAAGTACAGATATAACTCAATTTCTCCTATAAAAATATCTAAAAGATAAATTGTTTAAAAAAGGCTAAATAAACAATTTTCAATTACCAACAGGGAATAATGTAATACAATTAACATTTTAAGCATATGGTTAAGGCAGTTAATTAGATGTGATAAGATACAGCCTGAGGAACTGAGCCCACGCGGTAGCAGCAAAGGTTACTTACTAGTTTAGTCTCCGTTGACGCAAGGATATCATTTGGGGCATTAACACTTTCACAATAACGTGACGTTTCTATTTCCATACTCATTTAATTAAAAATAATAAATTGTATGGAAATTTTACAATGCCTGCAAAAAATCCTTAAAAAAATATCAACAGGATATCGATTATATTAAGTAGACGTTTTGTATATTTTTTATATAATATAATATATTTTCACTTTTTATTTTTTAATCAACGATAAATAAGTAAGTTTACAAAAAATAATGTTTAAAAAAATATTTTACTCTAAATTTAAATAATTTAAACAATTATAAAATAGCTATACATAAATAATTAAAATCACACCCTAATTGTCAAAAGGAATGTAATTTCTCTATCCTCAAGTGAAACTTAAAAAGCTTTATGCAAAGCTACGACTCGAAGTACAAAGTGTATAAAATTAGATTTCCACTGCGGTGGAACTACGATTTCAGTGTGACCTTCTGTGGAAAATAAATCTAAAG
Source organism: Heliconius hermathena (assembly GCA_013403705.1). Classification (NCBI taxonomy): domain Eukaryota; kingdom Metazoa; phylum Arthropoda; class Insecta; order Lepidoptera; family Nymphalidae; genus Heliconius; species Heliconius hermathena. The sequence continues at coordinate 127,580 of JAAIXJ010000078.1, forward strand.
CCGAATTGCATTAATGTCTCCGAAGAATTTTACGCTAAAGAGTTTATTTTAGCAGAAACTTTGCTTCAAACATTTCCTATGTTTCTGCGTCATTCACGGAGCTTCGCTTCAGTTTGACGGAGTATATTCAATTAAAGACAACATAAGTTGCAAATTGCAATTAGTAAATAGATGTTTACAAAATAAGGATGGGTATACATATCTATAATTAAGTAAGCTAAGAGAGGCAGAAGAAGACATCGGTTAACCGATGACAAAATATCGATGATACTGAAGAAAGGTCACGTAAAAAGCATGATGTCTCCCCGGCGGTCGTGTATAATCAGCGGACGGAGAGGTCAGAGGTATGCTATATGCAGAAACCGTAGCGTTTGGCACTCTGCTCCTTCCTAGTTTCTAATGTTAAAGTTCCGAGATTTTATTTCAGCGTGGAGTTAAAAAAAAATCTAGAAAGTTCTTAAGGAGACTAATACTAACTCTTAAGATTCGTTATTCTTCTTAAGAATTTAAAAAAAGTTTTACTAGATAGTAATTATAGCGCCATTCCAACCAGCTTTCTTTTCAGGTCTTAAAAAATTGCAGAGTATAAATCAGCTTCACGCTGTATAGAACCTAGTATTAAGACCCTCCGTTGGTCACTTTCCACAAAATTTTGGAGGCATTGTGTCTCAACGCCGCTCTTTGCCTCGACACCAGAGCGAAAAAATGGAAATATAGTTTTAAATAAATATTTTATTTCTTCGAAAAGGGGTCGAACCCACAACCTGTCATGTTTAGTCACATTTTGTGCCCCAGCGCCACGTCATTTCGCAGGAAAGAACACAAAAATATCCACATTTTCTTTTCTTTCAATAATAGCTACAAGACCCAAAACTAACAAGAACAGTTTCATTGCATTATTAACCAATTTACAAGATAATAGCATCGATATATATAACTAACAACTCAAAGCGTGACTGTAAAAATGAAAGCTAGAACAGCTCTTGCTATCGTTTTCTTGTGTACTCAAAGTAATACTTAAAAGGTATTTGGTACTGCTTGTATTGTAAACACTAAAATATGTTTTTGTTCCTCTTTATTAAAAATATTGCTGTCTTGATTTATTTATATTTTGAGTGTTTTTGTAAAAAAAGTTAGTAAAATAGACTAAAAAAAATGACTTGTGTTAAAACGCCGCCCAAAAATGTACCTATTTTACTAGCAATAAAATTCGAAACGTTTATCAAAATTAATGGTTACCAAATTACGTTTCCTAAAATATTATTATAATAAATAAATCCAAATTTTCTTATTATTAATTGCGATAAAATATATGGACGTATTTATAATTTACTATACTAAATATTATATATTACTAAAAAAAATTGTTCAATATTCTATGTCATGAGTTTTAATTTGGTAATTTTTGCTGGGCTAAAAAAGTTAACGATCGCTAGGACATCTTTTAAATATCAAATAATATATTGGGGTCCCGAGCATCAAATTATTAAGTTTTTTTTTTCTTTTTATTTATATGGTTTAAAATATACATATAATAGTAAATTTATTATATGTATATTTTAAATTTTTATTTTAAACCATATTTATTGCATAAAATAACAAAACAACTATAGTATATAAAATTAAACGCACTCAATACTGCTGATGGTTAGGGCTAGGACCGATGTCCCATCACCAATTTCTCTCAATATTCAAACAATACAAAATAAATATAAAAATGTGATAAACTAAATCAGACGACAATTTAAGTATGGGAATCTCGACTGAAGCCGTTTTACAAGATGATAGTTATATACATTAAACTAACGAGTCACACAATCCGTGACGGTTCATATGAAATGACAGAATGCCGGTCTGTTAGTTTCGACCGCTTTATCAACTTTCTCCTGTATTACAAATGTGTATATATCTCAATAAAGACATCAAAAAATACTACAATCTTATTGATTATCAATAAATTTGTTAACAAGAAAAAAGGGATTTGTGAAAGGGAACTGGAGCAAGTACTCTCAGTACTACTACTCTCAGTTCGAGTTCCGCTGCGTTTAAATTTTTATTCTATAATACTTTTTTTCTTTAGTTTGTGATAAACTTAAAAAAATGATAAAGAATACAATAATTTTATAATAACATATAAATATTCTATTTTATTTCAAATAAATGTTATGATTACATGAGAACGATTTTAGGTATACTAAATATTTTAATTAAGAATTAGAGGCTAGTCGTAGCGCAGCGGCACGAAGTGTGACTGTAAAACCGACTGGTTGTGGGTTCGATCCCCACTCGAGGAGACAAAATATTTACTTAAATTTATATTTCCATTTCTTCGCTCTGGTGTCGAGGCTAAGCGCAGCGTTGAGTTCTGCCACTCAACACGCAATGCCTCCAGAATTCGGCAGAAAGTGGGGAAAGGAGTCTCTTAATACTAGGTTCCCTCTGCCTACCCTGCTGTGTGCGGGATACAGCGTGAAGCTGATTTTTTAAATATTTTTTTTAATTAAGAATTCTATCAAATTCTTATTTTTTTTTATCCTTAGGTTGACGGAATCTAATGTCAGGTTTATCTAAGATTTCCCTGAGGATTAGCAGTCCAGACTACCTATTATATATTTAAGCCCATAATCATCATTAACTCAAGTACATTTTAATTCTCAAAACTTTTGTTTTGAGGATTAAGATGTACTAGAGACTAAATAACACACTAAACAACTAAAAATCATCACTAAATACAAAATCAAACATTCACAATAAGCCCGTTCTAAACTCGTGTTCGAGGGAACCCGCTCACCGGTGACTCACGAGCCACGGCACGACCAGTCGGACGACGCGACGTACATACATACGTTTACGTAGGTACCTATCGTACGGCCGACGTGTCATGGCCGCCTTGAAGTTAGGCTTTTTGAACTCTTGCGCATTGTACTCTCGGGAGGAAGATTAAAAAATCAAAAGGCGACGAATCGTGGCTGACTTGAAGTTACCTGTAGATTTAATTGATTATAGTAGATTATAGAGATATAGATTATAGAGATATAGTAGATTTCATGTTAGCATTTTTTTACTTTTATTTATTTTCTTCCCGACGACACAATGCGCAAGAGTTCAGAAAGACTAACTTCATGTCGGCCACGACTTATTGATCGTGCTATACATATGTAAGTACCTAACTGTTTACTTATTTGTTGGCGATTATCGCTAACGTTCGTTATATTCGTTTGCTTCTTGCTAGCGAGGGGTCATACACTTGCGGCCTTCTTATCTTAAAACGTTTTTCTTTCATCTGTAGTTTTTCATTATAAAGGTATAAAGGTGTGTGTATTTATACGACAAACCTCTACTAATATTATAAAGATGAATAGTTGGTTCGGTTAAACGCGTTTATCTAAGAAACTATTGGTTCGAACTTAAAAATTAATTTGAGTTACTACATAGTCTTGAAGAAGGTTATATATTACATTACATTAACCGTTTCCATCTAACCCACAGTGGGTTACATCTTGTGGTCAGAATATCCATAGTTAGTTACAAACGATAATTGATATCCTTTTTTTACATAATAAACTTATACCACCATTACAGTCAGTCTTTATGCTCGATTACATACTAAGTTTCACATCACGATAGATAGACAGATGTATCTATTACTTTGTTTCACGTGTGTATTGTCCATAAAAACCGACGTTTAACGCAAGTGTTGAAACAACAAGAAGCATTTTTCTATGAATCGTATAGCGGAAAACAGTACATTACATTTATTATAATGCTTTCTGCCCACTACCGTTTTATACTTTAGTAATAGAGTAACATCAAAATTATTAACTTTATGTATTACTAGCGGCTCGCCCACGGCTTCGCCCGCTTAAAATAAATGATTATTGATTTAATAAGCAGAATTGATTGACAACTATAATGACTTCTAATATGATTTTTTTACGACATTATCGTCAAAGAATTTTTGATTGTTTTAAATAAAAAAATACGACCATTGTTGATATTTGATATTTATAAAATATACATAAAGCTAATTATTTATTACACGTATATATTTTTGTAACTTTATGTTCTTTTTACCTATATAATATACTCTGTTAAATGTGCTGATGTCAGTGAATAATTTAATTTACTCATTCAGAAACAGCCTTAAATGTTAAATTATTGATTTGAAGGATTCATAATATTCTTTGTAAAATAACTGTAATAATTGCATATTAACTCCTGTACAGTTTTTAAATTAGTTACATATATTATATGAACGAACCAACCAAAAAATCTTTGTATTTACTTGATATTTCTTTCAAGATCGTTCTTTATCTCTGTGTTGAATTAATTACGACTTAAACTTAACTGTTATGATTTATGAAGGTAATCTCCACTAACAATTCAATTTTGTTTACTTTATTGTATAAAATATTATATAATAGTGCTTCAAAAATATATATTTTTATCAACAGTCATATAACCCAGACGTTTCGAATGTCATTCTTTAGCCAAGAATCTTACCAGCGCGATTGCTATATAATATTCGCAGGCAAACTAATGCCTTGAGTTCATTCAAATGACGATAACTTTTTTTTTAATGAACCGATTTTGATGAACTAAACTTTAGTACTTAAGTTGAGTTAAAACAAAGCAATTGGTGAAATTTTCAAGTAAATCGGTTCAGTACTTTCAGAGAAAAATGCGGACAAAAATATATCGACAGACAGATAGACAGACAGACAAGAAATTCAAAAAAAATCTTTTTGCTTTCTATTATTATTTTTAAGTGTCCCCCTATCCATTTCAGTCAAAATTACTAAATGTACAGGCAAAATATTTTTACTGTCTTATTATATATAGAGATAATATAATCTTTCTAGAAAAATAGAATATCCAACCTAAAATATATTTTTTCAAATCATAAGATTAGCGCGTCCAAATAAATAAACTCCTCTGCTTTATACTATAAATATAGAAGTATAGATTGGTGTACGTCAAAGTTGATATTGAATTAAGTTATTACAAGCATTATTCATAAAGTGACATATAATACTATATTATGTACTCTGGATGAATGGATATATTAAATGTGTACTTATATTTACTGTCTTACAACGCAATTACAGTATCTACCGTAATCGATTCCTGCTACTATAGCTAGATGGTTGTGGGTTCATTTCGTTTTTTTTTATAAATTAAAAAGAGTAACAGAAATAGCTGGCTAGGTAGTATTACTAAGAACACATTTTGTCAAAATTTCCTTCTAAGCCTTTGTTAAGTGCATCAATGAACACTAGGATCGCTTTGGTGTTTAAGCAAATACATGATTATACAGGATTCCGATTATTATTATTCATTTGTTTTTTTGTTTGAGCAGCTTTACGCTGTGTCTCCCATTTAACAAGATAGTACCTACCTACTCCGCGCGTGCAATACCTTTTTTTAGCTGTATGCTGTAACTCGCACATAATATGGTATGCAAAAGGAACCTGGGAACGTTGTACTAAGACACTCCGTCGCCATTAAGCACTACCGTTCCCCACTTTTGGTGAAAGCTCGACGCCGGACTTTACTTCGTTACCAGAGCGGGGTTATGAAATATTTAATAATTTCATTTTCCTCGAGTGAGAATCGAAACCACAACCTGTCGCGTTTAGAGTCGCACGCTTGTGACCCTGCGCCACGACTGGCCTCTTGGAATATCAATACCAATTTTTATTTTTCTTAATGATGGAAAATTCAAATCGATGACGCAATCTTGGTAAGTATCGTGGGCGATAGCGAGGTAACTTTGTAATGTAGCTTAGGAAGTACCTACCGTTGATACAATCGTTATTTTGTGAGATCGTTACAACAATTTATTTATGCCGAAATAATAACTTAGGAAACAACAATAGCCTCGTCAAACTTATATTAATTGGCTTTTTACCGACGAAACAATATAAAAATGCTTGTCATCATAAACAAATAAAAATATATATTGTTTACGTTAACGTTAACCTCGCTTATTTGTTAGGTAACTTCAAGAGATTATTGTAGGTTGGAATCCAGGTTCGTTGAGGAAATGATTTTTATATATGCTGACTAGCTGCGGTTGCAATTTATGTTTTTTTTTACCATCACGCTGTATTTCGCCGTATAACAGGGTAGGCAAAGGGACTGGGTAGTATTTAAACACTCAGTTCCCCATGAGCAGCTCAATTTTAAAGACATTAAGACCTTGGTGTTTTTTTATTTTTTTTTTATCTTATATGAAAGATATACTACGAGTTATATTCCTCAACTTCGTTTCTGTGGACAATAAAAAGTAATATCCCATTTGTTTCAGTTAGAATTCCGAAATATCCTTTCTAAGTTTGCTTTAATAATAATTTAATATTAATTAAGTTGTGCTTTATTTGTCAATCAGTTTCTCAATAATGCAAGTTGTATATTAATGATAACAAAATTCCGTTAAAAGTTGCACTTTAGGTAGCCTTATAATAAATTAAATAAAAAAATATTTTTATGTTAAACGGTTTTATTACAATAAAAATAATGTAATGTAAAGCTAAAAAATAATTCGGTAAGTCCTAGCTACCAGATCGCACCAATCTTCTCATCAATCTGGGGTATTGATCAGACAAATAATATAATCGTTGGGCGTTGCGTATCTAGAGTTAATATATGATAGTTTCACGCGCCCAACGATTTTATTATTTGTCTGATCAATACCCCAGATTGATGAGAAGATTGGTGCGATCTGGTAGCTAGGACTTACCCAATTATTTTTTAGCTTTTAGTACATTACCTATATTATTTTTATTGTAATAAAACCGTTTAACATAATAATATTTTTTTATTTAATTTATTTTCAAGTTTTTAGGTTTGTTGCTAGATGATACTTCAGAATGAGCTCTTTTCTACTAACCAAGCCCTTTCATTAGACACCTATAGTGAGGTAGTTGTGTAAAATATGTAATCCGCCATTTTGTCGCGGCGGCCATCTTGAATTTTATTTGTTTATAGTGAGCTCTGTTCTACCAATAAAGCCCTTTCATTTGATAGCCATAAAGAGGTTGTTGTGAAGTAATATGTAATCCGCCATTTTGTATCGGCGGCCATTTTGGATTTATAGGCATAATTTTTTTTATTGTATTGTCGCCAGAATCAAAGGCGTATACCAAATTTCAGATCAATCGATTAACGGGAAGAGGGTTAAATTTCAATTACTAAATTTGACCCAAACAAACAAACGGGGTGAGCTAAATAAAACTGTTTAAAAAAGTTCTCTACAAGAATCTATAACCGGAAATTACGTATGAAATACATAACGACGTGCTATATTCTGTAGCAATTCCAATGGACCATTGCCAAAAAAGGATAACCAAAGTAATATTTTATATATTATAGGTCAAGAATGCGATAATACGGCAGTAGTGTTTCAATCGGTGTAATCATCTCATAAACTCTTAATTGTCATTTATTTAATGGTGTTATATTAATTCTTATTTAGAAAACGTATAAAAATTTGAAGGTAGCGGGACTCCAACCTGCGCCTCCTGGAAATCGACTGGAAGGCGCTCCGACCACTAAGCCATACATTCTTATCAAGCTACGTCGAAATTTTTATACGCCTGTTACAACTTATTTATGTTAGCATCTCTGTAGGGAGATTTTTACAAATTTCCGCTGCCCAAAGACAATTACTAAGAATTATCGTCTGGCAAGAGAGAATGCTATTTATTAAATATTTTTTACTTTTCTTTTTTCAGGAAGCGCGGGTTCGAGTTCCGCTACGTTCAAATTTTTATAAATTTCCTAAATAAATATTTTTCTTCCTAAGTGTGGAATAACACCTCAAAAAAATATATCACATTATTTAATACTCCCAACGTTTTTGAAAATCTTTACTATCGTCTCATTTAACTAGGGACGTTAGTAAGGTGGCTTTAACGAAACGAAGTCGTAATCGGAGTAAACATACCTTCTTTCATAAATTTTACGTTATTCACACAAATTCTACGAAAGTAGTTCCAAAAACATTTGCTTTTAACTCTATTCCTAAATTTAAATGGAATAGATAATAAAATTTATCAATAGTCAAAATATTACGGTTTTGAAAAATTGAACAGTTCTCTTTAAATAAAAAATATCAGGTGACAGAGACCCTAATTGACCATTAGTACCTGTAGAGATAAATTACCCGTATGAGAGACTTTTAAAACACGGTACCCGCGGCCGCCACCTCTCCACCTCCTATTGAATTGTGCCGGAACCGAAGTCGGAGTCAGAGGTGTTATATCAATCGGAAGATCTGACCTATCGCAAGCAAACCGAGGTTTCATAACAACTTTTAACCGAAGAAAAAACCGAAAGATGTTCTTAAAAGCATTTTTTTTTATAAATAGTTTTTAGAACACAGGTTTACAGTGATTTGTTTACTATTCGATTTTTTTCTCTTCTTCATAACTGATTATTAACATATTGATTCCATTTATACAATTAATACAATTGGTATTTCAAGATATTTTTATCTGATATATGTAGAAGTGTAGTTTTAATTATAATAAATTTACTTTTATGCTTGTTTAAAAAAAACTTTTATACTGGCCTTTAGAATAATAAACTAAAAAACTCCACTAAATGAAATATATACGTATATTTCAGTATTATTTTAATAATAAAAGGAGTTACATAAATCATAATAGTTGAACTTTCATTTTGACTATTTAGTAAGGCAAGGCTTAGAGGTTCCAGCTCGGTCAGACTACTTAGACTCTACAATAGCATTTATCTTCTATATAATAGCATGACACGTTTAACTATTAAGTAGCCATAAATTGGCTTTTTAGTTTCTACAAAATTATTTTTTATCAATAAAATAAATATAACTAACACACACTACTATGTTTGACATTATATACTTTTATACAAAGTGACATACGAGTACGTACACGTTATTATCGCAATGCATATATGGTTATTTAGTGTGCGTTTAAAAGTTCAAAAGAATATTTTTGTTCATTTCCCCAATACGTATTTGTTATTTAAGCTTCTTTTAAGTGTAAAGAAAATCCAGAACCGGAAATATAGTAAAAAAAAATAATTCAATTAAATGCACATTAACTATTTAGCAGAAAATGGAGATTTGACACTGGTTTCTCTTTGCCCGCCATAACATTTACAGATACATACGAGATTAAGCGTTAAAAAAAATTATATGGCCTCTTCATAGCAAAACTATCGACAACTCTTCATTAACGATAATTTTTAACATGTTTTATAAAAAAATACTTAAAACTGTCCTAAGCGGTCATGAATACGAATATACTAAAACTTCGAAATAAATTATAATCTTATTGGACATATTTCATAATACATAACATATTATTTTATTGTGTTTCAATTCAATTATTGAATAAAACCTATCCCGATGCGACCTTGATGTTGCAGTTTATTATCTCGCGCATCGCCATACCATCTATATTGACAGCTTCCTGCGCTCAGATTAAATGAAAACGTGGATAAAGCAAATATTAACATTACAGAACCAGTGGGCGTTATAGTTTATAAAGCATTAGGTAAAATTGTTATAAATAAAACTATTAATTCTTATTTATGATTTTACTATAGGAATATATTTATTAGTATTTCATATAAACCATTCTGACTGTAAACGTGACGATGTTGAGTTCAATCCCTATTCGGGGGAATTATCCCACTCTTGTAGACGAAGCGCAGCGTTGAGTTGTCACAACACGCAAACAGAATGTTAGCTTACACTGCCATGCAAAGAAAAGCCTGAAGCTGCCAATTATATGTATTAAATGTACATATAAGAAGTAATATATAACATTTAACATTTTGATTATTTTGGACATAGGCTACATGAACTCACATAAGCTGTTTTGACTCTATTTTTACTGGTGGAGCATTTCACTCTCAGAGAGCTGAGAGAGTGAACTGCGCCGACTTCCCGATTAATAATTATGGTTTCAAAAATTATTCTTACGGAGTATCTATCTATTTGCTTAAAAGCTAAAATCATTTTAATATGACTTTTATGACAAAATTTTCGACAATTTCGATTGCCATATTTAAGTATATAAATTTTTAACCATTTTTAATGGAACCTTTTGCACCAACCAGTAACCAATTCTTTACCATTAAAGTTTATGTATAAGTAATTAAATATATGCCGTCGCGACGCACGCGCAACCCAAACCTTATATGGGCGGTCAACACAAGGCCGCGCACCGTCCTCGATGTGGCAGTTAAATTGAATAGTGAAATATATGAAAAAAAATATATATATTTCAATTATTGATGATATTATAACTACTTGTTTAAAATCAAGTTTTACATAGTCATCTGGGTTGTACAGCAGCATAGGCTAAGATAATGTTTTAATTATGTTTTATGGGTAATAAATAATATAAGATAAATTAATATTATAATTTTGAAAAGTGTCTGTCTGTACATGTAGATTTTTGTGAATACTAAGGACTCAAACTCTACTTAGGAAAGTAAAAACATATAATTTAGGTGCTTTATTGTTGGAATTCATAACCCTATACATGATTGTGAGATGAGAGTGACAGCATCTGATTGTAAAATTAATGGTTGTGGATCAATCAATCCTTACTCAGGGAATTAATTGTTTCATTCCCTGCTCTAAAAATAGAAAGTGCAGGGTAAAATTGGCAACCAAACATGCAATGTCTTGAAATGAGATGGTAAGCAGAGAACTGAACGTCAACTATATGTATAAAAATAAATACTGACAAAAGACAACAACCTAAAAACATTAATACACACATTGCTCATATTCCTGAAACCGACAGTTTACTCTGTTCTGAAAATTCTGTACTATTAGAACCACAATGAGAATTTTTAATGAAATTTCAATTATTAAATAATGTCAATTTTACATTATTATGTGTAATAATGTATCACCTAATAACTTTCAATCCTTAAAGGCCTCTTTCTCATTTAGCTTCATGCTGTATACTGTATACACAAATGGAACCTAATGGTTCGATGTGCCATTTCCCTCTCACTGCCCAATTTTTGAGACATTGGATTTTGACGGGTAAATTTCAACATTACATTTTTCTTGTTAATAAAGAGAAGAAATGAAAATAGTTCAATCTCCAGAGAAAATTTATTCCTCAGTTGCATTTACAGACACTGCATGAACTTAAGCTTGAATTTTCATAATAATTACACTAATATATCTATTTATTACATTATTATAAGTATATGTATTGCCTAATTAATTTCTAATAATTTCTAAAGGTTTTTTTCCTTATCTACATTAATTTCTTTATCTTATCATAATAGTGAAAAGACACATATCCACAATCTTATATGAATATTGTTGTTTTCTCATATATTATAATTTCTTATATTCTTTCTTAAATTCTCATATATTATATTATAAGTGCTTTGTATTGTATTATAAATATATTTAAGTAAAAAGACAATAAATAAAAAGTTAAATATGATAGTTGAGGTTTCATATCCGAGGCAGGAGAATGATTACACATTTATTTTTTGTTTCCTCCTTTTGGTAAGCAAAACATGGTGTCGAGTGCCAACACTCAGTAAACAATTTGACTTAATACTATTTTAAATTAAACTATTTCACCAGATTAATTGGGCATATTTAGTATTATACATTTTTGGAAATCCAATGTTTCAAGCACTTTGCAGTTGTTGTGGTCATGGATAAACCACATCTACCCATGGCCATGGTTAGATAGTTTCATTTAAAATGTGTAATAATTGTGAAAATCAAAGACATTACTATGTCTTAATACTAGTTTTCCTTAGCCTAAGCTGATTTGTGTGAAAAAGTTTAAAGCTATTTTTATAAATATATTTTGATATTTATCAGAGAGCATACATTGGATGATGTTTAACAAAGAAAAAAATATTATCTTTTAAGAGTCAAATCTTTTACATTTGTTACAAAAGCAATATTCTGCAATAGATTTTTTTAATAAATAACAAACAGATAGAATTGCTTATAATAGATGAAATAAAAATATAAAAAAACAGAGTACAGTTTAAATTATATTAATGAACAATTATAAGACTCTAAAATACAAAAAAAACTAGTTAGATTTGATGTTTAATAAGAATTCTGAACGATTTATTCATATTCATAAAGTATCTAATTTATTTTTATACTTAACTATAATAAAATAAAAATAAAAAATAAAATAAAAAAAGCTGCCGTAGAACACGTAAACAAAATTAAATTCTTGTTATAAATGGGTTTAAGTAAAAGTAATAATGATTCATGCAATCAGTGACCATGTGAATCATTTAAAAATAAAGAAGTGCAAGCCAGATAAACAGTTAAATGCTGATATAGTCAAGAGTATCAAAAACTGATAACATAACCAAATTAAATAATAGAATATAAACTGTCGTTGAACTTACCATCTGTTCTTTTTATATTGATGTTGATCCCGGCCTGGATTTTTACAGAACCGTCATCCATTTTTGCACAAGTTTTACGCACCACATACACTAAATAACATTATTTCGCAAGAAACCAATTGTTTAAAAATAGTCTAACACTTTTGTAAATTGCACATGAGAACCGGTGAAAATTACAAATAAATTTCTACACCCAGATTGACAGTTATATCGAGCTAACTACACACTTCAGACTGGAACGTTTCAAATTTGTTTCGGTGTAACAGTCAAATTAATCACTTTTTATTCTCGCTACAGTCAATCGAAATTAAATTAATTAGTTTTGAAGCCCGTTCAGCCGTGGAGAAAAAATGATACAAATATTTAAATTATTTCGGTTATAACACGAAATACTAAAAATATCAGGCAGAGCTCAACGCAATGCATTTCTAATCTAAACGATTACGTAGTATTGCCATGTTTTTACGCAGTGACTAGTGAATTAATATATTATATTAAATTGGTTTAAAAAATAATTGCAATTATTTTGAATATAATAATTAATTACATAAACTGTATCTATTCGTAAGTATTTAAAAAAAAATCATTTATTTTACTTAATATATATTTCAAAATCTTAACCGAAAAAATAGACTCAGCCCAATGTTTTTTTAACTACTTTTTAAAATATAAAAATGAAAATAAACAATATATAATTTAATTTATACAACTATTTTTATTTATCACTACAGCAATTTTAGTAAATTAAACTCTTTAAAATATTTTATCCGTGTATCCAATACTTATACAAACTATGTCAATGACAGAGACAGTAATCAACCAAAAAATCAGCTTACACTATAGTTCAATGAATTTTCTATTTTTCTAGAGAAATAATGGATTCTGAATATAAATTGTCGCACAAAGCCAAAAAACGAATAAAGGAGGTCAAAAGAAAAGCCCGACCAGGTATGAATAACAGCAATTGAAGCATGTAATGCATTAATTAATTACCATTTATTCCCACAATTATTAGCAACATTAATCAATATGTTTAAAATCTAGTATATATTCCAAAAATATTATATTCAATGTTATATAGTACAGAGTATTTCACTCTGCTTAATTCTATACTTACAATGTTCTAGAAGAATCTCGGGCGTCATGCGTTTCGCTTCGCTTTTCATTGACCTCGAAATAACTCAATTTTCGTATCAAGCCGCAAAATATGTAAAAATCTCCTAAAAATGTGATCCTAAAAGTAAAAGTTTCTTACTTAACTATCTTTGTATTATTCCAGAATTAGCTGATAAATACCAATGGACAGCTTTAAAGTATGCTAGTAATTTTGAAGAGTTTATTAAATGTAAGGACAATGTCGATAGAATAGACGTAAATGAAGTGAGTCCAGAAGAATTTATAGAGAAATATGAAAAAATCTATAAGCCAGTTGTGATAACAAATACACAGAGTAACTGGAAAGCTAACCATAAATGGACTCAAGATAGATTAGCCAAAAAATATCGTAACCAAAAATTTAAGTGTGGTGAAGATAATGAAGGTTATAGTGTTAAAATGAAAATGAAGTATTATGTAGAGTATATGAGGACAGCAACCGATGATAGTCCACTTTATATTTTTGATAGTAGTTTTGGTGAACATCCAAGGAGGAAGAAACTATTGGATGACTATGAAGTACCTAGTTACTTTAGAGATGATTTGTTTAAATACTGTGGGGAGGAACGGAGACCGCCTTATAGATGGTTTGTAATGGGGCCACAAAGATCTGGTACAGGTATCCATATAGACCCATTAGGTACAAGTGCCTGGAATGCCTTAGTATTTGGACACAAGAGATGGTGCTTATTTCCCACTCAAACCCCTAGAGAAATGATCAAGGTAACGGGTGCAATGGGCGGCAAACAAAGAGATGAAGCTATAACTTGGTTCAAGTTAATCTATCCAAAAACACAGTTGGAGACTTGGCCTGAAGAGTACAAAGCTGTAAGTCTAATGTTTTGTTATTGGTTTTCTGACATTTTTATTTTATTAAGCTTTTATTGTGGGTGATGTTTTATTAAGCTTTTATTGTATGTGTATGCTTTTGTTGTGTGGCCTTTAGAGGTTGTAGTGGCAATTGTTCACTCTCTGACTGTAGTAGTGATCAATAGTGTGTGTGTGACTTTTTTTTAGAAAGAAAATGCAATTGAGTTCTGCAACTTAAAATGCTACATTTTTTCATTATCCTAATTAAAACATTTTTTATATTTTATCATTATTCTTAAATTGTGCATAATTTGCATATTTTAGGTAGAAATTCTTCAGAAGCCCGGTGAAACAGTATTTGTACCTGGGGGCTGGTGGCATGTAGTACTAAACCTCGATGACACTGTAGCTGTAACACAGAACTTCTGCAGCCGTACAAACTTCCCAGTAGTATGGCATAAGACTGTTCGAGGTCGACCTAAACTATCCAAAAAGTGGGTGAAAGTTCTAGAAGCCAAAGATCCAGAATTATATAAAGTAGCAAGTAGTATGGACTTGACTCAAGGGACAGGAGTAGCTTCTGATAGCTCGTCAAACAGCAGCTCGTCGAGTAGTGACAGTGATAGTAGTTCTTCAGGAAGTTCTAGTGAAGATGACAGCGGCCAAGAAAGCATCACTGCTCACAAAAAGAAGAGAAAACGGAAAATTTGACCTAGAAAATTAAAGTACTAGACAATATCACAAAATAGATATCAAGATATCAATGATTACTTTTGTGTTAAATAAGGAGTTTTGTATTATTAGGCATAATTATTCATGTATTTTATTTACTTAATTTTGTTGTTTTAACGGTATCTTTTGTTAGAGGACCAACCTTAATATCAATAAAGTTTAATATAATTATTTGTATGGTTTTATTTAAATATGTATGTTTGTTTTTAATTTATTTTGTTGCCTCCTTGAATGATGCAAACGATAACTAATAGTAATAAAACATTAAAATATATATAAATATTTAAATGTAATGTAATACTATGAATATTATATTTTTTTTAATTACATAAAATATTTCTTAATATTTGGTTTTAATAAAAAAACAATCTGGAATAATATTTTTTACCTGCCTCTTATACTTAAAGTAGAAGATAGGCGTTATATCAAACAGTAGATTATATAATTTATTATATATTTCTAATATTCTAATTATTATTTACAGTACATTATAATGTAAATTATAGCAGTTCAAAAGAACAATTATAAAATATAACGAATAATTTATTAAAAAAAAGATTAGAGATATTAAAAAAGTTACAATAACGCCCGACTTTACTTAATATATAAACATTTTTTATGTTTTACATTTATATTCATATTCAAATTTCAATAAAATATAATCATGCCATCGACGCAACATTTAATTAAAAACGATTAAAAAACCGAATAGACATCATAGACAATTGACATTTGACACATTTCATTTTAAGAAAAAAACACCCAGTCTATGGTCATCAGCGGCCATTTGTTATCCGTGCCGTTACAGAAAATAGTAGATCAAATACAAAAATGTTGCGTTCAGCTTCCCGTTCTTTAGTAAATGCATTTAAAACTACCGTCGCCCCTACATCCAGGGTTACCGTCGTCGCCATCAGGAAGTCTCACGATGGCCCCGTGGAGTCCGATGAAGACTTCGATAACAGGTTAGCCCTTTTTCACGTTATGTAACTCAAAATATTATCAATATTTTATAATAGATTTATTCTTTTAATCACACTGTTTAAGTGCTGATTCAGAGATGTATTGATATATTCCTATTAGTTTTATATAAACATAATTGTCATTTTCTTTGGGATATGGTATGGTCAACATGGTTTATGTTGACTTAAACTAACCATAACAAAATATTTTTAAGAAATAAATTGGCGAATATTACTTTATACATATTACAATATAGTGAGATTCTTATAAGATAATGCTTAATATAACACATTGTAATTAAACTATTTTTTAAGCATTTTTAAATTGTTATTTAACACTTAGGAAAGAAAAATAATTATTTAGAAAACGTTTAAAATTTTGACGCCTCCTGGAAACCGACCAGGCGCTCTGACCACTAAGCCATGCGTTCTCGCCAAGCTACGTCGAAATTTTTATACGCTTGTTACAACTTATTTATGTTGTTAGTATCTCTGTAGGGAGATTTTTACAAATTTCCCCTACCCAAAGATAATTGCTTTTTTTATAATTATATTGCAATTTACAATAATAATTTGTCATAGATAAACTTAACTTATTATTACTTAACACATTTTCCTACAAATTGTTATGATTCCCAGTCATTTACAATACATAAATTACTTTTTCCTACATGTATAAATGTGTTATTATTAGTTTCAATAAAAATCTTAATAATTAACATATTTTCCTGATATAATATTAACTTTAGCTAACAAAATTACAGATATGAAGCCTACTTCAACAGGAAGGACATTGACGGTTGGGAAATTCGTAAGGGAATGAATGACCTCTGCGGTATGGACTTAGTTCCCGACCCTAAGATCATCAAGGCAGCCATGCATGCCTGCAGGAGAGTGAATGACTATGCCCTCGCTGTGAGGTTCTTAGAAGCTTGCAAAGACAAGTGTGGTCCCAAAGTTGGAGTAATCTACCCATACATTATTCAAGAAATCAAACCTACTCTTAATGAACTGGGAATTGAAACACCAGAGGAACTCGGCTACGACAAGCCTGAATTAGCATTAAAGAATGTCTACGAAATGTAGTGTGATAATAAGCTGTAGTGGAACTTAAATAATAGTTATGTTATTAATTTTATTTAATTGAATGCTGTTCAGCTTAATAATTCCATTGCCACCATCTTAAATGTTGAACACTTGACTGTGAAGAAGGTTATTTAAAATGATTTGTTATTTCATTCAGTCTTACTAAAACATGTAGAGATTTTAATAAAAAGTATTCAATACATTAAGTTGTATTTTTTTATAATAAATGAAGAAAATTCTCTTAAGATTTAAATATAGTGAAATTTTAAGAATTTGGTGAACCCGGCATATCACCAAATTAAATATCCTGTTATAGACCCATTAGTTTGTTACATCTATTATCAAAATTATTTGAAAAAAAATTACTTCATAGATTGTTTGAAACACTGAAGAAAGGTGTATTATACCTGATCACCAATTTGTTTTTCGTAAACAGCATGCAACTATCGAACAGGTACACAGAGTAGAGAGCTGTACGATCAGTTTTAGAATGAAAACAATATTGCTCATCGGCATTTTTTGATGTGCAGTAGGTATTCGACAAGGTCTGGCACCTTGGACTCAAGTATAAAATCAAATCCCTCTTACCGCATACCTACTTTAAGCTCATAAAATTGTACCTGACGGAAAGGATCTTTCAGGTCAAAGGTTAAAAACGTATATCTCCTTTCTATAAATTCTTAGCTGGTATCCCTCAAGGCTCTGTATTGGAACCAGTTCTATACATAACCTAAACCTAAAATTATAACCTACGTCACAACCACTGGTGTAACGATAGCAACATTTGCTGACGACACCCTCTTGCTAGCCTGCAATAATGTCCTAAAGATAGTCTTTATGCTGTCTCCTAATAGTTGACCAAATGAAGAATGAAAGTGAGTGCTACAAAATCAGTAGAAGTCAAATTTACTCTTAGAAATGAGCAGTGTCCTGTAGTTACCATAGACAGTCGCAAATTGCCACAGCAAAACAGTGTTAAACACCTTGTCTTGGTGTGCATTTAGACAGTAAACTGACTTAGAAATCCCACATTTATGCAAAAACAAATTAATTATACTAAAATATAATTGGCTATAGGTATTAGGTCACGTAAAAAGCATGAGGACCTCCCGGAGGGCATGTATGAAGAGGTTGATGACAGTGGACGAGGCGAAAGAGGTTTGTAGAGACCGTAGCCTTTGACGCTCCGTTCTCTCTGACTATCCCGCTAGGGATAAAGCGTGAAGTTATAGTATAGTATAATTGGCTATAATGAATTATGCTAAAATTAAAAAAGAAATGCATTATGCAAAAAACAAATTGGTGATCAGGTATAATACACCTTTCTTCAGTGTTTCAAACAATCTATGGAGTAATTTTTTTTTCAAATAATTTTGATAATAGATGTAACAAACTAATGGGTCTATAACAGGATATTTAATTTGGTGATATGCCGGGTTTGGGTATCATTATTACTTGCAAAACTCCATAGTTATGTACATGCCTGTACATAACCAACTCGTAGAATACTGTAAAAAAGAATTTTGAGAAATTTTATTGCTTTATGTGGAAGTTCTTTGAGCAGTTTCGTCAATTCAATCAAAATCTGGGGCATTGTTTTTTTCGAAGGAATTGAAGGTGGCTAATATTTCTGATGAAATTGGAAGATCGAGCTGAAAGTCTTAGCCAAGAAGATCATCTATGTTCCTATCGTCACACTCCGTTTTACTATCGGTAGACTGGTACACGGAGTGGTGTTAGTGTAGTGCCGATAAATCGAAGCTGAGTATCCACGTGCCCAGATTGTGTGGATGGTGCTTGAATTTGTGACGTACTGTGCGGTTTGAAAAATCAGGAGTTCGGTGGCTGTTAACAGGTCAAACAGTTCCCCAGAACACTCCCCAAGATAAATGCGGTAGAGAACGCACAGTGAAGACAAGTTTCTACGCAAAGCCAAAGTGTTAAGATTTTCATAGATCATTGGGTCCTCAATGATTCGAACGGCTCTACGTTGTATGCTATCAAATGAGTCAAGCTGATAATAGGGTGCACCAGCCCAGACTTGATGATACGTTTATAGTGGCGTGATCGGTAGGTGTTGTATAGAAATCTACAAGTAACTTACATAATACACCTAACTCGGCCATCCTGACCGTGCGCCGTCCTCGGTCGTCGTTGCGACTAACGCAATTTGCCGACTAACGTCATTCATATAACTAGAGATTTTAATTATTTGTCCAAATAGAAAAAAATGGGGATTACTTTTCTTTGAATATAGATCCTAAACGAATGGACATTAAGCTAGCGTTATAATGAAAATTATAAGGTGATAATGATTAATATACCTAAACTAAACTAGCTTCACGCTTTATCGCTAGCGGGGTAGTCAGAGAGAACGGAGTCCCAAACGCTACGGTATTCATATACCTAATAATGATTTTTCGGTTTCTCTGGAGACAACAGCATTTTACAATTAACATGCTATATCTCTAAGCGTACGTGTTTTCTACTATCTGCCCCCGAGGCGGGGGAGGGAAACTGCTTCAGGGTAGATGACCCTCTTGCCGTGGGATTTATTCTCCACTCATTAGTATCGGCGTGGCGCTGTGGTTAGCCTAAACCCAGGCTTGTGTCTAGTAGTTGTATGAGACAAATATAAGGAAATGTGGAGAAGAAATGAACTGAACGCTGCCAGCCCAGCAGGGTGAACCCAGGTTACCCAGAGGAGACCCAGCTTAGGCGGCCAGTCTTGTATGTCTTTAAAATGAAGCGAATTAGTCTTTATACTATATAGCTTTTAGCGTTGCCAGATTTTATCTCGCAGAAAAGCTTTTTAAGTAACAAACACAACTTACGAATATATTTATATATAATATTAATATTTCTATGAAATTGTTAGTAATTAATCAAAAAGATTTTTCACAATACGCAGAGTAATTCGTGAAAACCGGGACCACGTCTGTCGCTTGGGACATTTAATATTGAGCTAATCAGGACGGCAACGCTGGTAGAGTCCCTGTTTGCTCTACTATACGCGAACTTTCTTCCTTTCTTTGAGAATTAGAACTAACTTTGTGGTGAGCTAAACACGATTCTAAAGGCTTAAGTTGTAAATTCGACTTTTATCCGCGAAAATATTGTTTCATATACTCGCTCTAGTAAATTATAGTACGGCGTTGAGTTCTGCCACTCAACACACAATGCTTCTAATTCGGATAGCAAGCGCGTGAGTGTCTTGATAATCATAGGTTCTCTGTTCAGCTCAGTTTTCACGTCAGCTTCATGCTGTATCCTGCTATATGCCGAATACAGCGTGGAGCTGAAGTAAATAATAAAGAAAACCATTAATATTTAAAAAAAAATACAATAAAACGATATATAGTACGTAAATACTTTATTCCGAAGGATTGCAATATTCACACAGTCATACATTATTTACAATCACAAATCATTGTACTTAACAACAAAATTGTGCTTCATTCCTAAACTAAAGACGAAACTCCTCCAATACAAATAAATTAAATAAATAAAACAAAGAAACAAGTAACATATACAATAAAAGGTTGCTTGTCTTTTTAATAAAAAGAAAAAAACACAATAATAATTTAAAATATATATCATTTTGTACTTTTCTATGACTCCTATAATTATTATAGCTTCGACTATAAGTATTCGTATATTTAAATTACAATATTTTGGACCTAATTTAAATATTAATTACATACAAACGCTAATCTCGTTCAGTTTTCTTATTTCTTTGGATATTGCTATTATATTTCCAGTTTAAATGCCACAGAACATTCTATACCGTCGACTTTGTTTTAACTATTAAAAACTTCGATCAGTCCGTCTGTTTGTGGCCGATCAATTATAGTTAAGTTACATTAAAGTTAAATTCTCCTAGGTACGTATTATACAAATTTAAATATTATAAAAAAACATCTTGTAATACAAGTAGACTAGATCCTTTCCTAAATGACTTGTCGACTAGAGTGACACGTAACAAATAATTAGCAATCAATCAATCAAATATTTAAATCAATCGAATAAATTAAAAACAACAACTCACTTAACAAGTACACTTAAATAAATTAAAAATAAAGGAATGTCATATAATATGAAATAAATAAAAATTTAACACTGAAAAAATAAAAAAGTACAAATAACTAAGTATTTACTTAAACGCAAGTGTCATAAATAAAAAAAATATTGCACAAAACTCGTTTGTTCACAGACTAGAAATATTCATAAACAATTAATTATTTAAATAATTGTTTGAAAGCCATTTTTAATAAATAAAATAAGTTAATGTATAACCATTTAATGGAGGCCGACCGAGAGATCAGCTTGCGGCTGTGATTGACCGCGTTGATTGATCAACCGCCATCAATCGTCGATCATTCATCGTCAATCACATTCACACCGCAAGAATAAAATTACGCTACTTACAAGTAAAATGTGACGTAATCACATTGCATCAATTAAAACAAAGTCAGTGAATGTATTTCGATTTCTTAAAATAAAATAAGTGTCTTTCTATATACATGACATTTGTGGGCGATTGTCTATAAAATGAACTGTCTTAATACTAAAATCTCTTTCCACCGCAAAGAGCGAAATATATGTAAAAAAAACTTTTTAAATAGCATCACTGACTTTGTTTGATCTCACTCAATCAATCAATTTACACCTATTTGACCTCCACCATTTATTTTTTTCCGTTTTCTCTCTTTTTCATTACTTTATGTAATGGAAGTTAGAACGCGTTTACACAAAGCGAGACCGGTTGTATGTGGTGGCCCAATGTCAATAAACATGCTTTTATATTAACTTTTGTATTATATTAATATAGAAATACCTCAAAAAATAGTTAATAAATAATATTACAAATAATAATTCAAAGAAATAATTAATCAAATGTTATGTAATTAATTAAATTTTACTTATTGATAGCTTCTTTTTTTTAGCTTCACGCTGTATCCCGCCTATAGGCAGGGTTGGAAGAGGGAACCTGGTGTTAAGACTCCGATCTACAGGCACTGTACAATTTTCGAATCACAGTGAAAATCGAACCCACAACCGTCATGTTTACAATCAGACGTTGCGCCACGATGGCATTAATATATATTTTTTGCAGATATCAAATTAGACGATCTAAAATTGTTTTTTGAGGTATTACTACACAAAAATATATATTTTTCATGAATTCTCCTATTACATTATTAGTAATAAACAAACGGCCTTTACATATCTTCTATATATGGCACTGTAGCTTCAATTAATCTAACTCGTTGATATTTCGACACGATATATTGTTGTAACTATAGAATAAAGGTGGTTGTGATGAAATATGAAATGAATATTTTAAATTTATAATATAATAATAAATAAAATCTTTATCTTTGTATGTATTTTAAAACACATTAGGCAAATATTATATATTTTCAACTACATTAAATAATAAATAATCAGCTATCATATTAAAAATTATCAAAAGACCACAACCACCATTAGTCTATAATACAAAACATTATCTTGCAATACACCAATACAAATTCAAATCAAAACCGACTCATACACTGTCTCATGTTCTAAACTCTGCCTATAGGTAACAATCACATAGTAACTTTTCCTCGTGTACATTGTACACTCACCACGGGCCTCACCGGGGCCACTGGGATAACTGCGAGGTCACCGGGGGCCCCTGGGATGTCTGCGGGGTCACCGGGGGTCACGGCGTCGGGTCTGGGGTCAGGGGTCGTCAGGGTCGTCGTCGGGAGTCGGGGGAGTCCCCGGGGGCGAGGTCCCCACTAGAGATAGCAGCTAGGAGTCAGTGGCTACAGCATCGCGTTCGGACTTCACTTGCTGGATTTTTAATTGATCAAATAATTAGTCAAATTAGAAAGAATTAATCAATTTATTATTACGAATTCATCACAAACATTTACTGCTCCCTTAGTTTTGTATACTCTTTGTTAGTTCATTCTCTCAACTTGTAAAAATACATAAGTAAATTATATTCTTAATAACAAAGAGTGTTTTAGATTAAACGATAAATACTATTTCACAACTTCAAATGCATTCGAATTTGTAATCTTTAACATTACGATGTATAATAGTAAACAAGTGTACGAGTGTGTACAGTGAATGTCGTACCATGGCCTTGGTGAGCACAGTGGCGTCCTTGAGGCTGAGCACCTGCAGCACCTGCGCGTCGCCGCCCTGCACGCCCTGCAGCATCACCTGTGCCACGCCGCCACCCATCGACAGCGCCTCCAGCGTCTCCCCATTCTGTTCCACCTGTGGGACAAAATGTATTTAGGAAATACTACAAATTTCGTCTTCTCTGAATTTCTGCCGATGAATATGTCAAAGAAAGAGTTCAAAAAAATATATAGAAATATATATAAGATTATAATGGGAAACATGGAAATAAAAATACATAAAAGACCAGATAAATTATAACCTACTATTATTCATATAAAATGACCATACAAGTAGTACATATAAAAAAAGCAAAAAATAAAAACATACACACCTACATATATTACAGTGCAGTCAATATCATTGCAACACTCAAACTCAAGCCAACTCAAAATAAAAACAAAAACACATTCACTCAAGTGTTTATTGCACTCAAACAAAAACCAAAACATAACTAACATAAAACATTTTATATGCTTTCGGAATTCTATAAAAATTACTATAATATTATTTTTTTTAACTAAATCAATTTTCAAAATTCCAATTAAATATTAAATAACGTTTCTATCTTTTATTTCAATATCGCAAAATTCCAAAAACAAAAGAACAAATAAAATAAAAAACAGAACAATAAATTTGTCTAGTTAATAGTAGACATTAAATATACATATAACATTTATAAAATAACAAATCTATCGTCACTGGTAAAATATTTAATATAAAACAAATCTTATATTAGATATTTTACTAGGGAGCACATCAAATTTATAACTATGGACATGTTTACTTAGAATAAAAATATTTACTTTTGTAAAAAAAATGAAGACTTAATATTTTAAGAATTAGAATAAGTAGCTTCACGCTGTATCCCGTATATAGCGGAGTAGGCAGAGAGAACCTAGTGTGAAGACACTCGGTTCCAAGTACCATCATAATTCAAAACATTGCATGTTTTGTTTTAGAGCAGTAAATGAAAATAATTTATATCTCCGAGTGGGCATCGAACTCGTAACCATATAGCTATGGTACAAAATTATTTTTCTTTAGCCTACATTTATACTGACAACATAAATACGTACACAGAAGAAAGAAATGACACTAATATGTAACAATTTATGAAAGTTTTTGTTAAAATTATTTTATAAAAAAATTAAAGTCATTTGGAATCCAAATAAAATATTATCATATAACAACTACAATATTGGAAGAATATAATTTAATTTTTTTCCAATTAACAAAAAAAAGTCATAGATTTCATTTTAATATATCTACTATTAGAATCAATAGCTTACCAATAATTCTTCCATGATAAAGAAATTAAGTGAATAAGAAAAAAGCGAAAAGTAATTGCCTAAGAGCCTGTGGCAGCCAGACCATCTTTATTTTATATTAAATTTAAATAAAAATTGTATAAGCACAATTTTTTTTTATTTTGATACAATATACTAAAATTTATTAATAAAATATCTAGTTAAAATTTAAACAAGCAGACTATATAAATGAGAAGCCAAAATAAATAAACTTGTTTGTACAAATGAAAATAAAATAAACTACAAATGTTTGCAAAACAGAATACATTAATAGTATAAAACCAAATACAGCAATATGTATTCTTTTTTTAATATCCAATATTTTATCGAAGTTATTTGGATAGTAAAAAAACGATGGTTATTTTATCTTCTAATATTATCGAATAATTACGAAAATATCTTTTGTTTAAAAAATAAAATGTAAATGTAATTGCGTGTTGAGTGGTTGATATCAAGCGCTTAGCCTCTACACCAGAACAAAGAAATAGAAAATTAAATAAATATTTGATTTCTTCGAGTGGGGATTTGAACCCAGAAACAGTAGAGTTTACAGTCACACTCTATGCCCCTGCGCGACGATTTACCTCAACTTTTATTTAATTATCCAAATATCTATCATAGATTTAAATATGAATGCTTTGTTTGCTCTATATGATTTTTATAAATTTTTACAATACGCTTCAAGCAAATTAACTGCAAGCCACAAAATAACAACACATTTATAATACATTTACACAATATTTAAAAATAAAAAGAGGTAGAAAGAATATATTATTAAATTACTATGAAATCAACTTTGTATACAATTTTGAGATATTGGATGTTTATTAGCGCAACACAGTACTTTATCTTTTTTACAGCAAGGAAATGGAGTAATTCAATGACAATGATCGAGTCAGATCTAAATAAATAATTTCAAGAAAAACAATAATTTAAGCAAAGTTTGCATTTAACACTACAAATGGCTTGAAAAAAAAACAACGAATCAGATAAAACAAATGTAAACATGCAAAAAAATACAATATAGCAGTAAACACGCATGCATTTCAAATTTAAATAAACCTACTTCTTTGGTTTACATTTAAATACATTTTTAGCAACTTAAAATATTTAAAATAATAAATGTATTAATTAAAATATAACTAACAATATATATATTGTTAAAAAAAAAGAATTTTTTATAGTGTACTTTCTTTTAAAGTGTAACACTTAACATTACAGGTCATCTAAATAGACATAAAGAGATCTTTATTAAAAATATACTTCGTTTATATTACTATCACATTTCACAATTGGCACATATTTTTTATTTGCAATAACTAATATAAAATATTGTAGATTTGATTAATTTAAGAGTTTCTATTATGTATATCAAAAGTGTAATATGTTATTTATTTTTATTATGAAATATATTTTTTCTTTTTTTTTTATTAAGAAAAATTATTATCGCAATTTTATAAAATGTCATCCGCTTCAGTTCTTCTAAACTTTTTTGATACTATTATAATTTATTTACTGGTTATTATACATCAGTCTATATCCGGAAGTGTGCGCATGTCATTTTCAACTCATAATTTTATATGTACGTGTATCTACATATAGGCACACATATACGTGTATGCGCGTGAGTGTGTTAGTTACAATCTCATTAACTTCAATGTTTAACCTACAACACACACGTGTGCGTGTGTATGTACATGTATATATGTGTGTGCGTGTGAGTTAATCAACTTCAATCTTAAGTCCGTAAGGTGGGCGTGTGAGCGCGTATCTACGTATAGACAGGGGCGTGCGCGCGCGTGTGTGTGTGCGCACCTGCACTAGAGGCGCTACGCACACGCCGTCCTGCTGCTGCATGGACGCCACCATGGACTGGTACACCGACGCGGACACCGGGACGGTTATCACGCCGGACACTGATACTGGGTACCCTGTTTTGAAAGAAAAAAAGTAAGATAATATAACCTGCTATATAATCTTCTCAAGTTCTCGAGGCACTGTGTGTTGAGTGGCCTTTATAGTCGCACGCTTGTGCCCCTACGCCACAAGGGCTTCAAGAACCAAATAATCAAATGTAAGAAAAACCTAAAATCAAATCTGCCACCGACAATTAAGTTCAAGGCGGCCACGACTCATCGACCATACTATAGAAAATGTTTATCGATTATTTTATTGTTACCATATTTTTTATATTTTTATTATTTAAAAAATATGTATAGGCATTTTCCAACTACACTAAAATATTTATATCATTTACAATAAAGCATTTGTTTTATTTACTACAAATACTTTTTCCTTTCCTAAGTATGGAATAACAGTTTAAATATGTTAATTTTTACTATATAGTAAAGAAACCCCAACCCACCATGCCCATCCTCCCCAGTAAGTATAATCTGCCCGTCGTGGTTCAACGTCGCTTCGGCCACTGCATTTAAATCTACTGCGACCGCCCCTTCGCCATCTAGAGCTTGAACTACACCAACTCCGCCTCCACCTTCACCGCCACTGTGGATCTAGGAAATTAAAAAAAAACATTATTTTGACGTTGTATTTAGTAGGACGTTGTATACAGCACTGGTAAGTAAAGGGCACCTAGCGGGATGTCACTGTTCAAACATGTTTGCAGTAATTTTGGTAGTACTGGTTGTTGGTACTTGGTACTCACAACTTGCGCAGTGGTGCCATCCGGCAGCGTGATGATGGGGCTGTTGGGGTCCACCTGTATGAGAGACACCGTGCCGTCCGGGTTCGTGATGGTCTGGAGCACGGCCGGCGCGTACTGCGACATCTAAACGTAATGTTGGCTTAGTTAATACACTAAGACATAACGTATTATAAAGAATAAATATTGATTATATTAAAATTTATTGTAATTACTATTTTATCGAACTTACTATAATTTTTTGTATAAAAACGATTTTTTTATCTTTTCCACATGTAATTTTCGGAAATCAAATTAATTTTAAATAATAATGACATATATGAATTTATTTGCAATAATTACATATAATATAACCTCTAACAAAAAAAAATACAAAACAAACAATCCAATAAGCATAAGTATCCTACATCAACATCAGCCAGTGTCATCTGATCAATGCACACTTGTGATGAAGACAGTACGGTCGACTGTTGGGAACGACCGCTCGACGACCCACTGCCACCAGAGTTTGAGCTCGCGCCGGGCATGCACGACGCCTGTACGAACACACCCGACGATACCCGAGGATTTCCGAAGATATACGGATGTCAGACGATAGCAACCGATCAGACCCGAAGATGTACGAGCATACACGATGTCACACAATAACAGTCAATATCATATGACGTCCATGAAACCGTGGTCATACGACAACGTAAGAATATTCCCAATTGTTTACGTTGCAAATACATGATGATGTTAGTTTTGAGAAAAATATGAATACATACAGTAAATAAAAATTATGTTAGTGTTACCATATCCATTTGCAGCATTCCGAGAATGAGAGCGTGGAAGAGGAAAGGAAATTATGATTTAGTTAATTTGTTATAACGGTAAGTATATATACGTTAGTGTATATAAATTATTTTATATATGTAAATAGCCATAGTGAAAAACACATGTTGCATTAAATGTAAGTTATACAATTTTAGATCAAATATGTAAACATTTTGAAGTTTTTCATCATAAATCTATCTATATATTAACATCACACCAGATCAACTCGTTGCGCGGCTGCCGCCTTTTCTTCATCCTCCTCGGTGAAGGCTGGCAGCAGGTCTTCGCGGCCGTGGTACTTGTAGCAATTGATCACTATTTGTCTTAATGCGTGTGTCCATGACATCTGTACAAATATAGAACAGGATCATTTTATCTTTAGTACATAATTGAGTATAAAATATATTTTTGTATATTATACACCACACTTAAATGCAACGTTTACATGTAAAACATACATTTGTTTAGAAATATAACTATTTGTACAAAGATTAAGGTAAAGTAAAAATCAATACAATAAAGAACAAAAAATTAAAATGAAATAATAATGTGAAGATGGCCCCTTTCAGGCCAAAGAAAAGGTGTCGTCCACCACTTAACATACGCAATATTCCAAATTCGCTAGGTCCTTTATTATCCTCCTACTAAATACAAGATGAAAGCGAAAATAAAAAATCTTATAAGTTTTACCTTCTGTTTCTCGTCCTCGGAGCGCGCGTCCATGCGCACATTAGCCCACGGCAGGTCCTTGGGCCACCAGGGTGGCCGCGTCGACTCGCGCCCCCACCCCGGCTTGCCTCGCACTGGATCATATCACAACACTATTGAAACTCTAAATTCAATTATCTATACCGCCACATATACGTTAACAATAATAAAAAAATACTGCAATGACAAAAAATATAGAAAATAGTTACCACTAGTTACAGATTTATAACATAACTCAGACATTATGATAAAAGGTGTGTATCAGCTATTCTTTATTAGTAAGCGATCGCAGCGTACGCCGCGGCACAAATGTGAAACAACTATTTGGCACAAGGCCCTATAGATGCGTTTGCAAAATGAAGCGACTATCATGCACGTTTCTAATTGATAATTGATGCTGAGGTATCGAATGTCAAGCATCCCAAGCTGTTTTAGTTTTATTATTCACACTAGCTGTGTCCGACAGTGGCCTTATAGAAAAGTACTAACGTTTTTATTTATGAACTGATTGTAGTAAAACATGAGATTAGGTTGTACAAACAGACAGACAGATCCGACTCAGCGTGACTAGTTTTGTCAAGATGGCGAAAAATTTGAAATGATAAAAGTGTTTTCAACAAAAACATATTGCAATTAACAATAAAAAATCATTATCAAAATGGTTAATGATTTTATAGAACCTTAGAGTTGTATTAACAGTTTTCAAAAATGGGTGTAATATCGCATTTGACAACAGTTCTTTATGCCAAAAGAAGGGGCATGTGTACTAAATGTGTTAACGCGCATGTATCAAAACGGATGTACCAATAGATAATGTCTGTGGGTATTACTCACCCATGGAGTACTTGAGCATGAGCGGTATGAAGGCGCGCAGCTGGGCCTGCGTCATCTTCTCGACGGGCGTGGGGATGCCGTCGATGATGAGGGGGGGCAGCTCGAACAGCAGCGGGTCGTCCGGCGGCGGCGGCGGCGCCTGCGGGCACCCGCCCAGCCCGAACTGACGCTCATTATTACATCCACATTATATCACTACATCATGTTTACACTACACTAGACCAGCAACAAAACATCACGTTTGATAACATCAATGTTAAATTTACATTCCTTATTCAAAACGGCTGATTGAATCGAATCGTCTAAAATAAAGCTATCATCTCCTCAGACAACAGATCTAAATTCAAAATCAAAAATATTCTAACTTTTGTAAGCACTTTGAATAAATTATTTAGGCAAATGAACACAAAGCTACCACCAGCTTAGGAGCTCCAAATTCAAATTAAAATAAATATTTTTAAAATAAATATATTTTAATAAGTGAACGTTAAGTAACATGAGAGTCAGCAGAAGTCAGTTTACTTTCTACAGGGGGTTCGATGAAAATATCAGTATGGGCTGCGCGGGGATCAATGAGAAGGACATTGTAGAGTACATTGGGTTTATAATGGCGAGTTCTTACATGGGTTCATTAGTATCATGAGTCACTGAATCGACAAGGGCGAGTTGACTTCTTTCTGTCTTTCTGCACCAGATTTGATGTGAAAACCAGAGTGAAGAGCAGTGGAATCATGGTGGCAGGGGTAGGGAGAGTCAAGAACCAATAGAGTGTGAGGGCCAATGAATTGTACAGTATAGTACAGTCGACAATTCGTAACCGCGCTAAAGTTTGATTTTACGATTTTTCTTATTTTTATTACTTATTTTCTTTCGAGTAAAAAATTAGCAATAAAACCCAATTTTAGGGCGGCCACGACTCGTGAACTCTACTGTAGTACAGAAATCAATAAGTATATACAGAATTCAATAGGAATAGGTACTTTATAGTGGCAGTCTTACTTACAGGGATCCCCAAATACAGAAGAAAAGTTGGTGAGGTTGGTCATTGGTATCAGTGACAAATTCTCACGGGATTAAATAACAAAAGTCAATAGAAATCTAGTGGTGAAATCCAGTGGTCACTAAATGTCAATGAGGAGGTCGGGAAGCCAGGGGTCGACAAGGGATCAGGGGGTCATGGGTTACAGGGTCAGGTGGGACAGGTACCTGCTGCGCCAGCGCGTTCTCCAGCTCCTCCATGATCATGCAGCGCAGGTTCCGCACCACGTCCTCCAGGGGTTTAGCTCCGAATACTCTGTACGAGGTGTTGGGTTTGCCTGGTGTGGCCACCAGGACTACGGCTTGTTGGCCGACGCGAGTTGCGAATTCTTCTATCGTTTGCTGTTGGGGCAAAATTATATACATTACATTTGAATTTCTAATATCATCTTTAGGTTATACAATTTTAGTGTCCTATTTGATATTAGTAATAAACTCGGTACTCAATTGGTTTAGCGATTGACCGTTGAGAGGTTTTTGATTGCAGCTTTATTTTTTGGCTGACAAATGACAATTTTTTTTAATATTTATAGACGAATAAATCAAATCTGGAAAAAACAAAATTTAATCATTTAAGGAAAAAGACATCTTGTTGTTTACTCTCACGAGTTACTGAATCACTTATAAATTTAGATCGTTCACACGAATAATTAATGCAAAAATCACATAAGAACTCACTCTAAGCTTCCTCAGCAATCTATTCTGATGTCGTTTTCTCACTGATGGGTTAGTTTCGAAGGAGTGCGGTCGTTTGCGTTTCTTAGAGGATGCTATAGCGGCGGCCGCGGCCATGCCTACGGGACCTGTACATTTAAACGAGAAGTTTAAACATGTTACAAACAATAGGACATTTATTCAGTTTTTATATATATGGAATTACGGAGAATTAAGTAAGCAAGTATGTTTTTAACTTTTGACACTTGCGTGGGAGTTGTTCTTATTTGATCACCTTTAATCAACGTGTGCAGGTATAGTAAGGTATATTTACATGGATTTAAAAAAATAAGTTTCGGCTTCAAGTCGCACCAGTTCCTAATTTATGTATATTCAACATCCTAATTTGGCCTGTAATTCGAAACTGACATGACTTTTCAAAAATTACAATTATTTACTGGACGACATTATTATCAAGTAAATTATTGTAATTTTTAAATTGGATTATATTTTGTTTATGTGTGTTTACAGAACAGACAAAAAGAACTTGTGACATCTGGTTGATTGGATCTCAACTCGTGGTAATAGATCATCATGCCGCTCTGGCAAGACAAACCGCAGCGCTATATTCCGCTCAAAACGCAATGTCTCAAATCCGGGCGGTAAATCTGTAATAGTTTAAAAATTCTCACCAGCAGCCGCCAGTTGCTTGGTGACCTCATCGCTCATGGCGTTCTTGATGACGTCCGCGCCGTCCTCGTACGCGGAGCCGGCCGGCGACGACGCGCACTCGTCGTCGTCCTCCGACGCGCCGCTCAGCCCGCACCCGTCCACCTGGGACATGTCCTTCGACCGGACAAATATATATATATGTATTACTAGCGACCCAAATGCTGTATGCTGCAACAGGGAGTGCGGCGAGTGTGCGGGATACTGCATGCGGCGAAATGAAATTGTAAATTTATATAAATTTTGCATTTCCTCAAGAGGGGATCCAACCCACAACTAGTCGTGTTTACAGTCACACACTTGTGCCCCTGCGCCATGACTGGACTAAACTTACAAACTGCTTGAAGTTATCGTTATATTAAAAGCAAATTATAAAAATCTTCACATAAAGTGTAGCCTATGTGTTATAGCTTATACATCAAACTATATTACATTATTAGATTAAGAAGGATCAAAAACTACTTAGTTGCGTGTGGAATTAAGATCCATCTATCTATCTTCACAACCTTTCATTTTTACAATATCAGTATTGAAGGAGTAGGATAGTAGGTGTCGTTTGCTTTTGGAATTTCTATTAGTATTATATTTTCTTTATTTTTACAGTTTTTCCCGGAAGCAAGCTTAGTATAGGTTGTCCCCCAATTTTATAGGCAGACGACATACCCAAAGTAGCTGGCGGTACGGTAGAATGAGAAGTACTAATGATTGACCTCAGTGGCATGTTATTGGAGAGGCCTATATAATAGAGTAGACGAAAACGGGCTGTAGGTGATCATTATATATAGTTACAGGACTTTACAGATGTATATATATGCAGTCGAGACGTCGGGTTCAAAGATGCTTTTATCGAAAATCAAATAAAGTAGATACTTTTAATTACCTTATGAATTTGTAATTTTTATTTTAAGATTACAAATTAATATTCTATTGATGTCTAATTGAGTTATAATTCTCGGCGGAAAATGAGGAGACAGGGAACCTAGGAAAGAAGTGTTAAAGCACTACTATCGTGTCATAAATGAGATATAGCGTGAAGCTAAAAAAAATGTACCATAGATATCCTTAAGACACACACATACTACTAGTCTCTACTATCAATATGTAGAATATATTAAGATAATTATGTACAGCGAAGAAATCGATGGTAATCAGATTCCAAGACATAAAACACCCAGTAAAGCGTGGGATCATTTATTGATACAATCATAGTCAAGCTCTATAAGAATATGCAAAGAGCATTAATTTACAGTAATTAGTTTTTTATATATTTAATTTCCTCGAGTGGGGATAGAACCTGTGCCCTGTTGTGTTTACAGTTGCATGCTTGTGCCCCTGCACCACAATTGGCCTCAAAAAAAGAAACTCATGAATGTTTTGTATTTAAAATTACAGACACTGCCTTGTTAATAATAAATAATTTCAATGTTTTTAAGTTCATAATTTTAGGGTTAATTGTTACAAATTTAATTTATTGAAATAAATTAAATTTGTAACAATTAACAAACTACAATTATGAAATAAAAATTAAAATAATAATAAAAAATTAAAACATACCTCTTCAGCCATATCCATAGACTCTGTGCTGACCGCTGAATTCATGTTGTCGTTTTCTAAGCTGCCTTCACTCTCTTGGACCATCGGGTTCCTACCCGTTGTACCGTGTAGCAACAACTACTGATTGAGACTTATATTACTTTTGGCTTCCTAAAACCTGAATAGGAAATTGTAAATGGATAAATAAATTGTTTTTTTATTTAAAAAAATGTAAAAGTAAACAAAAATACTTTATTAAGACAACTTTATCAAGTGCAACAGTATCAGTAACATTATTACATAAGTAAACTCTTAAATTTGTTTATTTCTAATATACCTAGTCTTTTTTGTTTACTTATTGTTTAATAGATTTATAAATAAATGATGAAGACCATTGTGGTATAGGGGAATAGTCCTTGACTGTATAGTTGTGAATTCAAGTGCTAGTTTGCCGACTCAGTTGACTGAATCATTTTCATTAGCCCACTCTGGTATAAACAAAGTGTGGTTTACCACACAATTATCTGGAAGAAATTTGTTTTGTACCACTATAGCCAGATAATTTGCATATATAGATATTATACTTAATTTAATTAGTTGCCTGAGAGCTTAAAACCATATCTTAAGCTATTGAATTAATGCTTTAATAGGATAGATATTTTGTAAAGTATAACAATTTTATTTTTTACTTACTATATGTATAAGTTCTAAGAAATATAATAAAATATTTTATCTTTACTCATAATTCATTGTTATATTCTGCAATTTTTTTATGAAAAGAAAAATATTATTAAGCATGCATTCAATTTAACCGAATAAAAAAATATACTATTCATCTAAACTTAGTAGGACACAGTTGTTACTATTTTTTTCAATAAATTGAAATTATAGTTTTATTTAAAAAAAAACACTTTATAACATCTATTATATTCAGTATCATCATATTAATAGAAATATGGTGTATAGTATTACCTAGCAATCTGCCATTTCACCTACATTGTTCATATATTAAATATATGATTGAAATGATATATAGCAATTTTATGATATATCAGCACATTTATTTTTTTATTGTTATAAGGTAACTATGAAAAGTTTATAAATCTTTTCATAATATAATAGAAGGAATTCAATTTTTATATAAATTATAACATAAAAAACTAACAATTTAAAAAATATTGATTATATGTTAGATTGAGTAAATATATTTAGACTTTATATTATGCAGTGTTTGCTAAATGCTATTAGATATATTTTTAAAAAATAGTTTACTAAATATTGAATTATTATTAACTAATTTTATAAAGTTATAAGATAATTCTGATATATCTTATAATTATAATACAGATATTACTTTTTCTTTGTATAAAAATGTATGAAAAGATTGAATACAAATAACATTTAAATATTGGGTCAACATCAATCATTATTAGATTTTCCATCCTCCATTTTGTATAACAAATGCTAATAAAGTAATATTGTATAAAACCTTTTAATATCTATAAATTTTGTTAAAATATTCAGCTGTAATACAGGCTAATGACATAAGGAACTTATAATATGACCTTCTGACATTTTTGATTAGTGCCAAATTTGAGATTTCTTTTTTCTAACTAGAGGAGTACATAGTAAAAAATTATCTCATAGTATATCTGAATTTGAATAAAATTTTGCAAGTTTCAACTGATTGACTGATTACATTTGTAATAGAACTCAAATCTTAAAAATTCAAGAAGTCGACGTAATATCATCTATTGTATTGTGTAGGCAGCTAGTTCAATGGAAAAAAATCAATACTCAAGCTTTGCACAGAATAGCTAAATAGAATATCCTAGAAAATTATTTTGTAGATAGAGCGAACTACGAAACAAATCAGTGAGGCGGAAAATAGCTAGGCGTAATTCACGCTGGACGAGGGCAGCTTTAACATATAATGGATTATCGAATATATTACAAAGCAGAATTTTGAAATGACGCATATTGTTTGATGTTTTTGTTTAGATGCAATATGAAGCAGCTAGCCGCGCCGGGTCAGTTTCAAAGGCGAATGACATAAACTCTTTTGCGGCGGCGTAAAGGATAAGCCCAAATGAATGGCCATCATGAAGGGGTCGCGCGTTGGAGCAGGCCCAGACAGAATAGAAGAACTACGACTGCGTACGCACCTGCGTGATTTGAGACACATTTTGCACTCCTATTGGAAGCTCCCCAAGCTCTCTGTGATGTAACACGACGAAAACGACACTTTCAAAGACTTTATCACTCAACTGAACACCAGATACACGAAATATATGAAGAGCACAGGAGAGCCCGAATAATGCGAGTCCTCCATTGATATCGATCGGTAAACGCGATATGTGAACATTGTACACTTGGTATTGCGGGACGCCATTTTGTACGAGTCTGCGCGGTGTGGGCCTCTTTTGCATGGAAAGGGAAGTCGCCCCTCGAACTGCGGGGGGAAAAAAGCTCTCGTTTTGTAAGTAAAATGAATTAAACTATTGCTTTTTTTGGTAAACTCACCCGTCTATGTCGATAGTTTTTTTTGCTCCTTCTTCATTTATTGTCGATTAGAGGCGCGATCGGGAAAATTCCAAGTTTATTTTGGAAAACATTGATCATGTCATGTGGTGGCGCTATCTATTGGAATTTTCATATACTCACTTTTGACAAGTAAATTGTAAACAAGGCAACGAAAAGAAAAACTTCTTAAAGTAAAAATTAACCTAATTTCTTAATGTTATAATAGTTTAAAGTGTGTTATAATAATATATAACAAATTGACTTGCATTTGCTTATAAACAATTTGTTATAATATACAGTACAGTTATAGAGGTACGTATTGAATAAAAACAATCCTATAATTTGTTTAAATAACTAATATATTGTTCATTCATTTAAGTAAACCTACACATTAATATCATAATTTTTTACATCGATTCTTATTGTTGTTTTCTTTTTTATAATTACAATACTAAACGTAACCTCTAATAATTTTATTTCAACATATAGCTATTAAGCGTGACATAAAGTAATAAACAATCCTAGATTAATTCTGTTCAGTCTTTTTCTTTAATTTGCTTAAAAATGCTGTGACTAATGTTAAAAAGAGATCCAGCATAATAATTATTAAATTTCACCATCACATATATATTGTAAAATGAAGTTATAATAATATATTTTTTATATTCTTTGATTTCACAGCTGAATTAAATATTAGTTTGCTTCTACCAGTATTAAATGTGCATAGTTTAATCTACACAATCTTAATATTAAAACTATTTCACAATTATAAACACAAATGTTATAAAATTCATAAATGCATAAGTGTTAGAAGAATATTGTTAATTTTGTTGATATATTTGTCTTAAATCTCCATTATTCTTAGCTTAGTTTTAGGTAGTAGAATTGAAAAAATTTAATAATGAACTGATTAATAAGTAGCTAGCTACATATTTGTTTTATTTTTAAGTTAACTTGCAAGCAGAGATCAGACTGCAAACTTGCAATATACAAGCTAAAATATATTTAAATATGGATTTCATGATTGAGGGCCGGTGAATGAGTATTTGACTGTAAATCTATATTTGTTGTCTATATTTGTTGGTTGCATTCCTACTTAAGGATATTATTATACTATATATATGAGGACAGTAGTGGTGCAGGGGCACAAAATGTGACTAAAATCGGCAGATTGTGGCTTCAATCCCCACTCAAAGAAATGAAAAATTTATTTAATTTATATTTCTATGACTTCATTTTTGTGGTCGAGGCAAAGTGCAGCTTGAGTTCCGCCACTCAACATGCGATGTGGCTAGAATTCGACAAAACGTGGGAAAGGACAGTCTTAACACTAGATTCCCTCTGCCTACCCTGCTGTGTGCAGGATACAGCGTGAAGCTGTTTTTTTAAATTATTTTCTTATCCTCATTCTGATTGACAAAGAGTGGTATTGAGTATCTCCAGTTACCACAATGTCTCATACATTAGGTGCAAAGAAGGAAACAGAGTGCACTTTAAGTTTTCTCTCCTCCCATGTTATGCAGATAAAAATGTAAAGCCATTTTTGGTCTTTTTAATGATTACTATGTTTATTTGTTAATAAAACAAAATAAATATAAATCAGTGTCATCTTATATTTAATTTATAATTACATAAAATTACACATAACAGCTAAATGACTAATAATAATGCTTATTACAATATATGTATATAAATTTCTTGAAAATCAGTGAAATCACAATTTAAGTATTTCTTCTTTCATACATATAATGTATGGCTTTTCATCGAGGTCTTTTAAATTCACCAGATTCTTCAGAAGACGCTGTAAATCATATAGAAATATGAAACTTAATTTAGCAAAGCAAAAGTATATAAGTACTTTTAAGAGTTTCGGCGGAAAGATCAGGTCTCAGATCCTGATCTTGACACTAGGTTTCCTCTGCCCACCCTGCTGCGTGCGGGATACAGTGTGAGGCTGATTAAGTTTTAGTTTTTTTAAGAGTTTTAAGTCTGAAAAACAAACAATGTACATTTATATAAATTAACATATTTTTTTAAAAATTTTATGTTATTTCAAAAGATACAGATGACTTTATGGTGTTCAATGTTGAATTTTGTTTAAACAGACCAAAGGAAATATTTCTTTACAAACTCATTAACATCTATTCTGTCACACACATCGAAACATAGAATGTGTTCTTAATTTTATTTATATAATAAATTTTCATTTTGTGTCACATCAACATAATTTCTTATAGACACAAGTTCTCCATACCAGAAGTCCAGTTACCGTATATACCGCCACTAAAGCTCGAATCTACAAGCCCCAACTCTCAACAAACCAAAAGGTAAGAGCAAATACTTCACTTGCATATTCACCTTATAGTGGTTTATTCCCTAGCTATGTCCAGCTTTTAGCATGTATTAAGAAATTTGTTGCAAATTCATGCAGATACCAATCACCGTATCAGTAACACACCATGGCGATACTTCCCAGACGATACTCGTCCGTCTCTGCATCTCGCAGTAGTTGATGCTATCTTTTAGGCATGGTATTATGCCTAAAAGGTATGCATTTTGTTGTAAATTTTCTCAAAGACACAAGTTCGTATTATCATAATTCCGATGACAGTATCGGCCCCACCAACCAGGCTTACACTACCAACCAACAAACACGACGTGATGGCAAGTTCGAGCACACTCGCACCCTCGCTTGTTCAACATAGAGTGATTCACGCATTTTGCTTCAATACCGTAAGTCGGGTGACAGCATCTGGCCCACCAGTCACACTTACACCGACCAATGCTACCCCTAAACATACTGCGACAGCAAGTCCAAACACACTTGTCCGCCTTTTCACGTCGCATGCATTTTGGTCCAAATTTAGTCGTAGACACAAGTCCCCATTACCATAAGTCCGGTGGCAGTATCTGCCCCGCCAGCCGGGCTCGCAGCGACAGGCGCCGGCGCGGCACACGCCGTGCCGACAGGGCCGCACGCACTCGCCCGCGCGCCGCCCTACCTCGCAGTGGTTGCCGCCGGAGCCCGCGGGGCACCGGCACTTGTTTATGCCCTTGCATTTACCACCGTTTAAACAGGGTATCACGCATTTTGCTGGGGATTGGATTTTTTTGTGAATATTTGTGTGGAGAGACAAAAAAATAGTATACCATGTTTTTATTTAGTATCACGCTGTATCCCGCAAACAGCAGAGTAGGCAAGGGAAACCTAGTTTTAAGATCCTCCGTTCCCCATTCTTCGCCGAATTCTGGAGGCATTGCTGCGCTTTGCCTCGACACCAGAGCGAATAACATGGAAATATTAAATATTTCATTTCCTCTAGTGAGAATCGAACCCACAACCTTTCACGTTTACAATCACACTTTGTACCCATGCTTCATTGTATTTATCAAAATTAAATTTATGAGATGCTTATAAATATAATTATCGTTTGTACCAAAAAGATGTATTACTCGCCTAAGTAATAGTATTGCTACTTTATTAGGATTAGGATTAAGATTTTTATAAATTACTCATCCAATCATATATAATAGAGTATGATTTCTTTTTAATAAAATATCAATATATATTATTATATGTATGTAGTTAATATGAGGTAATTGAAGTGAATGAAGATAAGTGATAATGAAGTTAATTTTAATGTTCTTTAGTATAGTATAAATTTACTTACAAAACTCGCAATGAAGACCATAATATCCTTTAGGACATTCACAGGTATCCTTTTGTATACACTTTCCTCCGTTCAAACATTTTTGGGAACAAATACCTGGAAAGATATTGACTGTTGTGAAATTTGTTATTTTCAGAAGTATCAAAGATGTATCGACCGCCGCCACTACTGCGTCAAGTGAGAAGAGCTCATTCGGCAACATGGAAGAAAAATCCTCATGTAAGACAAATTAAAAAAAAAATATTTGTGGTTTCCTTGACTTATTACTTATCAATCAATATTTTTATTTACTCTCTGCCTACCGATATGCGGGGTATAGCGTGTGGCGGTGGTGATTTCCTGATTTATTTTGACACTTGTTTCTATCTGTAGTAGTAAGTATTGACTGCATTTGTGTAAACTCTGCGTTAGTAGCATTTTAAACTTAAACAGTCAAAAGTAGGTAGAGAAAACGTAATGTAATAAATATAATTTAAAGATAGCTTATAAAGAGTGACAAACTTTCTTTTATTATATTTTTCTGATAAAAAAACACCAACTGTACCTACGAAATTATAAATTCATTAAAATGATTTATATTGTTTATATTTTTTCTAAACAGTTAGATTCTATAATTCGGGTGGATCACGCGGGCGAACTTGGGGCAGATCGTATATACGCGGGGCAGATGGCGGTATTAGGAAATACAGCTGAGGGGCCCCTCATTAAGCACATGTGGGAACAAGAAATTAAACACAGAGAGAAGTTTGAAGAATTAATATCTAAGTACCGCGTCCGACCCACTGTAATGACACCGCTATGGAATATCGCTGGATTCGCACTTGGGGCTGGTAAGTTCGGTTATTGATGAATAGTAGTTTCTTAAACATATTGATAATTAATCAAGCTAATGAAAATTTTATAATGTTCAGATTAAATATACTGTTAAGAACATTTCATTATTTTAAATGTATAATATTTTACTTTCATTTATTATACAGGTGGAAGTGTCAGCACCACATTAAATGAAACCACAGTTTTAACTACTCTATAATCTATAATGCTAATATTATATTTTTTTCCCAAAAATGAAAAAGTGATATTTTTAAATAAAATAAATAATAAAATTATTGTTGTAATATAAAACGCCATTTGTCAAGAACGACGCACGCACACATAAACCTATCAAAGGGAAACCGCCGCATAAGCCTCATTCCGAAATTACTCGCTTTCGGAATGAGGCTGTAGGTATTGGCGACAAAGTTCAAAGTTGATTAATCTTTAATAGTATTTTTGTAGTAGTATGTGTTTACGTTATTGGTATCTATCCGTAACTGCGTCACACGAAATACAGGTAAGGATAAACATCGTGAAATGAAAAAAAAATCTGAAGTCTAAACTGTTGAGGTATTTTGATTAATTTCTTTAAGTATGGGTTTAAATATTTTACCCTATATGCTGTCCCCATAAAAGGAGCTGACACTTCCATCCTGTATAAGTAACGTTAAATGGCATTCCAATGTGCCCTACGGAGATGTTATACAAATTCAACTATTTTTTTACTTTAATGCTTTATCCTACCTACAGTAGAAACGCACAGAGAACCTAATGTTAAAACGTGTTCGACTTTCTGCCAGAATTCGAGATATTGTTTGCTGATGACACCTCATTGATTTTCAAAATGTAATAAAAAGACGACAAATCGTATATGACGATGTAAACAATGCTCTCTCGAAAGTAGTACATTGGTTCAGTGTTAATAACTTACTATTGAATAGTAAAAAAACTAAATGTATTATTTTTAGGACACCTAGCACGAAAGTTGTTAAAGCCGATGTTCTCTTGAATGGTGAATCCGTAGATCCTGTCGATTCTACGGTATTTCTCGGTATCACCATAGATTCCAAATTACAGTGGGGACCCCATATTGATGGATTGGCGAATAGACTTAGCTCTGCAGCTTTCGAGGTCAAAAAAATTAGATCACTAACTGACGTAGAAACGGCTCGACTTGTTTACTTCAGTTACTTCAATAGTATTATATCCTATGGGATTTTACTTTGGGGTAATGCAGCCGGTATTCAACCGATATTTATCCTGCAGAAGCGAGCTATTCTTGCAATCTATACCTTGGGCCCTAAAGACTCCTTAAGGCAAAAGTTTAAAGAAATTAATATATTGACAGTTGCATCTCAATATATTTTTGAAAATGTTATGTATGTTAAGAAAAACATTAATAATTTTACCAAAATTGGTGATTTTCATAATATTA
Source organism: Heliconius hermathena (assembly GCA_013403705.1). Lineage (NCBI taxonomy): Eukaryota > Metazoa > Arthropoda > Insecta > Lepidoptera > Nymphalidae > Heliconius > Heliconius hermathena. Next base: position 169,651 of record JAAIXJ010000078.1, read on the forward strand.
ACACTAGAAATAGGCATAATCTTGGTGCACCTGTAACTCGGTTGCATCGAATTCGTAATTCTTTTATGGGACAATGTGTACGCTTTTACAATAGGATCCCAGAAAACGTCAGAGAATTTTCTATATCACGATTTAAAAGAGTTGTGAAAAGACGTTTGTGTGTTAAAGGTTATTACCAAATTAATGAGTTTGTAAATGATAACACGCCTTGGGAATGAAATGCTCGCTCCAGTCTGTTTCAAAAGTATCATTGTCACAGATATTTAAATATGTATTTGTATAAATTTATTATAAAAAATAGGTCCCGCTGAGTTTCTTGCGCCGGTTCTTCTCAGCTCTGAGGCATTAACTTTAGTGAACAGGTGGTAAATTATTTGATGTTCAAAAAATGAAGCATGTAACTTCTTATTTTGAATAAAATTATTTGAATTTGAATTGCGGTATGAGTGGCGGTGCTCTACGCTGCGCTCCTCACTTGCCTTGATGAAAATTCTCGCCTCGAGTGGGAATCGAATCAACATCATTGCTTTCACCGCCCGACACTGCCCCACTACATTACTATGACCTTATTTAAATTCCACTAGTGTTATAGTTATATTCAACTTACATATAGGGATATAAGAACATTGTATATAATTCTAGCGAACCACTCGCGGCTTCGCCCACTTAAACTTATTGTTTTATTTAGGCAAATTATACAAAATCTTTACAAAAATTGTAGCCTATGCACTATTCTGAAGTATAAGCAAGCTATATTACTGTAAAGTTTCATCTAAATCTGTTAAGTAGTCTGCGTGAAAGTGGAACAAACCTTTATTCATCTTCACAAACTTTCACAACATGATATTACCACGATTTAATTTCAGGTACAGCCCTTCTAGGCAAGGAAGCAGCGATGGCGTGCACAGTGGCCGTAGAAACAGTCATCGTAGACCACTATAATGACCAATTACGCACCTTAGTAGAAGATCCCAATATCGACAAAGACATTTTAGAAACCATAACTAAATTTAGGGACGAGGAACAAGAACACCACGATACGGGGATAGACCATGGGGCAGAACAGGCCCCTTTCTATAAAGCTCTAACTGAAGTTATCAAGACTGGGTGTAAAGTGGCCATTGCTATTTCTAAAAAGATATAACTTGTGCCTTGTTTGCAGAAAGGACTATATTTTTACAGTTATATATAATAGTAGTTAAACAGTAAAGGTTTTAAGTTGTAATTATATTTTTGTTTCATTTGTTATTATATATTTGTAATTGTAAATGCTTATTGCATAGATCATAAGATCGATTGATAACTCTATAGTTTGTGTCATTTATCCAGAAATATGTCAATGCTCCGTGTTTTGCTCGAGGCACTAATGTAGCTATTGAGACTTGAGATTGGAAATCATAACATTGTATAGAGTTTTACCCAACAAATATTACATCCGAAGGTTATGTTTGTTTGATTGGGGTAACCACTGTATTTTTTTATGTAGGATTCTTCATTTATAGATAAGTTTATATTATATCACACGAATCGTGATTATGTTGATGTAACCTACTGTGTCCACACTCGAATTCACCTTGGACATATAGAATGCGTAAAATGACATACACAATTGTTAGTTATTTCCATTAGACAACGCGGGCAAAGCCGCATGTAAAAGCTATTTTTTAAATATATATGACACTTACCTCCTTCACAGTGCCTTCCCTGGTACCCTGGCGGGCAAGAGCACACGCCAGGGGCAGTACAGTTCCCCCCGTTCATACACTGCGGATAACACAACGCGGTTCGACAGTGCTGCCCCATGTAACCCTCGGGGCACTGGCATATCTTTTCACTATTGCACCAACCCTGGTTCGCACATTTTTTATCACATTCCGGATCTGGACCTGAAAGATGTTTGTTTTTTTTTAAATATTTATTATAAATTACGTGAATAAGCAAATAGAATTTGATACAAAAGAACATAGGGTTATATATTAGGTTTGGATTACATTCATATTTAATTTGTTCAGATTGCTATTAGTAAAATAATAGCTTTAAAATTTTATTAATTATTAATATCGATAAATAAAACTAAAGCTATATCTATGGAATTTTCATGAAATATTTATTAAATGCATAAATCGTGGCGCAGCGGCACAGTATCTGATTGTAACCGCAACGGCTGTGGAGTGGGTTCTGTATCCAACTCGGAGGAATGAATTTCTTTTATTTCCACGCTGTGGTAACAAGACAACGCGTGGCTTTGACCGCTACTCAACTAACAATGTCTCGAAAATTGGGTAGTTAGCGGAGAACGGAATCTTAAAAAAAACAAGGTTCCCTCTGCCTACCCTGTAGTGCGTGAAGCTATTGTATTTTCAAATGAATAAGAAAAGCATGCGGTGTTACCAACCTAAAAAACGCAAGCTGCTGTGAGCAGAGGCACCGTGTGTTCGGCCAGTCGGCGCGCTCGGCGACACCGAGAACAATAGTATTAGTTAATGGCCGCCTGATACTTGTGTACGTCAGGCCGGTGCGGGTGCGGACGCGAATTAGTATTGAATGCTTAAATTATACATTGAACAATACATTTATTGACATGTTTTTTATAATATTTTTTTTAATATTGTGACAATTTTCAAAGAAACAAAAAAAATCAAGAACTTATTAGTAGTAATTATAAAAAAATAATTATGTGTAATATTGATTTAATTTTAAACGAATCAATTATTATTACTATTCGTTTTAAAAATGTGTTATGATTTATACGTGTATTCTTTATATTATGTAATTACCTTACTTTCATAAATCCAGCTAGATTTCAAAAATATAATAATTCATCATAAATTGTGAACAATACGGTAATAAACAGTCAACGAGTATATTGTTCTTTGACACGTGAACACAAACACTGCACAGCATAGCATATTGGAACAATTTGAAATATAATCTCTAATAGGTAAGCTTCCAAACGATAAACTATTATTTCTATTTATATATAATAATACGGGAGCGGGAGAGAAGACTTTCGGGATTTACACGAGCGTCGTAGAGACCTATTGGGTTGCGAAGCTTAGATGATAACGAGAAAAAAATGTCATACAATACATATCTTTTGATCGGTGGGGTGAGCGGCTATAAATTTTCAAAAATGTAAAAAAAACTGTTGCATGGACATACTCGAGTGCGTCAGATATTGGTATCATTAATTCCTTACCTATTCTCAAAAATGTAAATATGTTAATCTGACTGTTTCCGTGATGGACGTGGTCGTACGTAAGAGTTAGAAATGAAAAAAAAATAAATCATCGAGCGCGTCAGATTTTTTTAAGGGGATGTTAAGTGAACCTGAAATAAAGCCCTTATATAATAATCTGACGGTTTGGATGTGACGCAAGCTCGCAACCATTGTTGGAATGTGCAAAAAAAATTCGTCATTTTGAAATACTCAAGCGCGTCAGATTAAGATATATATGGTTCATCTTCATGCCCTAGACGTGCTATCTCATAATCTGACGATTATCTAAAGGAACTTGCTTAATCTGACGATTATTCATATTTTTTTAAATAAATAAAATAAGCAAATCAGCTTTACTTTGTATCCCGCACACAGCAGGGTAGGTAGAGGGAACCTAATGTTAAGACACTCTGTTCCCCACTTTATGCCAAATTTTGAAAGCATTGAATGTTGAGTGGCAGCACTTAACGCCGCAATTTTGCCTCGACACCAGAGCAAAGAAATAGAAATATAAATTGAAGTAAATATTTCTTCTCCTGGAATGGGGATTGAACCCACAACCAGTCGGTTTTACAGTCACACTCTAAAAATATATAAACTCTAAAAAATATTACAAGTTTATAAGAAAATAATTGAATTTTTGTTTTGAGAATTGTAAAATTTTTTTGTCTTATGATTATTTTTTTATGATTCTGACGATGAAGATTCATAGAAAGAATCATCTTCCTCCTCTGACTCGATTTCATCATTTGAGAGGAATATAGGCAACTCGTAGCTGCATTAAACTGTCAGATTAGTGGAATATACACGATTTAGCATGTAACTAACTTACTCTACCTTAATCTGACGCGCTTGACAATTTCAGATGATCAATTTTTTTTACTAATCTAATCCTTTAACCTAGACAGACGGCCATATATATGGAGCTCATATTTGGTGAAACTATGTAACCGAATACGAGGAATCCCCAGTATATTAATTTGCCGCGCTCGAGTAAATCCCGAAAGTCCCTTCTTCGGCTCCCGTAGTATAATATAATTCTATAAAACATATGCAGTTTTAGTGTTCTGTTACTTTAAATAATTTCAGTAATGACAGAAAAAGCACGAGAAATTGAATTAATAAGCTTGATAGAGTAAGATGTTAAATGGGTCAGTTCATAGCGTTGATGTAGAAAACATGATTTTAAAAAAAGTAAAAAGTACTTAATGAAAGAAAAATAAAAAGCATTACGATTGTGTTTCCAATACTGTAAAAGGTGAGATTTTGAAAGTACAATAGATTTCTTTTATTAGATATATATTTATTAGATATCTAGATTAGAAAAATAATATAGATATAACAAAAGTATAACTGGAAACTAAACAAAACGATAGTTTACAATTACAGCATTAAACGAAGCACATTCGTATAAGTGTTAAAAATGCGTTGGCGATACAATACCTGTCCTTTCTAAATACACACCTCTCTGTGCGCATTCCTTCTTTAGGTTTAACCTTAGAGGCGTGCCCTTCAACGGGATCCCTCGACCGTTTTTCAGCACTAGCCCTATTTCAAACGTCGCTACCCCACTCACATTGCCCATACAAGGCAAAAATATACTGAACTCTGAAAATAATAATACTTTGTGAAAAAACTATAATGTGATTATTATTTTGTAGCTTCAAGCGTGTGAAGGATATATCACATATCAGGGTATACAGAGGGATCTTGGGAATTAATCTTAAAAGACTCCATTTCCAATTTTCGAGGCCGGGCTTTTGCCTTGGTTCCAGAGCGAAGAAATTAAAATATTAAGTAATAATAATTCATTACTCGAGTGGAGAGCGAACCTACAAGCGTCGCGTTACAGTCACATCCTTGTGGCCCTGCGCCACGAAGACACCAAATAATTTAAAATTTATTTCGAATATGTGACTATTGAAACATTGTTTACCTTTAGATGTTTTAGGAACTCGTCCCTGCGTTTTGATCGATAGTAAAGGTGGCTTCAACACCTTAGGGTCGGATGACGTTAGAGTGTCGAAATTATAAAAATATCTCTTCTTAGAACGCCATGTGAAGTTCACGTAGCCCACTTCAGATGGTATAATGGGTAGTTTGTGAGAGAAATTGGGCTCTAATATGTAAGGGGATATATTGCCATTTACAATCGCGAATACTTGCATTGAAATACCTGAAAAAGGTAAGTTTGATAATGTAAATTTAGCTTTCAACAGTTTTTTTAAACTAAATACTGCATTATTAATAACGCTTATCAACATATATTTTTCTCCAAATAATCACCAAATTATCTGTCTCGCAACAGGTGGAACATGTAAAACGGTTCAGTTGCTTTCTAATTCTATTAGGGAGTATGGAAGAGGATAAAAAGGTCACAATCATTGGTAATTGTTTCTACGCATCTATAGGTTACAGGGTAGTCAGTGTTAAGTAGTAGGTAGTATTCATTTCGATTCTATTCCGTTTTAGGCATGGACACGAAATAAATAAAGTTAGAGGCTTACAGCATTCAACATTTGTTGGCTCAAAGTTGATCTGAAATAGGTTTTGCCTTTTTAGTGACTTGTCACAACTTAAAATAAAAGCTTTTCAAATTAATCTTAGCTTAGCCAGCGCTCTTTCATCAGATACATCACTTGAAGTAGCGGCTTTAAAATTAAATTTTGCCCCCCTTTTTAGGCCATTATTTTAGGCTATTAGTTTTCAATTTTTTTCCTGAACTAGTACTACCTGTAGAAGCTAGCCAAATTACATAATTCTAGGTCAACCGGAAGTACCTTGATTTAGATTCCATTTAGTGTCGAAATACGCGTTTTTTGCGATATAAACGGCCATATCTTTTTTTTAAGTAAAGGTAGAAATATTATTTTTACAGGAAATAAAAAAAAATATAAGGGTTCCTTTTTTCCTTAGGAGGTACGGAACCCTAAAAATCATGTGTCGATGTGTAATCACATGTTTGGATGTGTAATCATATGTGGTAAGGTAACAATAGTAACCTATTGACAATATTTTATAATATATATTAAAATTTTTGTTGTACATATTAATTGACATCGGTATTAAAAATATTTTTGAAACGTAATATTGATTACGCTTTAAAAAAATCTTATAAGGATTTAGTCTGAAACCAGCAAAGTGCCTATTTTATTGTAGAATATATGAGTTAACTGAACCGTTATATTTACAAATGACGATTAAGAAAAAAAAGCATAAAGTGTCTTTAGGATATACGAAAACCGTCATGCATTAATCTTTTTATATTCTATGAGGTAGTAGAAAAGCAGCTACGCAACTCTGCTTGTACGTACCACTAAACATTCGCACTTGTCGTTCATCGATCCACAGTGAGATATCAGAGTTCTGCCTATCAGGGTCCTTATAGTCGCGGCGGCCCGCCCCCAGCGTGAGTGACATCGCCAGCGCCACTCCCGCGCACACTCGCGCTGCAAATGACGCCGACGGCCACATTCTGGAACAAAATATATACAGGGTGGAAGTGTCAGCGAACCGTTTACGGAAACAGCACATAGGGTAAAATATATCAAACCCATACCTAAAGAAATTAATCAAGATGCCTTAACAGTTTGGACGTAGGATTTTTTTTGATTGATTGATTTTTATCCATACCTGTATTTCGTGTGACGCAGTTACGCATTATTACCAATAACGTAAACACTTTCTACTACAAAAATACTACTGAAGGTTAAAAAACTTTGTTTTAACTTTAATGCCTACACCTACGACTCGATTTCGGAATGAAGTGTGTGCGGTGATGTTCCTTTGATAGGTTTATGTGTGCATGCGTCGTCCTTACAAATAGCGGTTTATTTTACAACGATAATTTTATTATTTATTTTGTTTGAAAAAAAACTTTTTCATTTTTGGATTTTTTTTAATTGTATTAAGCTTTTATAGAGTAGTTAAAACTGGGGTTTTATTTAATGTGGTGCTGACATTTCCACTCTGTATAAAAATAATAATAAATAATATTATACTAGCTTTAACGTACAGCATTCTAATTGCAAAGTAACTCCGACCGCAGGTACAATGGGTTATATTGAAAGGACTAATGCGATAATGATAAGGTAATTAATTGCATATCCTTCTTCGATAAATGGGCTATCGAACACAATTTTTGTCAGTTCAAACGTACTGGTACTGAATGCCTACTGATAATGAATGAATGATGATGAAGACCAGTAGGTCTTCAGATTATCTGAAGACTGACGCAGTACTATGTGTTACAACATAAAAAAACCTAAAACTTAGTAGATTTTTTGAGGAGTGTAGGGAAGTTTAGTGACGATTTTTTAAAACTTTTTACTATTGTAATATCGAGAAAAAACATAAATTTAATGTTTTATAGTCATAATTAAGTAGGAAATATAGAAAATATGGAAATAACTTGGAAACGGTTGCCACGCCCACTCAAAGGAAGTTAAAGGCAACGACTCCAAGTTACAAATAGCTCTTAAGTTCCATATATTATTTTTTTTAATATACTATTTCATGATGGTAATATGTTCAGATCTACATAATATAACTAGGAAAAACCTATCTGTGCAAAATCTATCTATTTCTATTTACTAATTCTGTTTGACACCAGAGTATTAGCGAAAAGTAAAACCGAACAACAGGCGTGTAACAACCGTATAATATGTCTGTTGACCGTACAAATACGACGGGCGCTTAAGAAAAAAAAAGAAGTGGAAAAAACAAAATTATCACAGTAATAGTAAATAATTGATTGGTGCGGTCCGGGACGTGCTCCCACAATGGACGCGCCGTGAGAAACACGGTGAGAGTGAAATAAACGTACAACTTCATTAAATAGCCCCTGTCAAATGTAATCTCTAATACTTTTTTTCACTTCTGATGTCGAATTATACTAACAAAGGTGTTAACGAAAAAAAAAACAATCCACCAGTCACCAGTAGAAACACAGGGGTTGAAAACTGTTTTGTCTAGGATAAAAGTAGATTTTTAGTAGAAAAACTTTTCTATACTGTTTTTTTTATTTTATTTTTTTTTGTTGCTATTGCCAAAATTACATTATGTTACTTTTACATTATCGTACAAAGATTTCGATGACATTATTATAGAATATTGTAAAAAAAATAGTAGAAATAATAACAATTTACCTTGTTATATTAATCTAACACTTGCCTATATTTTTTTAGCTTTACGCTGTATTTCGCACTTAGTGGGTTAGGGAGGGGGGGAACCTGGGAGCCTAGTGTTACGACAGTCTCGAGTGAGATTTTAAATAATAAAAATACAATTTTTATGCGACTGTGTTACTAAATGAAATTGAAAAATATATACAAACTTAACAAATATAATAATATCTCGTGATGAATTTACTACATTATATTTTAATTATTGCGTGGGTCAGAGCTGATTGATAACATATAATTAGTACAAATCATTGAATTGGAGTAAATTATTAATTGAATTGTCATTTTATAAAGAAGTTTGTTATTACCGCTGCTATGCGGTACCTACACGTACATTTTAAATCATTTCAATTTTTCTATCTATACTAACATAAATAAAGCGGAAGAGCTTGTTTGTTTCTTTGTTTGTTTAAACGCTAAGATCTCTGAATCTCCTGGTCCCATTTCCTTTTTTTTGTTTTGTATGGAAACTCTATCCTTTAGGAATGCTATAAGCTATATAACATTACGGTGCGAGATTTAGTTAATCAAATTGTTTTAAGCGCGTGCGCTGCAAAAATATTTAATTATATATCAGTACGTTGTATGACAAAAATATTAAATTTTATTAGTTTATCTATATCTTATAAATGAGTAACAATAAGGCATTTTGTGACAAAAAATAATTGAAATTAATAAGGAGATATTTCAAAGATTTTTATTTGACTTTTACTTCATCATCAAGGAAATTTAATGAAGATAATCTTCGGCTTTTATAGTATGTAATTTGGACGTATATTTTTCGAGAAAATGTAAAGTTAAAATATTTTAACGCTCTGTTTACGGCCACAAGCTTAGGTTCAACAGCGCGAAGTTCGGGTCGAAGACATCCTCTCAAGCAGCCACGTAGTGCTTGCACTATCTCAGAATTATGAAAACAAGTTGTTCATGATTGGACGTATCAATCTGTTTGCAAATTTTGCATAATAAAAATATTATAGGCGGTATGCAAAATCGCGAGTGGGCTGCTAGTTTCAATATACTCGTATTTCTATAGCAGAATTAATGTTTAACTAACACACATATTTTTAAATCATAACAAATAAGGAAAATTTTGTTCTTTAAAGATATAATATAGATGTTTATGATCCTGTACACCTTGACTTCGCTATTTATTATCCATTATGTATTTAGGCATCATATCTTTACAGTACCCTGTATGTAAAATTCTCACAGTTGTATTACGTTAGCTGAGATAATAATTTATGTTAATGTTAAACTTCTTTGTTTATTTGTAAATATTATATATTTGTACTGTAACAGGGTCAAATACAATATATTTAAGTGTTGAGGAGTATATCTGTTTATCTATCGTATATCTATCATATGTATAGATCTCGTAAAGTGTTTAAATTATCATTTCAATTCTTCGCATCACAATTTTTTTTAATCATTGCATTCACAAATTTTTATAATCACAACATGTGCATTGTTTAATTAATTATGTATACATATATAATACATAACATTGATTATTTTAATAATTAATAAATTCTTATATTTTTCTTAAAACACTTTCATGTCTTACTTTGTTGTGTTTATACGTTAAATGATTAATTTAAACATGTTCAATTTCAGCCACTATTCCTTGCAATCAATCAATTGAATCACTGAATAAAAATATACATTGCGGTTTTGAATGTCACTCTCGCGATGCGACGCGTACATCCTGCGATAAGGTCTCTCTGAGCGAATGACCGATGTGGTTTTGCGAAACTAACACCGCGCCGGCGGCGGCGAGCGACTAGCCACTGACTCTTTTATCGTGTTTGGATATGGTATTTTATTAATATGAAAAATTATGACAATAATTGCAATAAATATCATAATTAGGCTTCATTGAATACTAGGTAATGGAATGAGAGCTGTCTAATCAGTTCTTTAATGGGACTTTGAATTGATTTGATGCCTCCTTGTCTTGGGATAAATGGTCTTGACACACACAAAGATCGGAGAAGGATTCAGTTTTTTTATATCACATTTAGATTTGATATTTTATGAATGTTGCAATCATTGTTAAAATTAGATATGGAGAAAAAGAGCTGTCTAATTCTTCTTTAATGGAATAGGTTTTAATTAATGTGACAAACAAATGCCAAGAAATCGTTTTCAATTTTCCCCTAAAAAATCTAATTTTGTATTGTGAGGCCAAACGCGCAGTGCTGTCTAATTTAAGCGGCAGCTTGACAGCGTGACCATATATATAGAGAGATAGGGCCACGCAGTAATTTATTTTAAAATTATATTTTATTTTCTTTTAATTATATTTTATTTTATAATTATATTTTCTCTTAAAATTATATTCGAAGGATAAAATTCAGGGTGCATTTTAGTAAAATAAAAAATCTATTCCCCTCACCTTCTCATTCCTCGTCCCGCTGTCTAATCCACTACTCGGTACTTTATCAGGCTTATTATATCATCGTTCTGTTATCACGATCAACACAAATTAGCTATACTTGAAACTTGGCCAAGCTATATCGTCATTTTTACACAGTCATCAAATGTTTCAAAGGAAAGCTATGTTGCTGCAGCTTGTTGGATACCAAAATTTTAAATTATATTATTATACAATTTAAATGCCCTCTCGAATCATCTGTAAGAAGCAATACTGTGCACAGGGAGAACCACGACTTTAACCAGACTGTGATTTATACTGATTCATTAGGCTGTGTTTTGGCTTTAAAGGGAATCCCATTTTATAGTAAATTAAGATCTTCAATTATTTTAAGGATTTGTGAAGAACTGCACTCATGTCATCTAAAGGATTTCGATGTTATTCTGGCATGGATCATGAAGTCATTCTGATTTCTGAATGAATGAATCTGCATTCATTTCCAGAAACCAGTAATCTGCAGAGATTTCTGCGCATTAGCCAGCCAGTGTGGCACTTTAGATCACTTTTTTTATTTCGGATTAAATTCTGGAATTTCTCATAATATTAGTAAGGTAAATACCACGCTAATATCCAATCCAAAATCCCACGGCGACCTTGGTTTTTTTCCTCAAAAAATTTTTGGCTGGAGGACCATATAAACGATTTGTCGTTTGCCTCTTCGACGCCTAGCTAAGATCATGGTCAGATACCACTCTCTGTCTGGATGTATTCTGGTCTTCTCACATCGTTTTCATTTCTCCTAAACTAATTCGTACTTCCTCATCAAGTTCCCCGTCCCCTTAATGTTCAATATTTGTTAAGATAAATGTCTTAATGTTAAATGTCTTCTATGTAATTTTTTTGTAAATATTTTAGATATAACAATATTAAGCTATAAACTAACATATCCTAGAAATATTATCTATTTATTACTAACTATTAACCAACCCATGTTATAAATGAAGAACAGAACAGAATAAAACAGACATTGGATGTCGCTTTTCGACAAAGTCTACGGAGTCTTTCTTTTAAAAAAACTGGTCAAGTGCGAGTCGGATTTTTTCTGCGCAGAAATTTTGCATAAAATGGTATACAAATGTTATAAATAAAAAAAAAGATAGATACGCGGCAAAGACGAGGCATAAATGTTCGTATCTTTTGATTGTGACGACTTATAAGCTCATTTTTCCTACAGCTGGATATCTCCATACGATCTTGAGAAAAAACGTTTTGACAGATGGACGGATACATACGTATGTCTGCTAAGAAAATGATTTTATAAGGATTGTTATTGAGATATGGAATCCAAAAAACAGACAAAAAAATATTATAAAAATGAGACACTAAAAGAAAGGTTGTCCACTCCTGTGTAGTAAGAAGCACTTGTTAAGCTAACCAGCCGCGGTCCGCAGTCGCTCGGGAACAGGTAACTGTCCAAAGTGAAGTAAAAAACAAGGTCCGGCTGACGCCCGCTCCCGTCCTGTAACGCTGCCTGTTCACGGCGCGCGACGTGGCGATAATGAGGATTCTAGTTTATAAGTATACCTTAACTGCAATATACTCAAAATTGGTGGTATTGAGTATTATTATTTATGGATTTTATTAAAATAATTTAAATATTGCATGTCATGTGTATAATTTTGTATTTTATGTGCATTAAAATGGGCAAATGGGGTTACCTGAATGATCAACGCCGATCGCTACTCTGTGTACCAGAAGAGTTAGCAGATATAGATGGCGGGCTCTCTTTATGATATTCTTGCCCTTTTCAGTAATTGCAGCTAAATAAAGCAAGTTGAAGAAATTCCGCGCAAAAGTGGATTTTAATCACTTCGAAATGTCCGAAAACATATCTGATATTAGCATTACCACTATATAATGACTGAATTGGAGCTTGCCGATCTACGACATTCGATAATTATAAATTGGAATCACCGTAACCGGGAATGATGTTTTTTTTATTTACCAATGGAAAAATGCTATTGGACTCCGTTACTTAATACACAATGTCGTACTTTAGGTGCAATTGGAAATAGTTCACTATGTTTCCTACATTGTCAAATTAAAATAATAACTGGTTGTATGTAAATGTAAAGTCAAAAGATAATTTTACGCCATAAAGCCGTGGAGCAGGGGCACAAGCGTACAACTTTAAATGTGAAATGTTATGGGTTCGATTTTCGCTCTAGGATATGAATTATTTAATATTTTCGATTCTTCGGTAATCCTTTCGGTAACGAGGCAAAGCTCGGCGGCCACTCAACACCCAATGCCCTTAGAATCCGGCGCAAAGTTAGGAATGAAACCGTCTTAACGGAAAGTGTCTTAACACTGGTTTCACAGGTTCCACCTGCATACCCTGATATGTGGGCATGAATCTAAAAAAACAACATATTATCACTGAATTATCATTAATTTGTATGATGAAAAAGGACTTAATTGAAAATAATTTTATTTTCGATAAATTAACATTTATTTGCACTTGTTATTTTAAATATTTTTTTACTTCAATTATGCAGATTAATTAAAAGTATTATAATAATGTGCTATTCAATTACAAGTTATAATGAATGGATAGATGCCTCAAAAGCCGAACGCTTAGGCCGATCATGTCTCTCTATCGTTTGTTCTGTGCTCTCGCTTGCACGCTCGGCTCAGGCCGAACGTGACAATAAGTCATACTTTTTCGTGCGTGCAGTGTGCGTGCCAGCGTTCTTTGATTTATAGGACGTTATCACGTCAAAAAGGTTAGTTAAACTATTTTTTAGAATATAATAGAAAGTTAAATAAAAATTACAAAACTAAATTTAACTCTATAACCGGATTAATCGTGTACATTTAGTATTATACATTTTTGGAAATCCGCCTTTCGAACACTTTGCAGTAGTCAATGTCTTCTGGTACACGGGCGGTATGCACGGGCAGTCTATTTATTGTATAATAATTAAATAAACGCGATTAACACGGTTTAAGACTTTCTTTTAAAATATGTAAGTTCTATTTCTAGTTCTCACAAAATCAAGGATAGATAGATCCATATCAGTAAACACCTTGAACTTAACATAAGTACTTAATAAAGTTGTTATCGCATTTGATAACATTATTACTCCCAAGTCTCAAGTTATCTGTTAAGGAATATAGTCTATAAGTCTACGGTAATAATCGTAATACAAATGGCTTTATACATAAAATATTTACGCAAAATAAAAAAATTACAAAATGAGTATTTCTAAATTTAAAAATAGGTAGTTATCAAAAATAATTATCTTAAGTTTGATTTGTTTATGCGTTGTTATATTTTTTTATTTCTATTGTTTTGAGTAAAGGTCAACGTGATATTTTTTTGAGTATCACCAAATATTTTGTTTTTATAATTAAAAATACTTCAGTGGACGGCATTATTTATCTAATTTAATTTTGTTGTTATTATTTAATATACATTAAAAAAATCTAAACGCTATGAATATTAATTTACTTCGTTGATAGTGTCCTAAAATATGCCTACGAAAATGTTTTAAGTAATTTTGTTTACATAGGTTTTTTTATGACCTGGATAATGTATATATATATATATTGGTATAAATAGACAATGAGACGAGGCCTGTCGCGGCGCAGGGGCATAAGTGTGTGACTGTAAACGCAACTGGTTGAGGGTTCGATCCCACTCGAGGAAATGATATATTTAATTAAATGTATATTTTCATTTCTTCGCTGTGCCACTCAACACGCAATGTTTCCAGAATTGAAAAGTGCGGAACGGAGTGTCTTAACACTAGGTTCCCTCTGCCTACCTGTAAATTTTATGATTTTTTTTTCTTTTCTATGAAATTTTCTACAATTATAAATATCTTAGGTCAAACATTTTAGGTATGTATGAAAATCGACGAGAATACGAGAGACCAATGCTTTAAAAATATATTTAAATGTTGTTTAAATATATGCAATTTTTTGCTGATTATATAGTGTATTGAATTGTTATAAAGTTGGAAATGATAGGTTAGCGGTTCAACATCGACTTTCTTGCGGCTTTACAACCGTATACAAGATCTAGAATATAGGGATACATGATATTACGAATAACTTAATATTTTACTTCATTTTGGACAATCTACATATAAGAAAAAAATATATATTGTATTAAAAATGTGAAGAAATATAAACGATTGATCACATCAGATTATTAAAAAATAGCAGTCTTAAAATCTTTTATTGGTAATTCTAAATTTAATAATTGGTTCAACCAAAGTTATAAATCAATATGCAAATGAATCGATAGTTTTATTAATTTTTTAATTTGATCCTAACATAATTGCATCCTAGAAACAAATTAAAACCTGTTTCATATAAATCATCATCAAATTTATGTATTATTAAAATTTATACACGGATATATTTAAATATTTGTTGCTAATAGTATATCATTGTCCAAATATAGATTTTTTTCCAGTATAAGAAATGATCATGAACAGCAATCTTTACCTGGACGCTCGGTCTCGCCAACATATGATCCAGGAACACTATTAATAACTCTGTTTACACGCCGACGGCAGATAGCATTGTTTACGTTTTTAAACTTTTACAGTTAAAAAGTTCAAGGAGGAAGTATTAAATAAACAGTTCATATGGATATCAATAAGAATCGTAAATTACTTAATAAACATAATTTGTGTATATTTTAGCTTTATTTATGCGAAATAATAAACTAAGAACTATTATTTACCTATCATTGCTTCAAAATTTTTGGATTTAAAAAAAAGCCAATCAATAAAAAAAGGCGGCAGGCGTTAAAAAGTTTATCGAAAACACAAGAATGCACTCGATTGTAATCGAACAACCAATTAAACCTACAAGAGGGATCAACGATCTCAGGTATCCTGGATATTTAAAATTGGCAAAAACATAATTATTTTAACTCACGTTTCGTACCTGTTAAGAGTATTTATAATAATTGTGCGGTGCAGATATAAATCACGCGAGCATATTTAAAAAAATCACTTCACAGATCGAAAAGGATGACGGTTGTTTAAAAAAATGATTAAATAATGCGTGTATATCCTTCGACGTATGAACGCGGACTGCCGTCTGCCGGCGGGCGCCGGGTTGTCTTTGTGCCTTCGATGTAACCAAAATTTTATAGTCATTTTAAACTTTATTTGTAGGAATTAAGATGGTCGTCTCAACCATAACCGGCGTGTAAAGATGTGTATATCGCAAATTTGCAACATTCTACTTTAGAGAAAATGATGGAATGAAATTTTATAATGTGGTTAAGATATATCATTAAGTATAATGACAATAATCGGTATCATCAGCGTTATAAAAAGCCTATTTGAACATTTCCCTTTCTTTTAAGAAAAAAATGTTTTACCATTTTATGAAAAATTAGCGACCTGCTTGGAGTAGACGATTATTTGTTAACTAATCTGAATTACTATAGTGCTTTAATAACATCATTTTACAGTGACATGATACAGTGGAAATTAACGTTTCTGCCAATTCAATTAAACAATTGTTTTGTAGCAATTATGTATATTAAAAGCACGACAATGTCTCTGGCTTCGCGGGAATATTCATATTCTGATGAAAATATTAATAGAATATAATTAATTTCCCCGAGTAGGAACTGAACCCACAACGAAATCTCTGTTTTTTATCATCATACAAAATGAAAGCTAAAGATTCAGTAAAACAGTTGTATAAATTAAAAGTAATAACAATTAGCAAATTTGTCGTACTAAGTACTCTAAATTGATATATTTTTTTATTTCTGAACCAATTGTAATAATACAAATACTATATGTTAAGGAAATTTTGCTAAAATCCAATATTAAAAACTGCATTTAAATCTGTTAAGCTGATTCTGAGATTAGCGTAAACAATCGCACAGACATAACGAAGAAGAACCGATAAAAAAAATACAAATCATTGTTTGGGTTCTATTATTTAATAAAAGTCCTTAATAACTTTTTATCTTATATATCTTTCATGTACAGACACCGATTTTTTATTTTTATTTTATAGTATTATAAGTATAGATATAGATTAAAATTAAGGTGACATGTTAGACCAGTGTTTCCCAATCTTTTTTGTGCCATGCCCCACCTTAACCTTTCTAAAAATTTTAATGCCCCTTTATTATGTTAATAATTATGTATGTTTTTTTTTTAAGTAAAATTACATCCACAGGCTCATTTTTGCCCGTGCCCTTTTTTATTCTTGTATTTGTTTTGTTTATTAGAATGGCGTACATTTTGGGACTTTCTTATTTAGTATACTTATATCTAGGCTTATACTAGAGTGAGGTCGTGAGGCCCCTACCGACATTTTTATTGATTTATATGTTATTTATTTGTATATAGTTATTGTTGTTGTTATTATTATATTTTTTTTCTTTCCTCTACTGTGGTTGTCACTATCAGTTCTGACTCCTCATCGAAGTGATGTTGATGATCCGAGTTGTCTTGCCACAGCCCGGAACCCCATTGATCCAGGATAGTTATTTTATTTATATAGTTACAAGATTTAACAAATTATGTATGTTAAAAATATGTGTAAAAAAAAATATTTTTTTATATTTGGAAATTGATTTGTTCACTTAAGAAACAAAATGATTTGTTCTAGGAAGAGATCACTATGAAATTGTTAACAAAACACAGTAAGTAGTTCAGTAGTAAAGTTCAAAACATATAATGAAAAACTAATTTCTTCTTCATTTTCACCGTGACATCCTCGCTAGTACCTGCCATTGCCATTACGGATTCGATCAGCTAAGCTGATCCGCATATCCTACGAAGAGATCGCGTCTCCACAGCATTCATCTTTTTTTCATTCTTCTTCTGTGATACCAACGTTTCGCTGCCGTATAACAATATCGGTACCAAAACTGCATTGTGTACGGCCAAACGCGTAGCTGTGCTGACGTTCCTCCGTCTCATCAATGCAGCTAAGGCTCCGTTAACCCTGTTACCAGCAGCAATACGCCTTTCCACATCTATATCGAGTTTCGTCACTCAACATTCCATACCTCCAGAATTCGGCGGAAAGTGGGGAAAGGAGTGTCTTAGCGCTGTGTTCCCTCTGCCTACCCTGCTGCGGGGTACAGCGTGAAACTGATTTGAGTTTTATATTATTATTATTTTTTACAGCTTCACGCTGTATCCCGCACACAGCAGGGTAGGCAGAGGGAACCTACTGTTAAGATCCTCCGTTCCCCACTTTCTGCCGAATTTTGGAGGCATTGCGTGTTGAGTGGCAGAACTCAACGCCGCGTTTAACCTCGACACCAGAACAAAGAAATGGAAATATAAATGTAAATAAATATTTCATCTCCTTGAGTGGAGATCGAACCCACAACCAGTCGATTTACAGGCACACTCTGTGCCCCTGCGCCGCGACTGGCCTCTTTATAATAAATAATAATTCACTCCTTCGAGTAGGGAACCCACAACCATCGCGTTACAATCATTTTCTTGTGTCCCTACGCAAAGATGGCCTCTAAATTAAAATTAAAATATATGGTAAAATTAATTCAATGTGACAAAGTTATGCTTTTAAAATTAAAATAAGTAAAAATTAAATCAAATACTTATCAATTATATCTATACAATATATATTATTAATATTAAATCAACGAACTATTACAACAGTTTTGACGGACACTTATTTCAAATGAACACCGACTGAATGATGTGAAACACTATGTACGTTGCGATGGGTCCGTGGTCTACTTGAAGACTCTAATCACCCAATTGATATTTTGATCTCGTCCAACGAAATTATACCTAATAATTATTTGCGGCAATTATTTAAGATTTTGCCTTTTTTTGTTAAATTTGAAGCGACAGGGTTAAAGTTGTATCGAGTTCATTTTTGAATAGCCCCCCTTAATAATCAAATTGCCCCCAGTGGGGCGTGGGCCCCACGTTGGGAAACACTATGTTAGACTAAACTCTAAACATCTCGATGGACGTAGACGCGTGCCCGAAGATGCACGTAGCTATGGCCTTAGTTGCTACTTTTTGTTTTAGAAACAACTTTTGCGTTAAATGTCCTGAACTGTAACCATTTGTGACTGTCATGTAGCATATTTTAGACAGACCTGTGAATAAAATATGACAATTACGATATATGATAACTAAATAAAGTATTGAATTAAAATAGTTATATAAATTGATTATTAATTTGTAACTATTTCAATGCGGCCGTGACGCAGTGGCACAAGCGTGCGACTGTAAGCACGACGGTTATAGGTTCGTTTCTTGCTCGGGGGAATTATTTAATTTTTGCGATACATCTCGTACATTTCTTTGCTCTAATCTGGTAGTGAAGCAAAGAGCGACGTTGAGTTCCGCCATTTAACACGCAACGACTCAAGAATTCGGTGAAAATTGGAGAATGGATGTGTCTTAATAGAAAACCGAGTTTTCTAACATTAGCTTTCCAGGTTCCCGCTGCCTGCCATGCTATCTGCAGGATACAGGATGAAGCTAATGAAATATGAGATAATAATAATAATTCAATTTTTTATGATATTTAAGATTGAGGTGCCTGTATATCAGTCGTCTGGTATTTTGAATATTTTCGATACATTTAATTCATGGGAGTATTTTTTTATTTATTTATGTAACTCACAAGAAAGAAAAGACAGAAAACAGATAATAACAAAAAAAATGTGTATAACGGATAATTTATATCTAATAGAGCGCTCTACCAGAAACCCTTGAATGTAGGAGATGTTAAGTCAAACGATCTAACTATTAGGTACGTTAATAATAATATTAATTTAATATTTAAAAAAAACCCTGGCAACCGTCCAATAAACATGTAAAAAAAATTTTTACTGTTAATATAAAATAATAATAAATAATTTTGAAAAAATACAAAACCATAAGAAAATGGAAAACTAAAATATGTTATGGACTTATAAAAAAAATACATATTGGTAAAAGGTGGCACAAGTGACAATTATAAAAATAAAAAGGAGATACGGGTGCCAGGAGGACAGATGTACTCCCAACATCATGGACAGAGATGTTGCTCATTGAATCCGCAACCACCGTCATCAAAGAACGATTATCGCACTGCGCCTTCGACTGCGGCTTTAAAAACACGATGGCGCGCCGACATCCCACCATCCTAGAGGTTGGCTTCCGCTATCGGTGGTAAAGTGTCTCGCATGAAATGGTCTCACCAATTGAATAAGAATGTTATGACCATGTTAACTAAGGGGAACAGAGGGAGGAACTAACCTCAATGCGTATCAATGAGATTAATAAAAATAAACGAAATTGACATGAGGTGTGCTATCCGTCTATTTCAAATGATGATAACCTTTGCTTGCGGCAGCTATTTTCCAGGCAACCATGTGTTAGTGTTGAGACAAAAATAAGCTTTAATTTGATATATAATTCATTAAAAACACATGAGTGCAAATATTACCATTACGTGACCGGTTTAAACCAGGCAACCCTTTGCAAGCATTGTTTTTCCAATTCCTTATGCGATTTTCTTTCAAATGATATGGGATTCACATAAAAAACATATGAGTGCAATTTTCTCCAAAAACGCATTACGAAATAAATTAATAAAAGGTGATTGCGGCAGGATTCCTATAGGCAATCCTAGTGTAATCTATTCTACTATCATGTATCATTCTTAAATATAAGTTTCATTAGAAAAACAAATTCTTATATATTAGGCCATAGGAGGAATGTGATATTCCTTCCTACAACGTCTGAACATGCCGGGTCACGCATCAACATCGTCGCCAAAACCAAATATCCATGGTTGTAAGCTTCTTCTCTGCATTTGGTGGGATCAGCAGGGCGTAATTTATTATGAGCTGCTTAAACCTAATGAAACTATCACGGGAGCTCGCTATCGACTTCAGTTGATGCGTTTGAGTCGCGCTCTGAAAGAAAAGCGGCCACTATACGAGCAGAGACACGACAAAGTGATTTTATTACATGATAATGCTCGGCCACATGTGGCAAAACCAGTCAAAACTTACCTGGAAACACTTCAATGGGAAGTTCTACCCCACCAGCAAGGCAAAAAAAATACTAATTTTGTCAAATCCCGAAAATATCGATCCCGGGATTTTTCTGAAATCGATATCGAAAGTCCCGGTTTTGCTTGAATGGTCCAATATTGCGACCCCTAGTGGATACTGGCTTCTTCGTTATCTTGGTTACAGTTGGGGGGAAAATTATCTAAATATTTGGACCTAGCCCATGAGATAACCGCCATGTGGGATGTCAATGCAACTATCATTGTGGCAATAGTGGTTTCAGTTAACGATTTAATAGCGAAAAGCCTCAACCAATATCTCAAGAGGTTATCATTTAGCTGTTGGATTAAGAACCGGATACAGAAGGCAGTTTTAGTTGAGACGGCGCGTATTGTGAGGAGATTCCTATCTCTGGAGCCCTAGCCACCGATGGCTTGGTCCCTTGTCCCGCTCTCGGAAGAGTATTTTTTAATATTTTTAAATGTATTTTTTAACAATTTATATTGAAAAATGTTAAATTCTCCTGTATATTAAAAGTATATGTAATATTAATTTTATTTTTTAATAATAAATATTTAAAAAAATCACGCTGAATCCCGCACATAGCACCACCTTCTTCGCGTTCTAATAAACCTACATATAAATATTTATCATACTTAATATTTATCAAATTGCTGTCAATTATAAGACCCTAATTTCTTGCTGAATCAGATAGCGGTATTATTGTCTCATTTAATTTTATGCAAGGCAAGGTATTAAAATCTACTCTGGCACGTATTCATCTATGTACTTCCAATTATTAGAGCTTGAGATTTGGAGAGGTTAATAAGATGGCAAAACTATATCGCCCACTCGCTGATATGAGCAAGGTAAGAATGATATTGGGAATTGCAGTATTTAAGTCTTGAAGAATAACGTGTCTTTATAGCTGAAAATCGTCAGCGTAGAGATGGTATTGACAAGATTGCTATCAATTATATGATTATTTGAGGTACCAGTTTCCAAAACAGCCTAGTCAGAGCAAAGCTCCAGACAGAATTATATATAGTACAGATTCTCTGCTAGTGGCCCCGAAGATAAGAACGAAACCATTTAGCGGCAGCAATACAAGTAACACATCAAAATCCACAGCGTTACTAAAGTCGAGTAAGTTAAGAATCGTAAACTTTTTATTATCCATCGCGAATAGATAATATAATACCTTAATTAACTCTGAACTAGAACCGAACTGGAAAGGATTTATAAGATTCTGTTCCAATCAGGAACAGATAGTTAGAAAGCTGTTGAAATGACGGATTTCTCAAAGAACTTCAAAAGGACAGGAAGGTTGGAAATAGGACAAAAGTGTGAAAAATGAATAGAATTAGAATGTTTAGGCAACGGGAGGACATGTACACTTTTCCAGGCAGTGGGGAAAGATTTTGACTTGAATGTGAAATTTAAAATGTCAGTAACAATGGATAGATGGAATAGATGGAAATGGATACGTTCTAAGATCTAACACTAGCAGCAAGATGTCACAACATAAGTTATCAGTTCCAACAGATGTAGTGGAAATGGATACGATGCCTAATCCTAACTTCTCCTACTGTCACTTCATAGAAAGCAAAAGGATCACGGTTAGGCTGGGTGACCAGAGCCAAATTTTCGAAGATATAAAGTTTTATTGGATTAGATTGTAGCTATTTCAGTACATTTTTCTAGTCCCTTATTAAGTGCGGAGCTGGGTTCTGTCATCCACCACGCCACTGGGGGTCAATGGTATTCGGACCAGCAACTATCGTCCTATCAACTTGCCAGAGAAGCATCTTAGCTAGGGGTGGCAATTCGGGATTTTTGAATCTCGGGATATCGGACCAAATATAGGTCTTAAAAATCCCGGTTTTAATTATACAAAAAACCGGGATTTTCGATATTTTCGGATTTTACAAAGTTAAAAGTTAGTTATTCGAATTAAAACGTGCCTGCTATTAAATCCAGGCTTCTTTAAGATATACAATGGTACATAACATACATCGGCAAAAGTAAGCGATGAGTTTTCCTCAAAATTCGGAATTTTACGACTTTAACCGTGTTTGACCACCCGACTAACGAACGCACGAATACCGTTCTCTCGTTCTTCTCGTTGCGCGTCTTTTTTTCTTTCGTTTTTTTTTCGTTCTTGCCCATCAAAGTTCCAGGTGTCATTATTTTTTTTCGTTAATGTTAATTAATAAAATATATACAGGGTGTAAGAGGCAGCGCTCCTTTTACGGAAACTGCATATAGGGTAAAATATTTCAAACCCATACCTAAAGAAATTAATCAAGATAACTCAACAGTTTACACGTAGGATATTTTCACTTCACGATGTTTATCCATAGCTGTATTTCGTGTGACGTAGTTACGCAAAGATGCGAATAACGTAAACGCAAACTACTAAACAATACTACTAAAGGTTAAACAACTTTGAACTTTGCCGCCAATACCTACGACTCGATTTCGGAATGTTTACGTCTGAGTGCGTCGTTCTTGACAAATACGTTTTATTTTAAAACGACAATTTTATTATTTATTTTGTATGAAAGAATCACTTTTTCATTTTTGGGATTTTTTTTTTAATTGTATTAGGCTTTTATGGAGTAGTTAAAATTATGATTTCATTTAAAGTGGTGCTGACACTTCCACCTGTATAATAATATTTTTTTTTGTTTTAAATATGTTAAATAATATACCTATAAGATATTTTTTGTAGCAAATTATTATATATTTATTTTTTATAATATAATATTATATTTGATAAATATTATTACTAAAGTGATTTATTATTACTAATAACTGTTAATTATAATTAAAAATTGTTTTGTTTAGTAAATATAATTTAATTTACTACTTCCCTTTTAGGGATACCCTCCTAGCTTAACTCTAAAAATAAGAAGAGGCTTGAAAAATTACTAATTTTGTCAAATTCCGAAAATATCGAAAAAACCGGGATCCCGGGATTTTTCTGAAGTTGATATCGAAAATCCCGGTTTTGCTTGAATGATCCGATATTGCGACCTCTAATCTTAGCAGCCTGCCGACTGTGATATCATAGTCTCAATTTTTTTATACACCTACAAATACTAGGTACCTGTAAATTCACCGAACCTTTACCTAAGTGTGTACCCATACTTAAGAAAAAAATTAAGTAAGCGCCCTTAAAAAAAATCTTTAACATATTTATTATTGTAAGCGGACTATTACTAACCTAGATTGTGTCCCCTGCAAAATTCCACGCATATACTCGTATGTATGTAAAAGCAACGAAATGTAAGTAAATTTAGTATGGCTATTTTTAACCGGCTACTGTAAGAAAAGGAGGTTATCAATTCGACTGTATTTTTTTTTATTTTCGTTTCCTCAGAACTTTTGACTGGGAGAACCGAATTTGATGATATTTTTTTATTTGAAAGCTAGTGCTTCCCGTGTGGTCCCATTTTTTTTATCCATTTTTTATCTATGATAAAATCATATAAGTCTTAAATTTGCTTTAGGTATGTGCGCGACAAATAGACGAATAACTCAATATCACGTCCTTGAACGGATACATACACCACGCATTGAAAGGATACATACACTTCAAGGATAATTTAGTGAAAGTTAGGTTAGATTCTGATTATGGGATGGAAGAAATCGTTTTTTTTTTTTTGGTAAAAAATATAATTATACTGTAATTAATAGTTACAAGAGAAAACTTTGTTAAAATGGGTGTCAGAAGTAAGATACCTCATCATTTCTTTTCAATCAACTTTAAAAAAGAGGATGTTCTCATTTTCAAGCGTCTTCAAAAAAGGAAGAGGTATTTAATATTTTTTATGTATATTCTTGTCAATATGTTAGTATGCACAATAATACCTAATTAAGTTTGGTATTTTACATATGACAACCACTTGAGAAGCATCCTTTTAAGGTCTATCCTTCATTTAAAATCGGAAAATAAATTAATTATTACCAAAAAGTTTAAACAACAGACAGACAAAACCAGAACAGAACAGAACACTGACAGAAACAGAACTGGCCGTTCACGTAGTGTTCATACGAAGAAGGCAATCAAAGCAATAAAGGAAAAAATTCAAAGAAATCCTGTCGGAAAGCAAAAGATTATATCTCGGTAGATGAAGATAGCACCTAAAACTATGTTGTATATTTTAAAAGATGACTTAAGACTTGCAGCCTATAAGACATGCATTGACCGTTCCTTAACTGATAATTTAAAAAAGAATAGGCTTATAAAATCAAAACAACAACTTAATCGGTACACAAAAAGAGGTCAAAAAAAGCTTTGTTTGGATTAGAAAATATTAAAAATGAAAAAAAAAAGATGACCGTATTTATGCTGAAAGTTCTAAGGATTTCCAAGCAGACAACAACAACGCAGGCATTATCGGACTTCAGTAGTGCGTTGGTGGGATATTAGCTATGAGGGAGTTGCTGAGCCATATTTTGTGAAAAAGAATGGTCCTTTCAGCAAAACTCGGCGTCGGGTCATAAATCTCGATACATCCAATCTTGGTTAGAAACGGATGTTCTGGACTTCATCAGAGCTGAAGACTGGCCGTCATACAGTCCTTATCCTAATCCAATGTTAAGTTATGATTTATGGTTAGCTTCATAATGAGTCTTGCTCTAAATCCAATGATAATTTGCAGTTCCTAAAACAATCTTTACAAGTGGCAGTGAAGAATTTTCTCATAGAAAGAGTGAGAGAGCTGCTATTAATAACTGGCCTCAACGTTCAAAGGACAGAATTGCAGCCAATGGAGATTACGTCTAATGAGTTATGTATATTTAATGGTTTTATTTTTATGCACTTAAAAAAATCTATAAGATATTATTATATGCGGAAAGACTATTTACTAAGTTAAATGACGTTTCTTGTAATATTTCACGCATATACAGCGTGTCTCAAAAGAAATTATATATTTGATCAGCTTGCTGCGTGAATGCAATGCATCAGAGGGGCGCGGGGGATATGTCATTCGAATCGATACTATCGAATCGATAGCCTGACTCAGGGCTCTTGGGAATTTAGTCGCTGTGAAGCGTTTCTCGGGAGCGGACCGTGCGTTGTGCGTGCGTGAATTTTATAAAAACGGTAATTCTGCGACTATAGCGCGACGAAATTTTTGCAACATTCGTGATTTTCGTCACTTAAATGATGCGCCAAGCATAGCTCTCATTCGGAATTGGGTAAAGAAGTTTGAAGAGACTGGCTCAACTTTTCGGAAGCGTGCAAGTGCTTTGAACGTGCATCATCGCTTCAACGCCTTTTGCGCAAAGATCTAAAGCTGCACCCCTATAAAATTCAATTGGTGCAGGAGTTGAAGCCTCAGGATCCTATTCAAAGACTAGATTTCGTAAACGAGATAACTGAGAGATTACAAACGTTTACCAACATCATATTCTCTGATGAAGCTCATTTTCATCTGAATGGGCACGTTAACAGGCAAAACTGTCGCTGTTGGAGTACAACTAATCCGAAACGCAAGCATCAAAGACCTCTTCATGGGGAGAGTACGATTTCCGGGGCGCCGCGATTTGAAACTACTTTTAGGTTATACATGTCAAAATAAAGTGAAAATGAAGAATAAAAAAAAAATCGATCTCGCTTCGTTTGCGAGATATCGACTAGTAAATTTTTTTTTGCAAATTTCGTTTTTTGCAAATATTTCAATTTGACAATTTTTGTAGGGTATATATGTCAAGTAAGTAAGTCATATATGTCAAGCAAGTAAGTTATATATGTCAAGCAAGTAAGTCAATAAAGTGAAAACGAGAAGTAGAAAAATTGATATCTTGCTTTGTTACAAACTGTGCGCATTTTTTGTAAAAAATGGAACAGTCATTTTTTTTTCACTTTTTCATATAGAAATATAAAACATACAAAATATAAAAAATAACGATATTTATCCTTAGGTATTTTTATTCTATTAAAAACTAGGTTTTTTTGTGACCGGGGGGTTAGGTTAGAAACAGTTTGCCCAACGCCCGCTGCCACCACTGCGACAACTGCCTCGATGAGACGGCCCAGCACACGTTGGAGGTGTGCACAGCCTGGGCGTCTCAACGTCGCGCTTTGCACGACGTCATAGGGGACGACCTCTGCCTGCCGGCCTTGGTCAAGACAATGGCCGGCAGCGAGACGTCGTGGGATGCGGTCTCCTCCTTCTGCGAGGCAGTGGTGCTCGAGAAGGAGTCGGTGAAACGGGCGAGGGAGGCTTCTGCCGAACTCGCCATCCGCCGTAAGAGACCGGGTCGCCGGAGCCAGAGGGCGGTCAGCTTGGGGAAGCCCTCTGGCTCGTTAGCGCGCAGGTTGCTCCCGCGCGCTACTCCGAGCAGGCCGTCGAGGGTGCCCACAAACACTTGACTCCGCGACGTGCCTTTGCAAGCTTCCGCCGCCGCGTTTCGCGGAAAACTATTGTCCCCGTGTCTCGCGGTCAGTGGCGGTGGAGGAGCACCGTGATTTATATAATGTTCTTTATAGAAAATTCAATTTCAAAGCGAAAATACCTCTTGCTAGTTTTGCAAAAAACAAATATATTCTAAGATATTTGCAAGAAATAAATATCTCGTAAACGAAGCGAGATATTGATTTTTTTTATTCTTCATTTTCACTTTATTTTGACGTGTAGAATCTAAAAGTAGTTTCAAATCGCGGCGCCCCGGAAATCGTACTCTTGCCCTCTTCATTCGCCAAAAGTAACCGTATGGGTTGCAATGTCATCGCGAGGAGTAATCGGCTCATACTTTTTTGAAGACGCGGGGGACGTGCACTTACAGTTAACTCAGAACGTTATGTGAAGATGTTAGATGATTTATTGTTGCCTACACTGCAGAATTCTCCTGGCTATAGTCAAAGGACATGGTTCCAGCAGGATGGAGCGACGTCACACACGTCTAATGTGTCTCTACCACGAGTTCGTGAGATTTTTCCAGGAAAATTAATCTCCAGAAGAGGGGACATAAATTGGCCTCCACGCAGTCCTGATTTGACTCCGATGGACTTTTTCCTGTGGGGTTTCCTTAAATCTAAAGTGTACGTCAACAAACCAACTTCTCTGGCGCAATTAAAACAAAATATTCGCCACGAAATGGAAGCCATCACTGAGCGTACTTGCCAAGCCGTCATAAGAAATTTTAGCGTTAGGTTGAATGAGTGCCGTGAACGCGAGGGTAAACATTTGGATGACATTATTTTTAAAAAATAAATTCCCAAAGTCTGTATTTTAGAAATAAATAAACATTTTACTAATAAACTACTTAGTTTTTTTTTAATGATATTTATAAATATAAAATTTCTTTTGAGACACCTTGTATTAATGTAAAATAAAATTAACAAGATATAAGTAAATTCAGTATGGTTTTGTTTTCCAATATCCTTGGCGCGGCTTCGAATTCCCCCAATTAACACTGAATGCATCGATTTCGAGTGGTATGCGGAGGACGGACACTCGTTACTCTTAACATTTGGTCCTCTATGCTTACCAAGTTACATGCGATATATAAGAGGTTGGAAAAGAAAATGAAATATTACTTATAGGACCAAATGGTTCGTCTATTAAATATTTTGTTAATTTTAATTTCACACAAGGAAAAATTACTAGCAAAAATTCTATGGAAAAGCCCGAAGATAAAAAAATATTTATTAATTTACACATCACACTCGGTGTTC
Organism: Heliconius hermathena; assembly: GCA_013403705.1. Lineage (NCBI taxonomy): Eukaryota > Metazoa > Arthropoda > Insecta > Lepidoptera > Nymphalidae > Heliconius > Heliconius hermathena. The sequence goes on from JAAIXJ010000078.1 coordinate 198,172, forward strand.
ATTCTAAAACCGCAACTGTGTTAGCTATATCCTAATTAGCTACATTAGAAGGACGTTAGACAATATTCACATATTTTAAATTTGTTTAGTGTTATTCCACATCAAGGAAGGTATATTTTATGTATTTAGGGAATTTAAAAAAATTTTAACTCTTGCTCCATTAAACCATACGTTCTTATTGACAGTTTGATTGAGGATTCGTACATTCTTAAACGCTGGTTACAACTTTTGTTGTAAAACTCAATTTGAAAAAAAAACACGAACAACAAAATAAAACACAGAAATAATTTCTTAAAATTTATTTTCTATGCAACATAAAAAAATATTCATCGTAGTTACAATAAATTACCGTCACTTAATGCGAAATGAACGTTGAACCAAACGTAATCCGATGCCACTTTGTCACAGACGCGAGTCTCTTACAAAATAAATGCTGTTACAATATTTTAAAATTCCAATCAATCAAATGTAAGTAATGTAAGTTTTGATAAACACACCGTGAACCTACAAAAGAAGAGTTCGTGAAATATTCCTCTGAACTAACTTTTCATATATAATACAGCAACTGTGTCTTATTTGTTTCACGATAATTCTGAAAATGGTAGAAAATGTACACAGTACACGGGTGTCCTTAATAAAACTTTTACAACAAATCATTTTCTTTATAACATTAATAATACTCGAAAGTATCGAGAAAAAATAATCGTAATCAGTTATTAAGAATACAAGTCAAACGTATACCATACATACAAATATAGGTAAAAATAAAAAACGAAAATTGTCATGTTCCATATAAAATAATAATTCGGGTATTAACATTTCTTTATTGAACGTTTTGTGACACTAGAAGATCTAAATGCAAACTTGTGCAATAAATTGGATTTATTTAATATTCATCAAATCCAATGTAAGGCAAGTGTGAACTGACGAACACCTTAATTAGTCAATCAAAGGAGAACAACTACAAAATGAACACATATACATACATACATTCAACGCTTAGGGGAAGGCAGTGAGAGTATCACCGTAATATTGAAACAACAATTTAACGCCATTTTGAATGTTAACAATATGAGAAATTCAATTATTTTTAACGGTCATAATAAAAAGCGATTAAAACAGACGCGTACGTACGAAGGCTCTACTATCTTATTAATAATATATATTAAATTCTTACTACAAGTACAATAGACATGATAGATTCTTAACAAACAACTCAGGCTAACAGTGATCGACCATTGCGGCAAGCTGATCTATAAGGGTCGATCCACACTGTAGTGACAGAACGGAACTTGGCTCTTATTAATAGTATACTCTCATTGTTTTTCGATTAAGAATCCTTTATCAGATTGTAATAGGACCGAGAAGGGACTGTGACCGGCACTGTAGTGTGGATCGATCCTAATTTGCAAAATATATACAATATAATATAAATAAATAAAAAATTAACTTGAGTTGAAATAACATTATATGGCGCGTCGGTCCAGTTTTAAAAACGTTATCCAGATTACATCTGACCGACGCGGGGAGTGGAATGTACGAGGACCCGACACCTTTAGGCGTTTGAATAAATAAATAAATAAATAAACATTAATAATATATTTCAATCAATATAATAAATATAAGAAACTATCGACATGTTAAAATAGATTTTTTGTTAAAAAGTTGTAGCGACAAGCGACTTAGTTGCCTAACATTAGATAACACGAGACCCTTAACACTAGTACAAGATACGATTCAATACGGGAACGAGTCGAGGCGTCACATTCTCTGTAGCTGTAAGCCAAATGCAAAACAATTTTTAAATATTTCAAAAACACTAATTTAAAATCCAAAATGAGTGACATTAATAAATGAGAAACGTTTTTGCCATCAAGGTCCTTCAATAATAATGTTAATAAAGATAATATGTACCTGTTCGCTCGGCTTTGAACAATTCGAATATTTTCCGGCTGTATTATGATAAGTCGTAGTCAATTCGCAATTATTATAAAAATAACCAACGTGTTAACAAGTTGACAAAATTGATTCGATTCTTTGATTCTACATTTGTAATAAAAAGTGAATAAATGTGAAATAAATAGAACATTTAAAATTAATATTAATCAAAAATTATAATTTATTTCCAATTTTCATTCAAATCGTCCTATTTCGTAATTAAAAAGAGAAATCGTTAACAAATCACTGTATCCCAGACAAAAAGATCAACGATCTCAATTGTCAAACATCTTGATGGGAACAATAGTGTTGTTTCATCAATCGATCAAAGATAAAAATTGCAGACGTCAACATAGTGATGTGCCACAAGGTGAAATATTACATGTGGTTTTATAATTTTTATTATAATTACAGTAATAATAATATAATAAAAAGCCTTATTTTACTATCACGCCAATCCGCCCGCCGCCCGCGAAGCACCAACGTCGCCCGGTGGTCAAACCGCAAATACAAAAATACTCCCAACACTAATATTTTAGGAAAATATATTCTTTAAAACGCTGACTCCCGTGGATATAGTGATGGGTTAATAAAAATAATTTTTATTTATATTTATTTTAAATAGGTGGTTTAGTATATAGAGAATATATATCGTTGCTGATTTGTAAAAGATATAATAAGAATATAATATGCCATTTCTTTATGTACCTATTTTACAGAAAAATTATCTACCGTTAAAGATATTTTAACTAAAGTAAGAAATCTAATTATAGCAGATTTCATATTTCCTACAAATCAACAACGAGTTCTTCTATTAAAAGCAATAATGACACGATATAAAGCTACTAAAATTGCTCTAAATACAAGAATAATTCCAAGATCTTAAATATTATTAAAATATAAATTTCTCGTGGTCCTAGGTTTGTAGACAAAGTGTATAAAGATATGCATTCGATATAAAAAATAAACGCAACGAGTGCCAGGTAGATGACAAAGAGAATGTCACACAAAAATATATTGAAATATGAAACAACTAAATGGCGCAATATATTAATTATCATAGAGTAATTTTTAGCGAGTCCGACCACCGGCATCCAGAGCAATTTTTTTTAATATAATAATCAATCAAATTACCTTAATCAATTCTGTGACAAAAATAGCATTTCTTATATTTTTTCTCTTTCAAGTCTTCGCAATCACCGCGTACCCTAACTATATACGAATAATTGATATTGAGATTTGAACCTGCTACTCTCCTACTCTACACGAATCGTTGTCGAACATGTAAAACATTTTCTAAGTCAACGGGAGATTTTAAACAGATACACGGCTTACATATTCGAAATTTAGATGTCAGATTATGAAGACTATAATACGAGTTGGTTACTTAAAATCAGTCTTAAACAAACATATTGAAATTATGGCGGCTAATATGAGATTCTTTATAGTACATAGTTAAATTATTCTATAAAGAGTAAATAAGTTCTTTATAGGAACTAGATGTTAATAAAAAGTTTTTTTATTTATTGCATTGACATTTTTATTCACTTGTAACAGTATAAAGAATCTCATTTGCTAAATGTTTTTACGACTACATAAAAACGTGACATTGTAAAAAATCTAACAGTATAAATATTATTTATAGTCTTCAATGCTGACACGCGAGAGCCATTGTCATCCCAACTTCTACTACCGATACTTTCCAACTAATAAATTTAAACTAAACAATATGAATATTTCACTGACATGAGATTCGACATAACGAGTGGCAGTTTTTCTTAGTGAGATATATCCAATAATAAATACAATTAATACCAGAAATGCAACACATCGTAACGTTAGCGTGTTCAGATTAGACGTATGTGGGTGGTATGGCGGCGGCGGCGGGCGGCGCGGGCGCGGGCGGCGGGGGCAGCACGCGCGCGCCCGGCACGTACTGGCCGATGAACGACCCGTCCTCGGTGAAGCGACCTGCAAATGTATGCATATAGTCTATTAACATTTTTTAATTAAGGTTCCCGCTGCCTACCCAACAGCGTGCGGGTAGGCTATTTATGTGTATGCCTGTTTATGTATATGTATATATATATGTGTATGTCTACAATAAATGTTAAAGATGACGAATATAACATGATACAAAGTAACTGACGAAGTCATGCCATATGAAATTCTAGAAAATGAGGCATAAAATAACTAACTTTTTGTGATAAAAACAAAAAATTATGTATGAAAAAAAAATCAAAGATAAAAAAATATATATAATAATAAAAGAAAGAACTAAAAATAAAACAAAAATCATACCTCAGAAAAACAAAAAATAAAATGGCGGCTCGTACGGACAAAGGAAAAGGACGGATGGATTTATTCATTATACGATACAATTATACATATTATGTATATTATAACAATAAATGCAAACCAAAAAAACGTAACACAAAGCTCGTGCTTATGTATATAGAATAAAATATAACTATGTAAACATTCACTCACTCTATAAAATAATATCTTTTTTTACAAACTAATAAATAAATCTAGCGTGTACTTGACACCTAACCATAAATTATAAGTAGAGAGAACGCCTTGCTGTAAGCGCCTTTATAGAAACTATTTTTAAAATAGTACAATAAAGACTTCGCCCATAGTTTAAATAATTGACCAAAACGCGAGATTCTAAACACAACCTAATCAATTAAAGAAGAGCGTTTTCACGTGAAGACAATCGTTACGACCGCCGTTTCTAGGCGGGCTGCGGCGATTAGTATAATATGTGATGCATGGCACTACGTTTTTTTTTATTGACAAACGTATAGCTTTGTGCAGCCAAATATTAAAAATATGTTTAGACATAAATTGGCTTAAATCAAATGTTTTAATCATTTTTATAAAAAAATTAAATAGTTAAAAATCGATATGATCGAAATCTTATAATAATATTTCCGTATTTATTTATACATATGAATATTTTGTACAGCTGCCAATATACTAAAGAAATATAACTGGTTGGAAAATTAAAAAGTAAAAATATAAATTTAAACTTCTTCCTACAAAATAACTGGCTATCACATGGACGTCAACAAGACGCTTGGCGGTACCAGGCGAAGACGGGAATATAAGAAGTGCGACTCGGCAGGGTAGCATAAAGTACTTGACGGTACCAGGAAAGCATTATTATGGCTATAAGACAAGGAGAAGGAAGATGGCTATCTGAGGAACAGGGCGGCATTGGTATATAGGAGATGGTATTTAGAGATTGGAAGTTCGATGAGCTAGGTGGGTACCATTTAATAATGCAAAAAAGTTTGTTGTTAGACGACCAAAGCATTATAAGGGGTGATTGGGTTATGAAATACATTCTACGGTACTACCAGGAGAGGATAGGTGTATGAAAGGTGTAAGGCGGATCCAGGGGCAATGTAATAATTACAAGGTGTGTTAGGACTTGGTGGTCAAACGAGGTAGGCGGTGCCAAAGGGGCATGACTGTCAAAGCTTTTCCACAGTACCAGGAGAGCATGAGTCTACGAGAGGGAGGCTATGAGAGGGAAGGGGGAAGTGTTCAGACGAGCGTGGCGAAGGCCTGCGAGGCGGAGTCGGCGTGCGCGGAGGCGGGCGGGCGGCGCTTGCGGCCGTACTGCCCGATGAAGGAGCCGTCCTCGTTCATGCCCGCTGCAAGCCGTGCGCACACACCACTTTATTACATGCTCTACTCAATTACTTCTGGGAGGTTTTTAGAGCAAATTGTATTAATTCATCATCATTATTTTCATTTATGATTTTTGTAACAGAAGATTAGAAATTTCCTATATAAATAGGATCAAATAGTTGTTTGCTCTAAAAGCCTCATATGAACATAAAAACAAAATAAAAAAATACAAAAACAATGGAAAAAAAATAACAATGATATTTTACGACAGAAAAAATCTAGCTAGGCGCAAAGAACAGACTTCTCATGCGCAAAAAAAAACACTTATTAACAAATATTTAACAAATACATGCTGCACAGATAATAAATATATGTATATAATGTTAGTTCATACCTGTTTCGCCTTCGCCGTACTCGGCCATGGAGTCGGTGTCGCTTTCGGGGCCAGGCTTACCGCTGCTCATAGAATGCCGTGATTTGTTGTCCAGTCTAAAATACAGTATTTTTCTATGTTCATTGACTATATTTATAATATACAAAATGTTATTGTTATTACAAAAAAATACAGTCTTTTACTTGTGGAATTTTATGTTTAAAAATTTTTTTCGTCACCTTCCGCCAATCGAGAATAAAAATATTTAAATAAAATGTTTCCATTTTTCAAGTTTCGCGTTGATAGTAATATACTCACGGGTGCGTGTACTCGTGGAAGGCGGCGTCGGGGCAGTCGGCGCGGCCGTGCGCGCGCTCGCGGTCGTGCACGTCGTACTTGCCGCCGCGGTTGCGGCGCGCCACGCACACCAGCACCAGCACCAGCAGCAAGAAGGCCAGCGCCACCATCACGCCGATGAACCAGCCCGCCGTGGCCGTCGCCTCCTCGCGGGGGCGGACGCGTGGGTCTGGTACGTCAGTAAAACACGTTAAAAAATTATTAAAAAAATTAAACAAAATTGTATTTAACACCCTCCTATAGAAAATGATTCCACAATTCAACACGTAGAGATGTCAAACACTTAATTCAAATAATAAAAAAAAAAAAACAAATCAAACTCACCAACATTAGTATCGACCAGTTTAGCTTCACTCGTACTAAAGTATTCACCATCGTGAGCCGTCACTTTTACCTCGTACTCTTGCCCCGGCTCCAATCCCGTCAAGATCACATAATCATCTTCCGTTACCTCGTTGCTTTGCATCCAATCGTTGTGTCCCTTTAATCTATACCACGCTACAAAATGGCTGCCAGGATGACCATCTAGGGATGGAACCCAACGTACTAATATATGAGCAGTTCCTTCTTTAGCCGGTAATGTACTAGTTTCAAACACTGGTACGTCAGGAACAGCGTTAACCATGGCTTTAGTTGTTTGTTCCACATAATACTTATCTCCTTCCCCTGCTTTCGTTTTAGCGCGGATTTCTATCCTGTATTTAGTATTGGGTTCCAAACCGGCTAGTTTTGCTCTGTCGAATTTGGGATCAATTTCCTTTTTCCTTTCTTGCAATGGTCCTAGGGCAGTGCCTGAGACTTTCTGGTAATATATTTTGTAGCCGGTAAGGACGCCGTTTTCGTCTATAGGCTTGTCCCATTTCAGCAACATGGCAGAAGATCCAATGGGATATGCTTCAAAAGATCTAACGGTTCCCGGTTTTCCTTCGGGTGTGACAAAACTTAGAGTTTCGCTTGGGGGTCCATTGTATCTTCCATTATAGACCAAAATTCTTGCGTTATTCTTTTTAAACGGTTTAAACTTCGACACTAAGGCACTAGATGCATCTGCTTTAACCAAGATTTCCTTAGGCCTGTCTTCTTCACCATCTGTCCAGGTTTGTATTTTGTACCCTTTGAAGTGTCCTCGGACTGACTCAGGGGTTACTGGGTTCCAGCTGAGTAATGCTGTAGTTCCAGTAGTCACTTGGACTAGGGTAAAATTCATAGGAGCCTGCATGGGAGTGTCTTCCCCGGACCAGCCGACTATTTCTACTGGTGCTACGTTTGATATACCTTTGCGGTTTACAGCTATCACCTAGAATAGTAATGTGTATTAATGTATTATTCTTTATAAACTACATATTGATTTGTTTGTATGCTAATTTATATAAGACAATAAATTTATTTTCTTATGCAAAAAGAGAATTTAAATGACTTTTAAATAAAATTTCGATTGTATCTTAAAGATGCTAAATCAATATCATTAGGTATATATATATTTTTTAGTTTCATGTTTATATCATATAAAGTGATTGTCAGAAAACTTAGTGTTAGGGACACTTAAACTGCTTAATTTTGGAGAAATCTACTTATGATCTTATTAATAAAAACGTTAAATTCCGCAACTAAAAATGCAATAAATCCTCTCCATTGAATTTAAATTGATAAATGAAGAGAATAGTCATAAAATTTCACACTTCTCTCTCTACGTCCTCAATCGTCCTTAATTTGTGACGTAATTTACCGATAGCTCCCGACTGGTATCGTAAAAAATAACTAAAGTACCTTTATCTTGTAAGGCTGGAAGGTGGGCGTGTCCAACACCACGTACTCATCCTGCTGCCAGTCGGGCACCTGCACGTCGCTCCATGCGGCACCCGTTATGTTGCGACGCCATGACACCGAGTAGTAGAAACCGGGGCCGTTGTGCTCGATTTGGGGCATTTTCTAGAGAAAAATGTTATTTACTAAATTAAATCAGCTTCACGCTGTAACTAACTCAGTTCTCCATTTCCCGCCGAAATCTTGAGGCATTGCGTGTTGAGTGGTGGAACTCAACTACGCGCTTTGCCTCGATACCAGAGCTAAGAAATGAAAATATAAATTTGAATAAACATTTTATATCTTCGAGTGGGGATCGAACCCACAAGTCGATTTTACAGTATTTACTAAATGGAATACTTATAAGCGTTTATAATTTTTTTGCTTTCCCATCTGTTGCTAACGTAAGTAGTATATTGAAATGTTTTGCTCAATGTTCAATATTATTTAGAAAAAAAATGTGAGAATACTAAATATAATGCAGTTTTAATTTTATGTTTACTTTCAGGAAAAATGTGGACACTATAGAATTTTAATTCAAAAACAGGTTAATGCAGAAGATCAAAAAAAATACAATCTAAAATCGTATCAAATAAATAATATCGACAAAAAAAATATTTTATAGTTGTTTCGAAATTTTAAAAAAATATAACAATCTACTTACCGACCAAGAAATAACCATATTATTAGGCTCACGTCCTTTGCCTTCGACATTATCCGGGTTCTTATAAGGCACATCCGGTTGAGTGGTACAAACATCAGAATGAGACGACGGGGCCGACGGTCCTATTTTATTCCAGGCTATAACCCTAAACGTATAATTAGCCCACGGGCTAAGTTCTACAGTCCACGAGGTATCTATGGCTGGTACGCTATCACTAGCCAAGTCCCACGTGTCCGGGGTAAAGCTCGTGTTATATTGTATGGAAAAACGCAGAATGGGTGCGCGGTTGTCTCCCATGGAGTGCCAGCGTAGTGTTGCTACCTTTTCGTGGCATTCGATACCATCGAGTGCTGGTGGGTTTGGTTTGTCTGCGAAATATTATTATAAGTAATAAATAAAGTATTTTTTAATAATCAGGTGCTGATACAAATATTTATATAATTCACGTAGTTTCTGTTTGGTTAATTTTTTTGCAGTATCATTGTTGGTTTTATTTATACAACCTTAACTCAGTAAGTAAGTAGTATGTATGTTATGGATAATACATCCACATATCTATATATATGGTTTTCGTTTTGTAATAAATTAAATAAATTGATTCGTTGACAAGCTATATTTACATTGAAGTGTGCTGTGCACTTCTATCACCAGACACTCATTCACCTCAATATTAATTTAAATGAATAAAAGATATATAATATAAGAGATACAAAAAATATAAGTCTAGAAAGATTAAAAACATATATCAGATAACTCACCTTGAACGGTAAGCGTAGCTTGAGCTCTAGCTTCATCAATGGCCGTTCTAGCAATACATGTATATTCCCCGGAGTCCAACTCCGTAGTATCAGAAATGAGGAGAGAATAATCATTAGTCATTCTAAATCGTGGTTGGTTCTCAAAATCAATGGGCTGGCCGTCGTTCAACCATATTATTTCTAGTCGTAGTGAATCATCAGCGTGTGCGTTGCAACGGAAGGTAGCTGAGGAGCCGGCTGCTACTTCGTAGTGTTCGGGTTTGTCCGTTATCACTGTTCGTTCTATGGAAGTAAAGTAAAATAGGTTAGTATACATACTATTTCATAGTAGGTAGGTTTTAATAAAAATTATTAGCAGACATTGAGGCCAGTCATGGCGCAGGGGCATAAAGTGTGACTGTAAAATTGAGTGGTTGTGGGTTCGATACCCACTTTAGGAAATTTAATATTTATTTAAATTATATTGTCATTTCTTCGCTCTGGTGTTGAGACAAAGCGCGACATTGGAGTTCCGCCACTCAATACTCAATGCCTCCAGAATTCGGCAGAAAGTAGGGAACAGAATGTCTTAACACTAGGTTTTCATTGCCTACTCTGCTGTGTACTGGATACAGAGTGAAGTCTATAATAATAATAATTAACACACATTTTTCAGCTTAAGCTAGAACGCACACTCGAAGAAATCAAATATTTAATATTTTCAATTTTTCGCTCTGGTGACGAAGCACGTTCCCTCTGCCCACCCTGCTAAATGCGGGATATAATGTGAAGGTAAAAAAAACTTTCTATCATATTACTGAATTATCATGTCCGTCTACTTACTTTTAACTGTTAGAGAACCGAAAGCAGATTTCTCTCCAAACTTGTTTTTAGCGTAACACTGGTAGGTGCCGACGTCTGTGTACGACACATCACGAATAACCAAATCTCCTTCAGAGGTTATATTGTATCTGTGGGAATAAAAAAACATATTATAATTATTATTCACACACTATTAATTAATGTATTAAGGAACATTATAAAATTTAATTGTAGCGGGATTTCAAGCTCTTCTGCACTTACCATAAATAAAAAATAACAAGCATATAAGAATTTCGACGAATTTCAACAAAAACGAATTGACAACGAGCGCACCTACGTTAAATAAGAGGTACCCGTTGGATTCCTGCTATGTCCAAATTATTATATAGATTTCTAAACATTTACTTAATAAAGTTAATTTAAAATTTTATCATTGACTTCGTATAGTCACAATATATTTTTCTTGAATAACGCCAAATCCGCCAATAGTTGAACAAAAATTGAACCAGCGACTAACACACTAACTTAGCCGAATTTTACTATAGTAGATGAGATCACTCATGTAGCCCAACCCTAGTTATAGTATAGTATAGAACAGAAGCGTGGGCGACCTCTGGCAGGACATTGGTAATAGTAATTGTGTCAATCACCTTAGGTAATGTAATGATGCTATTTTAAATAATGATTGCTATATTAATGAATAGCTACCTAATTTGATTACTGGTAGGATGTAAGTGGTAAATTATTAGACGTTTAGAAAAATGATGTTACATACATTTAATTTTTATTTTTATGACTTGAGTTTTATTTGTATGTGTTTAGCAACAATGTATATTAACAATAATCATTAATTAATTAAAAAAATAAATACACATATAATTTAATAATAAATTAATTTGTATTTTATGGATAATAATAAATTCAGTTCATTTTAGTTTAACATTATAGTTTAATGGTATACTTTTTAGCTACATTTTTCTTTATTTATAAAATATTAAAAAATATATAAAAATATTTATCATACTCAGTTTGTACTTGCAAAACCTATTTATTAGGTAGTAACTGTAATACACTACACTGAATATTTACTTATACACTACAAATGTGTTTCTGTAATGGAAATTTGTAAAAAAATCGTACAGAGATACCAACACATAAATATGTACTAACAAGCGCATAAAAATCTCAACATTTAGTTTAGTAGTCAAAACGCTTATACGATTTCCAAGAGGCGCGGGTTTAAGTCCCGCTATGTTTTCCAAACACTACAACAAATCGTTAAAAATGGTAAATCGTATAATTTCGCGCAATAATGTAATGAAAATAAAATAATTTAGACAAACTCTATCACTCACTTGCCACCAGTGACATCGACGTCGTCTCTCATCCACTTCACAATGGGCTTGGGTGCGCCGAAAACTCGACACTTAAGTACAGCTTCAGATCCGTCCACTTTGGTCAAATTCTCCGGGCCCTCTTTGATTTCTGGCGGGATTGCTGTAATTGCGAGCAGAATATTTTATTTTAAATATTTTTTTAAGTGTTAATCACGCTAAAGGAAAGATGGAAGGAAAGATGTTCGTAGCTATGTTAGTTTTGTTAATAATTTGTTAATTTGTTCTAATCGTTCCTAAATATACTTTCTTAATGATTTAGTATGAATTCGTGACTTTTCCATAAGATTTTATTCAAATTTAGTTTTATTAACCACAATTTTTAAAATGGTTACACAGAACAATGGTTACAAAAAAAATATTTTCTGTGATAATCTTTAATTTATTATTATTAAACAATAAAACAATTCGCAAGTTAAAACGCAAATTTTATTTATATTTTTTAGCTTCACGCTCTTTCCCGCACAAACCCGAGTAGAAAAAGGGAACATTTTCTGTTCAATAGTAATAATAATGCGAGACTTAATGTGAGGTGGAAATCAACGCCACTCTTTATTTCTTAATGCTGGGAAACTAATTAATTAATAATAATGGTAACTAGTGGGAATTGAATCCACAACCGTTGAGTTTAATGTGAAACGAAATTCGAAAACATATTTTTTTTATATCCAGGGCGTCAGGCACTAAACGACTGAAGTGGAACCTTGTTCTCACTAGTGCTATTTATCATAGTTATAGATTGCAATCGCGACACAGCTTGTGACAATTAGCAGTACAAATTATAACTGAGGACAAATTCATTGTGACTTTTAATATCTTTTCTACAAACTATATCGTAAAAGACAAATTTTATTTATTACAAAAATTTTAGTGTTTTACAAAAATATTTAGGTAAGACAAAGCTTTGATTTAATTTTAATTTTTTAAAAAAAATTCTATCCTATAATTAAAATTAAAGTACGATTCATGTAGAGTTTATAAGCGGCTTTTTTATTTGTTATTAATATTTTGCGGAATGATTAATTTCTGATATCATGTGCCTACGTCTCATGTGCCTATGCGAAAATGTATGTATGTCTGTAAAAAATTCTAGAATAAAATGATTATATATTAATGTAATAGAACCGAAAACAACGATTACGTTAAACTCAGAAACGGCTAAACCGATTTAAATAGTTTTCGCTATTGGATTGCGTTTGTTTTATTTTAATCGGTTCACAAATAAAAAAGGTTCCTTTTTATAAAAACTTTATTAACTATCGGTGTATGGATATTGTCTTTAAATTTATTATATTATTGGATCACGACAGTAACAGTTGAGATGAGAAAATAAATAATTGTGTTATACAAGCGGGCGAAGCCCACGTGGAAGCGTGGGGGCCACTATATTAAATATATAGAAATAATTTATATACATTATGTATATATATTTGTCTATTTTGGAAAGACAATCATATCGTTAATGATATAATAAAAATTAATTAATTTCACTACGATACCGGTATACATAGCGACAAAAGGAACGTATGCTAAGTAAGACATCCGCCACATTCGGTAGATTGAAATGTGGGCGTGGGTACACTACAGTGGAGAACTACGGATGTCCCTAATGTCATCGTTTAGACTTAAATCTAGGCCTAAATCTAGACCGACGCTGGGGATATGGTGACTAATTGAAATGTCTAAAAGTGTTATAGGCAGGATTACTTGACAGCGTTGGGCTGTATTAGTTAATCCTACGGTTAAAATGTGATGCAGTTGGGAAATCTATGGCAGTGCGCAATAGCTACGAGTTCAGTTTTATTCGAGGTAAAAAGGTTAAATAAAAAATATTAAAAAAATATGAGAGGGGCAACAAAGTGATATATATATTTAGAATTAAAAATTAAATCAGCTTCACGCTGTATCCCGCATACAGCAGTGTAGGCAGAGGGAACCCCTAATGTTAAGACACTCCGTTCCCCACTTCCCGCCAAATTTTTCGAGGTATAATGTGTGGCGGAACTCAACGCCGGGCTCATTGCTGTTGTTGCCAGAGGGAAGAGACAAAAATATTAATAAATAATAATTAATTCCCTCGAGTGATGGGGATCGAACCCACAACCATCGCATTACAGTGAATCTCTTGTGCCGCTGGGACACGACAGTCTCTAAATTTTAGCTTCCTAGCACAATTTGAAAAATTAAAAAAATAAATAATTGTTTATTTTTCTTTATACATATTACACTCATACATGTTTATGTCCATAAAGTATCAAATATTACTTCTTTGTAATATGACGTCATTTTGTCATGATGTATTATTACATACTCGCTTGCACGATATAAAACGTGAACTAACAATATTTTTGATGTTTATATTAGATTTTCGTCAAGGTCAAAATTTAATGGAGCATTAGGAAAGAGTATATGTGACACATATACAGTATATTACTGTAGTATTTTCATTTTTCGTAGTAATAAAGTTTTAAGATTATTTATATTTAACCTGTTTCGGACCAAATAACTTTCAAAATTTCCAAAATATTTGTTTTGATTTTTAACTTTAATAAAAAAATAATATAAATCTTTAAAATTACTACAAAACCATTACTATAAAATCAAAAAGATCAAACAATCAAAAATTTTAATTTGACGAAGTATACATTACCGCGCCTATTTACACAATATTGACTGACGTTCATTGGCCAAATTGGTTAATTTAACAAGTATTTCAACAGAGGGTCTACCCGTGTGGAGTAGAGGGTCGCTACGGCACGTGGCAAGTGGGGTGAACCGAAATTAGCTTCGAGTGAAACGTTTAGTGTGAAACACAATGAAGTGAGGTGAGAAATGCATATTGCAGCCCATTTCTGTTTTAGCGGTCGAATAAGAGCTCTTGTGTCGTAAAGTTGTATTATTATAATTACTTTTTTTTAGTTAAAAAGAGCAATTGTTTATTTTAAGACTTTAAACAGCAATAAGGATTTTAATTACGTAAAAAAAAATATAATTATTTTTGTTTATAATTTTGCATGACAAATTATTTAAATCTCCTTACGTAAAATGGTAATTATTTTTTCGATTTCCATTAATTCGCAAAAAAAAACTGCATTTTTAACTGGCTAACGAAAACTATACATATAACTGTACTATAACTGAAGAGAAAATATAAGAAACATAGATTATTCTTAACCCGAGTTAAACTAAAAGTTCGAAAACTGCGTCGTTATTACAAATCCAAGGAATACATTTACGCACGATACTAAAAATAACCGTTTGCGCAACAGAATGTTTAACGCTTTTAAAATTATCCAAGCGTTATTAGTATAAAAAAATATAATCGTCTTATATGTTAGGCAAAAGATAGTAATAAAGAAATATAATCCAATTAAAAACTTCTAAGCATTCCTTAGAGGAAATACGCAAACGCATAAGGCTTCATTGTGCTAACATATATAGGTATTAGGTATGTTATGTGTATAATGCAAAATACATTCGGCTATCCTTCTAAGTTCGAATTCAAAGTAAAAGTTAAAAGTCGCTAAGTATTTCTATCTAGATATTAAATAAAATATCTTACTATTTTATAAAAACGTTATGTTTTAGTTACCAAAATTTAGTGTTAATTATATTTTTTTTTTATAAGAACGAGAAACATCTATTTAAAAACGTATAAAAATTTTAACGTAGCGGGAGTCGAAACCCGAAAGAGAACCACTAGAACGGCCAATTCCTAGATTTGCCAATACTAACGTTCCTTTTTAAAAGAAACTTTAGTATTAGAAATTGAAACATTTTTAAACAAAGACTATTTGTTTATAAAAACGACATAACTAGACGAAGTTAAAGCCTAAACACTATGTATTTTATACAGAAATACATAAGACATTTAACTGACATTTAGTACAAAATTGATTAATAGCCTTTGAACACCGCACAGAGCCAATCACGCGTAACATCCGACTCGTAAGGCTAAATATAAATCCATACGTAATACAATCGATAACTAAACAAAAGGTGCGAAGGGTGGATGAACTTCAAAAAAAACCTTCCCTACAGTATGTAGCCGCACCCGAATTCCGACATTAGGGCCTAGGGGTAGGTAGATGATTCATACATCGTGATCTCATTCGATTCGGCAGGGAAGCACAGCTGGCTGATTTTTTTTTTGTATTTTTGCTCAAATCAATGAGATACCGTACAAACGATTTGCTGTTGTAACGATTTAGATAAATATCAGTTTCTTTAATATGAGATTCCTTTTTTAATATTAATGTTAAACCTTTGGGAATGACATCTGTAAAACTTTTTTCGAACAATTGATGATAATGGAAGGTTTTATATTTGAAGTAAATCTTTCAATTTAAATTTGTGGGAAAACTTTTATTTTAATTTCACGATTTATCTAATTAATAACAGGGTAGGCAGAGAACCTGGTAGCGTTAGGATCATGCGTCTTGAATGACGGAATTCAACGTCGCAGTTTTGACTCCCGACTTCGAGCGGGGATCGAACCCACAACCATCGCGTTTACAATCAGACAATGATTTAAATTAATGTAATTTCATTTAGTAGGTAATATTACAATAGTAAAACCGACAAGTACATGTAACGTCAATGTACAATGATACAGGACAGACGGTAATTCATTCCAATAGCAACTAAATATAGGAAGGATATAACCTTTTGGGCAGCTTTTAAAACAGTTGAATTAGAAGTGACAGTTATTGTATGGTTAGACGCTGTTAGACCAATAAAAACCGACAATGACCATTTAAAATGACATTAAGGGCAAAGGAAATATTTTTCATCATATTTAATTTGAGTTTGAGTAATAGTTTTTATGTAGAAATAGTTACTAATTTATTTAAGTAGTGTTGTCATCTACAGAACTTATGATTATTTAAAATATATTATTAAAACCGATGATTGATGGCTTAAAGTTTGTTTCCACGACCGTACCGGAACATCTTTCTAATTTCTTTCTAAGACATAAGAGTGGTAGGGTCGTATCTTAAATTTATAATTATATTAATCTCTACAAAATTTTAATATAAAATGAATATTTCCTTAAGAGGTTAATTAATGAATAAATAGTTTATTAATAAATTAACATTTATTGAGTTTAGTCGTTACAACTCACATACTGTATAGTAAACTACTCCGATAAACTGTTTTAATAATAAAGCTTTGTGTGACTCACAAACTGTTTGTCAGCGTCATTTCTATGAATAACCAAATAACATGTGTTACATGAAACTAATAAAATTAGTTTTTTTTTAATTAATAATGTGAAAAGTCAAAGCTACATTGTTTTTGTATCATAATAATAATATTTATTTCATTCTTTATTTGAAAGAGAAGCACGTACGGTAAATGTATTTTACTTGACTAGTATTGGCACAGAAAATAAATTATAAATTGTTGAAGACTACATAAAAACGTTATCCAAACAAAAGAATACGTATTATCAGGCCGATCACGTGAATATGGAAATTCTAAAAAAAATCACAACACAAAAATTATTTGACACTAAAATTAGGATTAATTTACAAAAAAATGTTTAAGTTGTTTTCATATATCATATATTAAAATAAAAAAAACAATACTCACATTGCACATTAATAAAGACATCCTTGTAGACATAGCCGTTGGAATTGGTCGCGTTGCACCCATAATTTCCCGTATCTTTCTTCACCAAGTCCGTTATAACGATGGAATTCGGCGAAACTTGGCGTCGTGGGTTAAACTCCGCTTGCTCTATGGGCTTTCCGTTGTGCACCCACGATATTTGAGGCTCGGGCGTACCTTCCGCCCTACAATTTATGACTGCTGTTTCTCCTTCCGCTAAGTTTTGGAATTGGGGCTCTTCTATGAAGAACGGTGCAGCTGAAAAACAACAAAATATTTATTATAAATAATGCATATTTTTTTGTTTGTTTTTTTTGGGTGTTTTAATGGTACCTTTTTTAATAAATGAGATAACGAAATCAAATAAAAAATTATAAATATTTATAGCTGTACACGTGTGTAACTGCCTTAATATATATTTTTTTCATTATTTGCATATACTCTTAAAATACAACAACTCAAAAAGATTTCAGAGAAATTAAAAAAGACTAAATAATAACATTTTGTCTTCAATTGTAAAATCAACACATATGTAATTCTAAAAGTGGATGATACGTTACGAGATTTATAACCGAGGGTTCCGCATACAATTCTTTTTTAACGATTTCGCAAATACACACAGGAGTAACAAGTATAAAAAGCGATATTTATAATCCGCTCGAGGGTGCTTTCTATCGGCGTAACGAATGAGACCATAAAATAAGGGGCGAGGGCAACATAACATACAAAAAAATATAGCGATTTCTAGTTGAAAAAGTCCCAAAAAAAAAACCGTTTTCTGCGCTATTTCATATTGTTCTTACACGTTTTAAGTTAAATGTTAGAATGGAGCCATTGTAACGTGGTCCCCTCGTACCGTGATCGCGTGTTAGACTCGTGCATGCGAAGCCCGAAACAATGCCCGTGACACCTTAATGTTGAAAAGATTTTCTCGTTAATTATTTTCCCCCATTTTTAAAAAAGAACGTTTGAGTGAGTAAACATCATAAATCTGGTTTTTCCAACCCGTAAGTGTTTATACGGAGGGATAAAGGCACCCTAAAATACTTGGTGCATTAACTTTTAATCTTATCTATAGCTAGCTTTTTACTGCGGCTTCGTGTCTGAGGTGAAATGTAAGTAATTGTGAGTTGGGTATGACACATTTCAAAGCATTCCACGTTAAGTGGACCAACGAACAAATGGCAACGGTAGTTCCTGAGATTTACTCTTTAAACCAAACGTACTGTTCAGCTTTATAATATTAGTATAGATTTCCATATAATAATCGAATTTCCTTCGGTTGTACCGTTCAGTAAAATTTATCAAATAAACAAGAAACGGCATCAGGCGCGGTGTCGTAAAATTTGAGTCGAGCATCATTATTCTGACAATACTAACTTAATTTAATAACTAAGACTATGATGTCATCGCATATTACATATTATTATTAGCACGGCATACTTGTTCTTCATCACTCAACACGTAATGCCTCCAGAATTCGGCGGAAAGTGGAAAACGGAGTGTCTTAACACTAGGTTCCCTTTACCTACCCCATTGTGTGCGGAATACGGCTTGTAGCTGATTTATTTATTTATTTTTAAACTTGTTTTTGAACTTTTTATTTTCATTTAGCATGAAATAAACAATGAAGTAGAGTTATTTTTATTTTATAATTTTTTACAACATATTTATATTGGTATAAATAAATAATCATCTAATCGTAATGTCGCCTTAGTCTTATGTAAAACATTTTTTTTGTGGGATATTAATCTGTTTCCACTCACATATATTAAAAACATAGTGTGTTGAGTGACCGAATATGATCGAGAAACCGACAATATTTCAATACCCCATCCATAACTGAGAATCGAACCAACAACCACCGCAGGCATCCACTACAACTTCTCAACAATGATATCATTTCCATTGTTTATTTATCCCACTAATGCATAACACTTTGTAATCCGTCAGTTGCGTGCACGTTACGGAGCTATTCGCGTGACACAATTACAGCGGCGTGGTGGCGCGTAACTGTACGTACGTGTATACCAGACAATCGATATAATACTAAAATCAGCTTCACGCTGTATCCCGCGCACAGCGGGGTAGGCAGAGGGAATCTAGTGTTGAAACACTCCGTTCCTCACAGGTATAATACTATATTGTATATATTATGAGATGTGCTCTCTGGGACCGGGAGTAAGGTAAGCACGTAACTAAAATTGTACATCGGTAATTGAAGAGAACGGTGCGAAGTTATCTAGTAGACAACGGGTTCTTCTCTCATTGCAAAAGAATCTCATTCATATTTAAACAGTTTACATCCTATTCCATGTTTTTCAATGCATTATTACAATGAGTATCAAGCACATAATGTTTCTATTCGAAAATCGAAAAACTAAGTAGTCCCTACAAAACCTTTTCGCAATCTATTCATTTATAACAAATAGGTACCTACTGTTTCAAAGTCTGCTTGACTTTGAAACAGTAGGTACCTATTTGTTACGTATATACGTGTATACGAAAAAAACAAACAATATTTCGCACAGGCAACTAAAAAGGGCGGCGCGTTTATTAAATCATCAAATACGACCGGAACGCCATAATTCGATCGCACAGAAATGCCGATGTCCTTTGTCCGAAATATTCCGCCCTTATAAGGTCGTCTGTGTACCCAATTGGATGTATTAGAGTAGGACTTCCGGGCCGCTATTACAACTGAATTACTGGAGGCGTTTATGATATAGAGCAATCATGTGACTTTGAATATATCATCAGGTTTGTAGATATCACTTCGTTAAGTGTTTCGCTTATCTTAAGAATTGAATTTATTTTTAGTAATGCCTTAAGCCAAGAATATCAGTCTAAATTAATTAAAAAAAAAAAATAAATTAGCTTCACGCTGTAATCCCGCACACAGCAGGGTAGGCAGAGGGAACCTAGTCTTAAGACACTCCGTTCCCCACTTTCTGGCGAATTCTGGAGGCATTGCGTGTTGAGTGGCAGGACTCAACGCCGCGCTTAACCTCGACACCAGAGCGAAGAAATGGAAATATAAATTTAAGTAAATATTTCATCTCCTCGAGTGGGGATCGAACCCACAACCAGTCGGTTTTGCAGTCACACCTCGTGCCGCTGCGCCACGACCGGCCTCAATTAGTAATTAGTAATTAAATTAATTTAAATTAACAATAAACTTCTCATTGCATTGTAATTACGTCTCACATCCTAAAAATAAAAAAAAACCGTTAAGTATTGACAGACATTGAATAACTGAGACAATCTTTTACTCCATCTTCTAAAAAAATATTTCAAGTAGTCACTACAAAAAAAAAGTAACAAATAATATGCTTTCCCGACGACGCGACGGAGAGCGCGCACAAACGTAATTACACGAGCAGTCTGCCCTTTCATTTGTAAGGTGGCCGTAATCAGACTAGGTATATTATGATCGTATAAATAGGCGGTCATAGAGCTGGCACAGCGACGCTCGAGCATCACGCCCTAGTCGTCGGCTGAACATGAAAGCTGCACGCGAAATAAATAACCCCGTTATACGTTACTATATTCACGAGGACGGAAATTTTAAAAGGGCACTTGTTCAGGGTTGCTTGGTCGCGAGATTTTTTTTTAAAGTTGAGAATATTTTTCAGCGTTGAAATACAACTCAAGATTATCCATGACCGATTTTCTATGGCGTCTGCTCGGCGTAGGTCGTTTAATCTACGTTACGTTAGCGGTTAGGCAATTTAGATGTTGATTACTGTATGTGATTAATAAGTTTAGATATAAAAAATATTTATTATGTTATTAAATTGGGTTCCTAATATTATTATTTTTTCTATTTTTTAAAGACTTTTATATTGTATTATAACATGCCCAATATCTTGTAAATTATCAAAACGTATCCCCATACCCCCGGATACTATAAACTAATTTATTAATTTGTGCTTGGGGCATTTGTGATAACTGTAAATAGTAAAACTTTAAATAAAATGAGTTTAATAGGAACGTTAAATAAACGATATTTTCTATTTAATTATATTTTTTACTAATCCTGACAGAGTGCAACTCTGTCTGTTTTGTAATATTTATATTATGTCTATAAGCGAAATAAAATATTATATTTGTTTTAACTTACTAATGAAATCATTTAAATTTAAATAGAAAACAAATAAAATATAATGTCAACTCCAAAAATTATAACTAAAACTTCCTAGTGTAATATAGCAAAGTTTCCAAGTTTGCAGGAAAGGCATCATCACAGAAGAGTATATACGTAAAGTTCACAAGAAATCCACGATAGATATATATTATTCCGCCATTACTCACTACACATGTTGAACAATGCAAATTGTTATCCAACTTGCCCTCAACTGCGAATATGAAGTACGTCTGAGTGTCTTAAGTTCTAACCCTGAAACTTTCCACTTCGTAACTATCGCAAATAGACCTTGCTAGATGAAAATTCATGTCACTATTTTTATACCCTCACGCTGTATACCGTGCATAGCGAGGTAGGCAGAGGGAACCTGGTGGCAAGGCACTACACACACATCTTGGGTGGGTCCCGTCGATCGCGTTACACCTGTATATTGATTGGCGGCATTCAAAGCCGTGCTTTTTCGTACATATATATAGATAGCTGAGCAGACAGAACCTAGTGTCAAATCACTCCGTTCTCCACTTTCCGCTCGAGTTCAAGACATTGTGTTTTGAGCGGCGAAGTTCAACGGCTCGATTCGTCTGGCCAAAGCAAAGATATAAAAAACATATTTTCATCACTATTTTAATATTTTGCAGCATTTTATTACGTTGTTTTTTAGGTATTACAAATACTATTATAATATTTACTTCTATGATAAAAGTTTACTTTACTCAAAAACATTTATTTTCCACTGTCGTCTTCCGTATATCTATAGGCTTAAAAGCTCCATATACACAAGTTAAATTCCATGAACATAAAGTACTTTAGAGCTTTCCGAGCTCCCTATTGTTCAGGACGCCTAACTTTCACACTGCAACTTTGGCTATAAGCTGCTTGAATCGATGTTGAAATTGAATGAAAGATTAATTAAAAAGAGATTTTGCATTTCGCATTAATCATTATAAAATAAAGATATCATATTAAATTCATTTAACGAATATTTGTATCGCACATAATCAAGCAGTCCACTGTTATAGCCATGGGAACGTGAGTTCAAATCAAAGTTCTATTGTAGTCGTTACTTATGACGATATCTAGTTTTAGGGTTCTATATCTTAAAAGGAAAAAAAACTAAACTTTGTTGCCCGTCCTTCAAGACCATTCATTTATCACGAAATCGCAGGGGGGTATCAAACTCAAATTCATATCAAATATTCAAGTGTACTGTAGACCTCCGAAGCACAGAAAAAGTCCAGGTAAGTCAACGCAATAAAAACATAAGAGAATTTTATGCATCGTCTTTGCTGCATTTTGTATGAAATTCGCCACGGACTTATAGGATATTTCCGGGACCTATAAATAAACCAAAAAAAAAATATATAGGTATTTCATAGAAAAGTTAAAACTTATATTTGTAGTTCATTTCATACAAAATGAGTGCATATTATTTAAGTTTGTCAACTTTTATAAGTCAGACGTCTCTTTGATCTACAATCTTGAATTGGATACGAAACTCTCGGTATGATGCCCTTTTTTTATTTATCTTAATCCTACCACGTACATAATACACCACCACAAACGATGCATTCATAATAACATACCCTTCTTTAAATTACATACGATTTGAATTGGGAATGGGATTGAATAGGGAAATACTATATATAAAAATTAGATTTTAACACGGTAACTTTATACATATTTTCACAAATCTAATCAACACGACTCACCACAACAATAATTAAAAGCAGAAAATCAACTCACCTTCAACATTAAGCTTTATAGAATAAGTTTCAGCTGTACCGACGCCATTGCTGACCTCGCAAGTGTACGTCCCCTGGTCCTCGTAGCCCGTGCGCTTTATCACTAGAGTCTTGCCGTAGTTGTCTTGTGTCACTCGTTGCGATGATATTATAGGTTGGCCGTCTTTGAGCCACACTACCTGTGGTAATGGCCTGTTGAAAAAGGTTTAAGTTTATAGTAGTTATAAATAGATGTATTATTGTATAAATAATTCAACATTAAAATTTAATATAATATCTAGTGTTAAAAGTAAAAAACATATATACAAAATTACATTAATTTAAATATTCTTTATGTTATTTTTAAACGATATTTTTATTCCGTATTTTAGTTAATGTTTAAACATGTTCATGAAAAAAAGATACATTCATCCTTAATCTTTATAAATACAGGAAATAAATAACCATAATAAAAAAAGCAAATGAAAGAGATACTTAAACTATAATCTGACGAAACTAATTGCAACAAAAAAAAAATTATATTAATATTGAAAAAGATATCTGCATACATTTCTATAAGGACTCCTCAACTATAATTACATACCAGTGTTCTAACTACTTTCAATAATTGTAGTTGAAACAATCTTTCATTTCTTTCATTTTTCAGTACTGAAAATTATACATTTTAATTTTTAACCCAGTATGCTTTTAGTATCTATAGATAAACCATTTTTTTAACCTGAAGTAAATCGATATTTTTTTCTGATATTTATTTTATTCGAGTGTACATATAATAGCTTCACATTATATCTTAAGGCAGAGGGAACCTAGTGTTCAGACACTACGTTCCCCACTGTCTGTCTGATTTCCGAAACAATAAATAGCGTAACTCAACGCCGCGATTTTTCTTCTTGTCAGAACGAGGGAAAAAAAAGAACGAGAAAAATATCAAATATTTAATTCCCTGGTAGAATCGAACACACAACCGACGCGTTTACAGTTCTATGCTGCGCCCTTGTGTATAATATTTTAAAAACGTAAATAAAAAATTGACGTAGCGATTTCGAACCCGTCTTTTCGATTTCATCTAAGTAAAAGGTGAATTATTTATAAAATACTAATTGTATTTACACTCTACTATCAAAAGCAAAATTCTAGAACAAACAGATAAACAAATAACCACATTCACATGATACATAAAATTAAAATAAATAACAATAGGACGTGGTCTAGATTGTGCTATCCAAGGTTTATTAGCCGCAGGAACCTAAATGATTGTATACATATATTAAAAACAATCACAGTCCAGTTACTAATGACGCACGCAATAGGCGCCAGTAATGATTAATTATTTTAATTATTTTCATTTCCATGCTCTGGTGCACTAAACGCAGTGTTGAATGCTGCACACACCACTTATCGTCTCGAAAAATGGATAAAAAGTGGGGAACGGAGTGTCTCAACACTACGGTTACCTCTGCTATCCTTCTTATGCGGGTAAACTATAAAAACAGTCCAGTCCACTAATGACGCATGCAATAGGCGCCAGTAGTCAGTCGAGTTGAATCATTGAATTTCATAATTACAAGATCTGCATTGCAAATATAAAGGACAAGTGTCCTAAAAGGCGACCCACTTGGCAATCGCTGCACCCTATAAAGCCAAAAGAATTGTTGAAAAATATATTATAATGCCATTGCCCCATTTTGTTAAGTAGTTCAAGTATTACGCTACGATGTATGGAGAAGATTAATGTATCCTTTTTAATTAGGTTTTTATACTGGAACCGTACTTCTGCTTTATATTGTTAGTTTTTAATAAGAATGAAAATGAAAAAAGAATATTGACATTTCATTATGCAGTATAGACAATGTAAATTTGTAATGTCATATTGAATTAAAAATCATGCGGGTATCAATCATCGTTCTAAAGAAAGAAAAAAAAGCTACTCACGTTCCGCCATAAATACAGTAGAGCTCGACTTTCTTGCCTCTCCATGCTTTCTCCACCCTCCTTGAAGTATACTGTTTCGTCGGCGCGTGTTTGTTGGAGGCGGCCGACGTACCCGCTTGTTGTACTAACAGATACACCTTATTGCCCAATTTATACTCGTTTCGGAATACGGATTTCGCTGCGCAAGTGTACGCGT
The DNA here is from genome assembly GCA_013403705.1 of Heliconius hermathena. Lineage (NCBI taxonomy): Eukaryota > Metazoa > Arthropoda > Insecta > Lepidoptera > Nymphalidae > Heliconius > Heliconius hermathena. The sequence goes on from JAAIXJ010000078.1 coordinate 223,532, forward strand.
AGTCAACGCTTGCGTCGAATCGGGTCACGTTGGAGAACCAGAGATTACCCTCGGGGTCTAACGTCATGCGAGAATTGTTGATCGTTTTGAGCTGCCCTTGCTCGCCTTGTAACATCCAATATACATTAGGACTTGGGTGACCGTCAGGTGGGGAACAGGTCAGCTTGAAGGGCTCACCCTCATGCGCAGTCATCGATACTTGAGAGCCATCAGTCTCTTTGAACGAGTTCAATTCGGCTTTTCTTACGAAAACAGAATTGGACGTAGCCGTTCCCCATTCATTATAGGCGAAGCATTGGTACTGTCCGAGGTCCTCGTCGCGGGGTTTGCTTACGACGAGCGTACCACGGCCAGGCTGCTGCGAGATTCGATTATCGTAACTCGTGTATTCGAAGGGCTTGCCGTTCTTGATCCACCTGTACCTATAGACAAAAATAACCGGTTAAATATGACGTAATAGAACTACGTGTTTATAATAATCGTGGGGTTATGTACTCCAAACCTGATTCAGTAAATTGTTGCTTGCAACTAGTGGACTTTTTGTTGTTATTGTAATTTAAGTAAGTCTAAAGAATTTCTTAATGTTATGTACCTATATATTTAAATGATTTAAATGTAATAACGTAGATATTGAATATTTAAATATTTTATACAATATTTTTAACATTTTTAAAGTCTAGAAAACGTATAAAAATTTAAACGTAGCGGGACTCGAACCCGCGTCTCCTGGAAACCGACCAGGCGTTCTGACCACTAAGCCATACGTTCTAAATAAGTATTTTATACAATAGTTTTAACAATTAAGTATAATTAATATATTTTATATAATAAAATAAATATAAAAATAAAAAAATCTTACACGGCACATTTCTCAGTCTTTCGGTCGGTCCTTATTCATATTTGACATTATTGATTTCTGAATCGTAGCGGGACTCGAACCCGCGCCTCCTGAAAAGCGACCAGGAGGCGCGGGTTCGAGTCCCGCTACGTTCAAATTTTTACACGTTTTCTAAATAAGTATTTTTCTTTCTTAAGTGTGGATTAACACTTTAAAAAAAAATGGTAAAAATAAAAGTTAATTTTCAAATTTAATAAATTTTCTCGACATAACCTATATTAAATATTTTTTCCTTCATTGTTCTAGCTGTTTACAACAAATGTTCAAAATACGAATAATTCACACTTGACCTTAGCTTATAATATTTAAGGTATGAGCAAATAAAACACAATTAACGGTGACATAATATTTCCGATGGCCGCCACTCGAGATGGCTACGCTGAGTCAAGAGGACTGATTCATGAATAATTTATTAGGAATCGTAGCGCAGTGTACGAACCTCTCGTGCCACATATAGGCGCTTTGTGTTGGATTGAAAACTTTAAAAGTTTATAGCGTAAGTTTAATAGCGGCTTTGGGGAACAATGGAACGATTGTGTTAAATAAATAAATGATTATAGCTGGAGTGTGTAACTGATATACCAAATATTTTTTAAAATATTATTTAATAAATAATACCTAGGCTCGTGATGTGTCTAGAAGTTAGAACCGTTTATAATTGTGATCGTGAATGACCCAAAATCTTTTAGAGATTCCGAGGTTCAGTGTTAAGAAAGTTATATTTGCAACCTATGAGTTTTATATAATGCCATCAGAAGGTTATTTAGATAACTTATCACTTACCATCAAGTGACCCGAACGCTCGTTTGCCTTGTCTTTTCCATAAAAAAAAACTGGAAACTCGACAATATTACTTTGTCATAACTTGAAGCTCTTCCAAAGAAAAGCCAAGAGCCCATCCTATCTTTCTCTCCAGGACATAAAATAGCACCACACACCCGTATGAGACGGGCGGACACTACTACATACACCGGAGCTGGGACATAAAATAGCATCACACACCTACTAATCGTATACCAAGTCATAGAAAATGCTATACAATATGTCAACCACCAACGCCAAACAAGTATAGCTTACGTACCGCGAGCGTACTGCGAGACGGCATCAGCCACGACATAGTTAATGTCGCTATAACAGTTCGCGTAAGCCCATGATGTCAGCCTCCGCGACGTCAGCAGCAACACTCAATATTATAATATTGGTCAAAGATCATTTTGATCCACAATGTGTCGCTCCTACATATACATTACCCTTATAAGAAATTCGATCCTAAAAGATCGTGCCGTTATACTTCAATATTACACAATTTAAATATGAACATTCTTTGTATTAAATGTTTATTCAATTAAAACCCTTTGCTTTAGTTAAAAAAGGATACAACGGACAACCTACATCCAAGTCAAAAACTGGAGGAATTAAAAAAAATATAATACATATAATACATAATATATGTAGAGAACCGACTGTCTTAAGATTAAGTTTCCGCTGCCTACATTGCAATGCGAGGAATAAAGCGTGAAGTTAAAAAAAAACACGTAATATATAACTGTATGTTTATTCATGACCCCATATTTGTTACTGAATCAAAATAGTTCAAGGCTTAGTTTCAAAGACCCGTTCAGGATAGAGCATATTAAAGATATCAAATCATCCTTTAACTAATTCATACCATTAATCTAGCATATCCTGAGGTGTCATTATAGAATTTTGTTGAGTTGTTTATGAGAGAGAATCTAGTGTTAAGATACTCCGTTCTTAATTTTTGCTGAATTTAGGAGTTTTTGCGTGTTGAGTGGCGGAACTCAACGCCGCGATTTGCCTCAACACCAGAACGAAGAAGTGAAAATATATATTAAAATAAATATTTTTTTTCTTCGAGTAGATTGAACCCACAACCAATCGCGTCTACAGTCACACACTTAGTACATAATAAGAAATAATGTAAAGTCGTAAACATATGTAGGTGTCCATATGTCGTCAATACATAAAAACCTTCTCAAGTGTTTGTCTTGGGACTATGGCGGAATCTATAAACACTGTTGCAATTTAATCCTCCCTTCGAATTCGTATTGTCTTCCACTCAACAAAACTCGTTACGGCGAAGTACGTGCAAATAGTCCTTCTGTAGGGGAACTAACTATGAAGAAGAGAACTTGAGCGAAGGAGGCATTTCAACATCGGGAGAGGTAAGGATTCTTGGGCGAATCTTCCGAATCATGAATTTCTAAGTCACGAGGGGAGTTGGATTGGTGTTTGTACGGTGAAACAAACTTTCGGCACAACTACCTTTCAAGTAACGGTGGCCCTTTCTTTATACATAAGAACATATCATAAACATGTCATACGTTTATAAGTTTATGAGATCTCAAATCAAACATGAAAACTAATTTTCAAAATTGAATTTATTCCAATATAGGATTAATTCAAATAATTTAAACGATATAAAATGTATGGTTTCCTAACGCAAAAATTATACAAAATATGAAAAAAAATGTTTACAATATATTAGTATTTTTTCTTTACATACATTTTCTATATATACTTTTAAAGTGTCCTCATCAACCGCTAGAAATAGCAAGACAAATTATTCCTAATCTATATTGAAAACGTGTTTTATCAATGCATCCATCGAACAATCGTGAGCATTCATTTAAATGTAAATATCACTTATACTTAAGTGATATTTATATTTATAAAGTTTATTTAAAAATATGAAGTTGTTAGATTTCAAGTCGTATAAACTGTGGATTATTGTCAACTAGCATCACTTTAAGTAACACATAGTTTTAAGCAATTTCCTTAAGGGCCTCATCCCATTTTTGCAAAAACAGACAGCATTTCTATAATAACAGAAATAGTATTATTAACTTTGTACATGTTTTTTGCTTATAGGTGTATGTAAGCACTACTTATTTTTTTTAGCTTCAGGCTGTATTAGCAGGGTAGGCAGAGGGAACCTGAAAACAAAGTGTTAAGATATTCCATTCCCATTAAGACGAAGAGAAGACGTATAATAAACAAAGCCAACAAATAAGATAAAACAATGTTTGCACAAGTCAAAAACAAAAATGTTAACTGTTCTACCTGGACTTGGTGCGAATACAAGAAAAAGCTCCAAAGGAAGTAGGCCAAAAACTGATTAAGTGTTTACTACTGCGCCCTACATTTCGCGAGAGCCTGTTGACATATTTGTTGAGAATTCCGCCGTTACCTTTGTTTTTCCATTTTAGGTAAATGGAAAAACAATAATACCTTCTATATTTCACGCATCTATTTTTTTTTGCCTCAGGAAATATTCCGCATATAATAAGTACTGTAAGGACAGAGAACATTTTTTAGCATCAAAAAACTCTTTTATAAATACACCGCCCGAAAGAGGACTAGAGCAAGTCAACGCTTGATCTTAGCAGTCCATAACACCCACTTAAACCTCACGGTGCTCCTCCTCGACCACCACTGCCTAGGCTGATCTAGGAACGCCCATCCATTTTCGAAAAACATCATTGTTAGAAGATAAAATTTCGATGTTTTAACATCCATGTTGTTTTTAATACAACATAAAACATCGTAATATCGATGTCGGCAGAGACTCATAATCGAAATTTAGTCGGGTACCCGTGCTTTCAAAATTATTATAATATTTTAACAGTCGATTGACAAAAAGTATTCGGACATCATTTATAATGTTTTTTTTACGCCCATCAAAACATTATTTTATATTTTTAATAACTTTTGATTTTTGTTTCAATTAAAATATCGTGTGATATAAATTGTTTTATTTATTGATGACGATATGCGCAAAAAAATATCGATGTTGGTTGACATCGATGTTTTTCTTTCGATTTTTATCGAATATCGGTGCTTTAACTTCCATGTTGACATCGATTTTTTTTTAACATTGGACATCCATAGGCTAAAGGATTCTTCGTTAGCCCCGGCGGATGCAATGGGAACCTAGTCAAGTCAAGACACACACTCCATAATGCAACCATACTAGACATTCAGCTACAAAACAACACGCCCGTCCATGACAGTGTCACTTAATATAAATAAAACCGCCGCGCCGTACTTATAACATATATAGATAACATTTTTTTGCTTCACGCTGTATCCTGCACATAGCAGGATAGGGAGAGGGAACCTAGGAAGCTAGTGTTAAGACATTCCGTTCCTATTGACACACTTCCGTCTCCCACTGGCCGAAAAATCTGGAGGCATTGCGTGTTGAGCGATAGAAGTGAACCGCGCTTTGACTGGTAACATTTACCATACATATATGTATAACGGTATGGTTCTTTGATTATGACGTTACGAGCGTGCCAGTTGAGAAAATATGTATAATATAAACTTAATAAAATAAATTATTTCGTAGTATCGCATTTTAACCTTATAAATAGCATTAACGTGAAAAAAAAAACAGGATTTATATAAAAAAATAATTAAATAAACATATAAAGATATATTCAAATGTATACACGCCTAGCTATTACACAGTGAAATTAGCAATGCTAGTCACATACAGTACACGCGACGCTATGTTTAATTAACTAATGTATGAATTCATGCGCCCCACTAACCCAGAAGGCAAAGGATTGTAAGCTCTGCTGTTCTAATTATTTTTTATAATATTAAAGATATTACTTGGTAAAACAATAACATTTAAATAAATAAAAGTAACAAGTGTGAATATATATATTTAATAACCACAAAGTCATGTTAACAGGTTTTTATTCTCCTTTTCGCTCATTTAGAGTACATTTAGCAAAACCTTTCAATAAAATTCAATTTTTATTAAGTTTACGCTTTATAGCTATAGCACGGTAGAGGTATTCGAATTCACAAACATGGGATTTACAGACAGACGCTACTCTCTTGAACCACGATGACTAATAATATAATATTTTAAATATAAACATTTTGCCAATGGAAATCAAATCTACAACTATCGAATGCACACGATACACTGTACACGGTCTTAGAAAAACTTCACTATAGTCCTTGAGTGAGTTTATCAGGTCTATTGTAATACACGCAACTATAGTGCATAGCACAATACTAGAGGTATATAATACAATACAAGCAAAGGTGCAGGATGCGTCCACTTTGGCAGCAGCGCGCGGAAACCGGGTAGCGATGTAGCGTCGTAAGAGCATTCGTTTCTGTCTGTTTCTATTTAGTATACATTACACAAGTCAACAAAAAAATTTTTTTTTTTCGAGTCTGTTATTTAGTGATTATTTTCTGATTATATAAATCGAAAAGTAAACAGGAACTCCATTATAATAAATAAAGTTTGCTTTTGTACTTAATATAATGAAAACTAAATATACGGTGGTTTTACACATTTTTTTAAAACCCGTTGCATTTATGATCCAAGAGAGGGGTGAGCTTAAAAGCTGTTCTTCTTCATAATGGGAATAAATTTCCATCACTTCCTCTGGCTCATTCTGTAATGCTCAAAGAAAATTACGAAAGCGTTAAAATGGTTCTTCAAGTTTTAAAATATGAACAGTACGCCTGGCCCGTCATAGGGGATTTCAAAATGGTTGGTTTTCTGGTGGGAATGCAAGGGGGATACACTAAATATCCGTGTTACCTTTGCTTATGGGACAGTAGAGCCGATACACTTCACTACCAGCAGCATTCATGGCCTCAACGGAGCGAGTTTCAAATCGGACAACATAATGTAAAAAATAAACCAATTGTAGAGCCTGATCGTATTTTAATGCCTCCACTGCACATAAAATTAGGACTCATGAAGCAATTCGTAAAGGCTCTTCGTCAAGACTCCGAAGCCTTTCAATATTTAAAATCATTTTTCCCAAAACTGTCAGAGGCTAAAATTAAAGCTGGTATTTTCGTCGGTCCACAAATAAAGAAAATAATGGCGAGTGAACATTTTCTTCAGCTCCTGAGTACGCATGAAAAACAAGCGTGGCTCAGCCTTAAAGCAGTCATTCATGGCTTCCTTGGTAACATGAAGGCCGAGAATTATGAAGAGCTTATTTCTAATATGCTTGACAGCTTTAAAGTCATGGGTTGCAGAATGTCACTCAAAGTGCACATGTTACATGCGCACTTAGATAAATTCAAAGATAACTTGGGTGAATATTCAGAAGAGCAAGGGGAACGCTTCCACCAGGATATAATGAGCTTTGAACAAAGATATCAAGGACAATATAATGAGAACATGATGGGTGACTACATTTGGGTGCTCATACGAGAAAGTTCTGACGATTATATTAGAAAGACTAAAAGTATTCATTTTTAAAGCTTTTTTTGTATAATTTTTTTGTATTTTCATGTTTATTTGTGCTGTCTTTTATAATAAAAATTAATTAAAATATATAATTCATAACTTGTTTTAATTTTAAATATGATTGAGATTGAAAAATAGACCTTTTCCATAAATGTTGAAATTTCGTTCTGGTATCTACAAAAGCAAACTTTATTAGATAAAAATATTTTTTCTTTCTTTAGTTTGGCATAAGTAATCAGAATCAGAGGTACAGAACTCAGACTCAAAAATCGTGTTGACCTGTGTTATACACATACATAGTCTATACATAGAAAAAAAATTAAGTGTGTTTCTGTAATTTCAACATAACTATTTTTTTTAAGTGCATATAGATATTAACACGTGCATATAGATTTTATTAAAAATCACAAAACAAAGGATTTACAATTTTTTGTCCGGATGCCAGTCTTTCTGTTTATCCGAGCTAATCTATAGAAAAGTTGAATCAATTTAAAGCTAAGCATTTTTTTTAACAAATCGCTCATCGTCATCATCACAACCGCCTTTCAGCCTACTGTTGGGCATAGGCCTCCCTCAAGCATCTCAACGCCGATCAATATCCTGGTGGAGAGCCTGCCTACCGAGAGTCGTCTGGTTCTCGGCCGCCGTTCGACAACATTTCCGCCCCAACAGCTATTAGTTCACCGTGCCATGTGTCCCGCGTTTTTGAATGTAAACATAATTTGTCTTTATTATTTTTCAACCTTGAGTTAAATTTTAATAAGACTTATCGGATTGGTCATTATTAAAATATTTTAAATGTTTAATAGTTTCATTTTTTCTTTCACTGTTTCGAAATTTATAGTATGTGGGTTGGTTCTCTTCACCATCAAAGAGAGACGAAATATTAATTGTATCACAGACGCTAAATTGACGCATTTGGAAAATGCCTGACTGTATACGTGATGACTCTAATATAAGTGGTAAATAGATAACAATTTACTCAATACTAGACTACAAAAATTAAAAACAAAACTTAATTTTATCATTATGTCCTTGTTTAGAGACGAGTTGTGCATTGCAGTCCAGTGACTACAGAGTGTAAATTTAAAACATTTTATAGGGGTGTGTGCTATCTACCATGCAGTAAAATAATACAATATTTAGAACTTTGTATTGTAATTTATTAATGAATCACTGTAAGTTTATCAATGGCCGAAGTTTGTCTTTTTAGTTTTAATAAATAATATGTATATAAATTACAACTACTAAAAAAGGGAACCAAGTAGACTAAGTTAGTGTTTCGAAAACGGGATTTTTCCATTGGACGTTAACGCCGCGCTTAGTTATTGTCAGATTGCTTGTTATTATTAGATCGTAGAAATGAAAATATTTAAATCCTCCAAGTCGGAATCGAACGAACAACCGTCGCATTTACAGTTAAATGCTGTGCCGCTGCGCTACGATCGGTGACCTCGACAGAAAGTTGCAATTGGATAATTTGATCTTCACTTATTGATAAGAGAGCATTCTTACAATTATTATCAAATTACTTACATCCGTTTGCGTCTTAAATGTGGTATGCGGCATACAATATAGTTACGTTGATATTATACTTATTGTATGAGCAGAATAAGAATAACCACGGCACTGTTCTGGTATTCCAACTAAGGTCAAGAATACAAATATTTAATAGACTATTATAAGACTAACTTTTACGTACGGCTTCGTCCGAATGATCAAATGAAAAATTAGGAGTTGAAAACTCGTGACGCATTCTAAGAGCACAGTTGTAATTGTAAAATTCAGTGGGTTACATTGAAAAGGTTAACTTTATTTAATACAGGCTTCCTCAAATTAATAACCAAAAACATTTTTTCAATTTAAGCCAATAGTTTTTGACATTAGCACGTGTAAGCAAAAAAAAAAGCTTTACAATATTATATTAGCATAGAGGTACTTATAGATAATGTTATAAATAGCGCCAGTTTTGCTTATATAAGTAGTATATGAGTACAGATGCAAATTTATTAAATTGTGTATCATCTTGACAGCCATGCAGTGGGAGGTGAGTACAAAAAAATAAAATGAAAGTTTAAGAAATAGATTTAGCATATGTATATAATCTGGATTGGATAAAATAATATTAATTTAAAGGTCATATGCATTTAACTACGACTTTTTAACTATTTATGTTCAAACATTTTTTTTTTCAAACGCAAACAACATTGTGGATTTGCTTAGTATCCAATAAAACATAGAGCTGGCTTGCTGTGGTGGACATCGATATTCACCTAGGTACGGTTTCCAGGAAGTGAATCAATGCGGATAGGAACTATAAGAGGATTAGATTTTGTTTACGCTTCAGCCTTCTCAGTTGCTCGAGCGTCTTTGTGGATGGGAAGGTGAACGTCTATAGAAACGACGCGCTAGTTTTGTTATAGTTCTGACGTAAAGACTAACTTTATTTTTAAATTACAATGATGTTAGTATATTTTAATAAAGTACTCTAAATCACACTAACTTTTACCTCCGGCTTCGACGCGTGGTCTAATGGAAATAACTAGGTTTGTGAGACACATCCTAAGTGCCCACCCAAGCCCTATTCTGCTGGTACTGTCTTGGTATAATAGAAAGAAGTATAGAGATAAATACGTTTTACCAGAAAATGTAACAGGAAGAATTTACAACATACCCATATTTAAACCAAAGACTGGTATCCATCTATATACTAGCTTAAGAAGGAGGAAAAAGGAACAGGTTATAAGTATCGTGATGCTCTTCTTTACCAAATTTGAAGTTATTGCCATCACGTACAATACAACAATACCTATTGATTTTAGAAAACATCGCCTCGAAGATATCTACTTTATAAAAAGGATGACTGAATTTATTCTTGTACATTATTATTAATGTAATTCGATTCCCCTCAAGTCAATACATCATACGTTCATAAATTGTGTTGAACTTGCACTTATTTGATTCAATAAGAAAAAATAAGTCGAATAGGACATAGACAATATAAATTAATGTAAAGCCAATAAAAATAATAGAAATATAATTTTAAAGCATAAAAATATAACTATGTAAAAAAAAATATTTATAAAATTAAAACCCAAATAGAGGCCAGTCGTGGCGCAGGGGCACAAAGTGTGATTGTAAAACCGACTGGTTGTGGGTTCGATCCCCACTCAAGGAGATGAAATATTTATTTAAATTTATATTTACATTTCTTCGCTCTGGTGCCGAGGCAAAGCTCGGCGTTGAGTTCTGCCACTCAACACGTAATGCCTCCAAAATTCGGCAGAAAGTGGGGAACGAAGTGTCTTAACACTAGGTTCGCTCTGTCTACCCTATATGCGGAACACAGCGAGGGAGGCTGATTTATTTTATTTTTTATTTATTTAAAACCAAAATACTCTAATATAATAATAATTGACCACTACAAAGATTTGTCAACTTATATAAAATATTCAATACAGTCAGCCTACAGTAGCTATGACATATTATACTTGTTGTACCCCGCAACGTAGTTAGCATGGACTACAAAACGTGCAATCTCATCTTTTCCGTTCCCTCTTAGTGCTATATACCGAATTTTAAGAGATTTTTAGCAGATAGCATGCCGAAATTTTACGCCGAGCCGTGATATCAATTTTCACAAAAATGGAGAATAATAAAACTGTTCGAAAATGTCTAAAACACCAAAACAATTTTAGTTAAAACAACACTTATTTCTTTTTTATAAAATTTCATAGCATAGCAAGCTGTGGTTAACATGGCTACGTGCTGAAACTCAAGCCTTACCAACTTATATAAATCCCCGGGAAGGATGCTCTTAAGTAATATGGCGCTGTGAAAGCTCGGATGCAAACTTTTATGAATAGTTTTTATCGAAATATATATTTTTAAAGTAAAAGTTGCTGTAATTATGTCTTCAGGTATAAAATAAACGAGAATTTCTCTTGTTTCAGAACGATCGTCATAATTTTAGTTGTGTACTGTTATTGTAAAGATTTTTTTTATAAAGTAAGTGTGTAGCAAAAATGTATATTTTTATTATATTATTTTTTATTAGACTAAAAGAAAGGCAACGGTTTTCCTTGTTTTTCTTTCTAAAATACACGTTGGCCAACTCTCATTCGAATAAACATGACGTCATAATATTATATAATTTAGGGTTGCTGTTGCACTGACTACTGGAAGTTCATTTTTCCAAACTTACAGTCAAATTTTCTAATCTTTACCTGTAGAGTGGCAGAACTTAACGCGGAATATAGCATGAAGCATATAAAATATAGCATGAATATAAAAATAATATAATATTAGCATTAAGTTCATTACTACACTGTACCAGCTCAATTATATGTTTCACATTTCTGCAAAAGGCATTCTATTATTCTTAAGAAAGTAACAGTATCGTAATCCAATGCAGCAGTAACGAGCGCCGAGTGAAAATAAGACCTTTCCCGCTAGACAAGACCGCGGTCTGTAGGTAGGTAGGTACCTACTAGCTTTCGTTTCAATATAATCCTGTTAACGGCTTCTGCTTCACTAGTTACAGATTTTACAAGGAATTTTTATAGCTACGTAGCTACGGTGTTTCTTTAATTGCCTATATAGAAAATATTTTCATAAAAATATTATCAATTTTTTTTATTTTTCTTTTCAAACAGATTTATGTGTTTTATCTACAAATTACTAGAAAAATAAGAGACATCGAGATGATCCTTTTGTAATTAAATCAAGTGTCTTAACTTTTAACTTATGCAACAGTCATTTTAACTTAGGAATAGACGCAGTTCTATCAAAATCGGTTTAATCGTTTTTTTATTAATATATGAAATATTGACATCCACGCATTTCTAGAAGGAGCATATAGTTATATCCCTAGGTAGTTGACAAGTATATATTTATAATCGGCTTCATTACTTATTTTATAAAATGAAAATGAATATTTCATATTTATATAATGCAGTATTTTGTGCTATATCCCATACAAAATTATCTGTTTTGAATAATATAATTTCTACGGTGACCTAACAAGCACATGTTCCGGTCTGACAACGACGAAAGCGTGACGTTGGATACCACACTAGCTGAGTTATCTAAATAAATGAGCATAATACGATACAGCCATAACCTTAATGCATATGATCATCTCGCATAAATGACCTAAAATATTTAAAGCAGTGTAATTAAATTGCAAGAATGACGTTAATAACTATGTAATTCCCGGTCTGTATCCCAACAAAAAAGTATCTAAAATTATCTCTCATTTCGATTATAGTGTTATTTTTTTTATCTCCCTAAGAAATGCATAAAGAAAAATTCAATGCGGAAAAAAAATCTAAATAAGAGAAGATGAATAAAGACAAAGTAAAGAAAAGGAAACAAAATAGCATCTACAAACAAATCTCAATGACTAAAGGAACAGTCATATCAAACATTTCACGCGTAGGGTCACCACCCTGACCTTTCGCGTAAACGCTGTCATATAATGACATCATGGCCCTCGTCATCCTTGCCGAGGATATCGTCAATAGTCTTAATGATATCACTTTATTGTAATGCACCAAGTAATAAAATTTGCTTAAAAGTTTTAAATAGCTCAAGCGAAGGCGTGATTTAAAGTTAGACCTGCCTCCTTGCAAACAGTAGTAATCATTTTGCATATTTTTTATTTAATTTTAAATATAGGAAAAAGTGGAGACTGGAGAGCAAGTGATAATGTTCTGTGAAATAACCTGTACAACCTATCAACAAAAGGCCGTCGTTACGCAGCGTTTGACGTTTGTAAACGAGACCTTATATGTTGAGTTCCGTCACTCAACAACCAATAACTCGAAATTTGGAAAACAGAGTGTTTTGTCACTAGGTTCCCTCTGCCTACTCTACTATGCGGGAAAAACTTGAAGCTGCTTGTATAAGATGAAACATATTGTGATTATACTTTTACAATACACAATAGCACAAGTACACAATCCCACAATGTCTTGGCAAGCAGCCGACTTTCAGACCTTGTAGTCTCGCTGCTCCCATTGCATATCAACTGGATAGGTGCTAATTAATCGTATGCATCAGGCATTCAATACTTCAATAGACCTACTTATTAAGAGCAAAGATGCTGTATAATCTTATTAAGATTCTTATAGTGTAAAATTAAGGAAACTAATTCTACTTCTTCAAATCACAACTATATATTTGGAGTTTTCAATACTTATTATTTACAGAAATCTTTCAATAAAAATCTTTTCTATAGAAATCTTTCAATATAGCATCAAATAAAGATCCAAAAAATGTTGAGTACATTTTAAACAAAACAAGATAACTAGCGGTTTGAGACAAAGAGATCCTACCATAAAGGGGTGGACCTTTCCAAAGCAATACGTGCACAATCTATGACCAAACGCGTACATAATATCTGTGCGCTTTTAACTATTTTGCATTAAACGCTTCTCGGAATATGACCTGCATTGAATGAGGTCATCGGTGTTCGTGCCGTTACCTCCACGTAGGTGTTGATATTTGACAATACCATATTTGTAACTAATTTATACATATTGTCGGTCGATAAAAGTACTTTGAAGTATTTACTTAGAATTAAACATTGATAGAATCTAAATTATTTTTTTTTTGTTATTTTGGCACCACACCAAATATCAAACTAATAGTTTAGTGCAGGCTGGAAGTACACTAACTTGCAAATATAATAAATTCTGTAAAAAATTCAAAAGTCAATGTCAAAATATCTTAAAAATCTAATATTGCTAGAGTAATTATTTTCATTCTAAACGCATTTCTGACGATTTTCTATTTAAATAATATAGAGACACATCTGTTCTACAGCCATTTTCTACAAAATCATATATTTATACAAAAAATTATCAGAATCTGAATTGGATTAACAATCATCACAATGAGTACGTTAAATCAAACAGTATCTCCTCGCCCAAAATCCTGATCCTGATCATCATCACGACTTGTTACATACTCGTACATGCCAATAATAAATGAATATGCAAATAAATTATTTATACCACACTCCCAATCAGTAGGTAGTCCATTCTTAATTACTATGATGCATCGAAATCAATATTTGAGGGGGGACCGATTACGTGAGTAGCATTCGATATTACTGAATTTCAATATTCAGTCGACATATTTGTGTGGATATTGCGATGGAATTCCAATAATGTGTAATTTAGAGGAGATGCAAATGCCTCTTAATAATATATTGGTGTATGAAATTTAAAAAATCAGCTTCACACTGTATCCTGCACACAGCAGAACAGGCAGAGGGAACCTGTTGTTAAGACACTCCGTCCCTAATTTCCGCTGAATTTTTCAAGGTGGATGGAACTCAACGCCGGGCTGTGGCCTTGGTGTCAGAGCGAAGAAATGAAAATGTCAAATAATAATAATAATAATAATTCCTTTGAGTGGGGATCGAACCCACAACTGTCACGTTACAGTCACACACACCCTTATGCCCCTGCGCCACGACGGCCTATTAAACAAGAAGGAAGGTATGTAAAGTTAAAAGTCAATAAATGTTAAATGTTAACTTGATTTGTTGTTTTCATTTATATACAAAATTCGTACTAACATGGTAGCAAATTTATGAAAAGAAAATATATTAAAGAATACGGTACAGAATTATGTAAAGCAAATACTATACGATACACCTTTAATTTAACCGTAAAAGTTACTTTTAAATATTTTAATTTGCACTTTAAAAGTATTAACTATTAACTGCCTGGCCATTATGCCGCCTGTTCATATATATCTACTATCTACCGATAATAATTGATGCAGAAAATTTGACTAAAAAAAATATATATATATTTTAAACCACGCAAATTATTATATTACCGCAAAGTTAACCAACATCCATTTAATCATCTCCATTCATCGGGCTTCAGCTCTTCTATTTTAGTTGGACGACTCATTTAATTAAACATTGCGCAGTCTGCAGTAGGTACTGGGCTCGAGGGAGTTTTACGGCGGCGGAAGCGTGTTGCAATATCTCGTGAAATGTTATATTTTGAACCATTGTACTGATATTATGACATTGATTGGACTGTTGTTGTAAAAACATTAAGTAGCTTTTTTTAATCTTCACGTTGTAACTAGTACTTTGCAGGGTAGACAGAAGGAACTTGGGAACATAGTACTAAAGCACTTCGTATCCCATTAGGTCACTCCGTTCCCCGTTATCCGCTGAATCGTTGAAGTATTGCGTGTTGAGTGGCCGAATTCAACAAAAAAAAAATGTCGTACGCTTACGTCTGGCCTTATGGTTATAGGTACCCACCTATATTTTAGTATATCGGCGTTTCACATTGTAACAGCGTACAACTATAGATGAAAGCAATGATTTTGGTATCGATCTCCGCTTGGGGCAATGAATTATTTTATTTCTCCGTTTTGATATTTAGACGTTGTGACATTGAATTACGCGACCCTATACGCAATATTTCGATTTCGGGCGAATGTTAATAAGATATCTGCTTAATATAAACACTAACATTAATCTAACTTTAGACTATTACGAATGTATTGGGGAATTTTAGATTATTTATTACATAATATATTACACATACTACTGTAAATTGTTTAAAAATTAAAAAAAAAATCTTTTATTAACATGGCTGTGTTTGTTAATTAAGCAAGTAAAAGTTTACGAGATTGGCTCTTTTGTTTACATACTGGTAGAGACCCGCTTTACAGGCGTCCTAGGGAATCCTTATAGGATCACTTTGGTCTGTTTTCGTCTGTCCGTCTATCAAGACCATTTATCTCAAGATCGCGTGGAGGTGTAAAGCAAGCAATCAAGCTGAAATTAATATCAAACATTCAGATCTACTGGTCCTTGGACCACAGAAAACCTAAGCCTCTAAGTTAACACAATGTAAAGATTCGTAGCTTTTTCTACATTTTGTATGAAATACGCAGCGTAATCAAAACCTATATGGTACTTTTCGTGCACCTAAAGTTATGAAATTTGGCACGAGATGAGAACTTACAATATAAATAAAGGAAAATCCAAAAAGTGAAAATTTATTGCCATTACATAGAAAAAATAAAGCTTAAGTTTATCAATTTTATTCGCCGCGCAATCTATGCCTATAGGATATTTCCCGTAAACCTACAAGCCTATATCCTATGAAATTTGGTAAGAAGTAATTGCTTGCAGTCCAAGTATAGAAAAAAAATCCAGAAAATGGAAAGGGTCTAGTCGGAAAAGCATTGGAAAGCTGCACTGTTTTCTAATGCTATATTATTTTTTTGACGCTTGTATTGCTTTTTATCTGAAGTAGCAACATCTAAATCACATCTAAATTTCTGCTCTTATCTTACAGCTTTAACATTATGTTACAGCTACAATCCTTACCGTTAAAGTTAATTTTCTCAGTATCTATTAAAGATAACTTTACGAATATTTTTTTGAAAACGTATAAAAATTTTGAACATGAATGATCCCGCTACGTTCAAATTTTGAGAACGTATGGCTTAGCGGTTTTAAAATATTTTCCATTATTATGATATTCTCCGAATTTTCTTCAGTCTAAACTCAATATTACAAGACAATTGAACGATAACATGTAATAATCTAAACTAACATAATGTTAGACTTAAAAACATTGATCGATATATTTATTTATTTCTTTAGTTTATAGAGTGTGAGGTAAAGCTGACCTTTTGAATATTCATAATCGAGCAAATTGTAGAAATTGAATTTGGTTGTTTGCCAATATTCTACCTGCAATAGCAATTCTCAGGATGATTATGATGAATGATTTTTTTTGTTTACGAGAAAAATCTGCAGACCTCTAGAGAATGCAGAGTGGGTGGTAGAATCCAAAATTATACTTTTGCCTAACCAAAATGAAGGAATACTTTATTTAGATCGCAATAAAAAAAATAATTACTCTTATGTAAAGTTTATTAGAATCTTTGGACTAGATATGTTATACTAATTGTGACACGACGGCATCAAAAAGGCCTTTGTGGCACATTTTGATAGTGGGGACAAGAAACAAGTCACGTCACTAAACAAGTCACGTTGTTGAGTTCCGCGACGCAACGCTCAACATTTCAAAAATTGTCATAATACAAGCTTCTGCCTACCTTGCTACATGCGGGTTAGAGCGTGAAGCAAAAAAGTAATTCAATAACTAAGTAAATAAAAACTAGTATCAATCACAAAAGGAGATTGAAGAAAGAAATATAAAGTAAATTATAATAAAAGTAAGCAGACAAACTCGCTACTATCTACTATAGATACACATTTCAGTCCCCTTAAGCCGCAGCCATCCTACAATTTGACCATTAAAAGTGCTCGTGAATACGAACTGCTATCATAAAAAAAATCCATAGCGCAAAGGGAATTTCGGTTGACAAATTGAAAGCCACAATTTCTGAATAAGGAAGTGCAACAAAGGAGCGCAACGCACCGCAATACCGTCGCCCTCGACCGGCAACTTTTGTAACAGACCATTGTGTGACAGTTTTTGTAACTTTGCCATCACTATTTTTTACGTACATAGCTATAAAAATGCACAATAAAATTCTGTAACGTTTTTTTAACATTAAGTAAGTTAAAAAAAACTATTAACTGTGAACTATTTATTACATTAAATACAAAAAAACAGGATAAAAAGTAAAAAGGCTCCAGTCCAAGAACAAGACAACTAATGCGAGTCTAGCAAAAAGCTTCATATTTTGTAGTAATATTTCAGAGCTAAATCCTTCCGCGACGTTTCGCGAAGATACAGCCGCAAATTTCAGTTGCACAAATGTTTAAAGTATGCACATATGTACGTACGCCTAGACGCCGTTACGGTTTTAAAAAGGGAGATAATGAGAACACGTTATATTTTTTAGTTTAGTTTGATGAATGAGAAAAATGTCTGTCAGATATTAGAATATTCACTGTGTAAAACGTAGTGGAATAATTATATTTTAGTTCGCTTTGAACACAAAGCGCGATTAAATCGGGCCGCAGGACTCGTTAGGAGTATGCGCGAGTTATCCTGCACAACGCTTGAAATGTTAATTAAACACTTGTGTTTTTAAATTCCAGCACTCCAGTGGTGGCCTCGTTTAAAGCTAACATCCTCAAACATAGCCTCGTTCCATTACAGATTACGGCTGTAATGAACCACCAGCGCTTAGTGGCACGTTTCAACTTTTGCCCGTAGGTACAATGTAATGTTATTTAAAACCTCTATTATTAAAGAATATAAGTATACTCAACAAGAGAACCCAATTACGCGACATATATCGATATACGAGAGGAGTTATTGTAGACCCGATCAGCGAAGAACCATATATTCCTTTAAATAAAAACTACTTGCGATATCGTTAAAAAGTTTGCCCTCATTCCTCATATCCTGGGAAATATAACGATGCTTTTAACCGTACCGATAGTTACGCTTCAGGAAGTTCCCTACTTTAGATGATCGATTCGAATTTGTATGAAAAACTGGAACGCTCCAGACTTGCGTTATTGGCTCACTTCACTATTGATTTACAGTATAAGTGCTGACGTAGGTGTACCTCAATGTAATGTTTGTTATTTTTGGAGTGGTTAATATTTTTTTTAGTTGCAATTCTCAAATAATATACGTATATATTGATTTTAAAGTTACTTTCGGGCAATAGAATGAAATTTCGTCAAGATAGTCATCGTGACTATTTATTTCCAATCTCTGCTAGACAAAATGTCACGAACGCAGTCAGAAAGTAGAGAACGAATTGTCTTAATACTATGTTCTTTCAGCATTTCGTGTAAATTAAAAAAAAAGAACATTAAAAAAATACGGGAAGCATACTTTTAAATCATTTTGCAATAACTCATGCAGGTTATGAAAACAAATTCATTATTTCTGATACAATAATATATGGACTGAAAAAAAAAAATCGCCTGTATGTATGAAACAAGATAGAAGAATATATTTAAAAACGTCACATACTATTCGAAGAAACAATAAGCAAAAGACAATAATATAAATAAAAAGCAGTGTAAAGTTTAAATTAAATAAGGCATTGCGACAAAACGAGATTGCAAGTTTTTGCGGAGCCCTCAAGTCGCCTTGTTTACATAACGGTTGGGAACGAGAAAAACGTTCACGCGAGGGTTAAGTTCAACGCCCTTTTTATCAATACATACACATATTAAATATAAATCAGATAACCACGTGATGTATGAGTTATTTTACTTAAAGAATTATATGTTGAACTTCCAAGTAATCGTTTGAGTTGAGATTAGATACGATGCAACTACTAAAAGTGAAGCCAGTGAGTCGTGGCGCATTGGCATAAAGTGCGACTGGTTGTGGGTTCGATCCCCACTCGACGAGATGAAATATTTACTTAAATTTGCATAATAAGCGCGGCGTTGAGTTCTGCCACTCAACACGCAATGCCTCCAGAATACGGCAGAAAGTGGGGAACGGAGTGTCTTAACACTAGGTTCCCCCTGCCTACCCTGCAGTGTATGGGATACAGCGTGAAGCTGATATATTTATTTATTTTTATTTACTAAAAGTTAAGTGAATTTGTTAAGTTGTGTTTGTTCAAATGGATGCTTACTTATGTTGTATGTTATTTCAAAACATAAACGCCGTTATTTAAACTATTTTCTTTAAATAACTTCTCTACAAGGAAAATCAACAAAGAAATCCCAGGTATTTAAATTTGTGCATCACACAACAACACTCGCTCCCGACTTCAATACACTAACCGGTTCCGCATTACTCCAAAATGTTGCCCAAAGGAAATGGCGAATTACTACGTGATATTACCGGAAATACAAGTCCGACGGGAAAATAGGAGTCGATTTCCCCGCAATATTTGAGGAACTAATGGATTTTCGACATTGGACGCCGGACTATATATAAAGTAGAGGTAGCTATCACAGCATTGACTAAAATCACCGCTATATTGGCACAATAGGGAAACGTTGAAGAAATGTTTATATTATTTCCTTTTTTTTTTCATTTTCACGCTGTATATCCCACACATAGCAGGGTAGACAGAGAGACCTATGAACTTAGTGTTGAGACCTTCCGTTCTCATTAGGACATTTCCGTTCCACACTTTCCGCCGAATTCTTGAGGCATTGCGTCAAACTTTGCCTCGTCACCAGAGCGAGGAAATTAAAAATAATATTCAATATTACATTTTTCTAAGTGGAAATGAAACCCAAAATCGTCGCCTCTATAGTCGCACGCTTGTGTCCCTGCATCACGACGGCCTATTAAAACGTATTAAAATGATTTCCAATGACAAGATCTAGTAATGTTTGATGTCGCCACCTAACCCCTGCTTCTGGCATAAATATCGAACACATATAAAAACAGCTCTTATAATAGCAACCTGCTAAACGAGGGCTATTGACCGATTAGCATTTTATGGTTAGCCATCTGATCCAACTGGATTTGAATTTAGTTCAACGTTTTCTAAAGATTTATTGCTTAATGGAAGTTCTTATTAAATCGAAGTGTACCTACATGTTTAGGTATCAATATATAATCTAATAAATTTAAGAGATGTGTTTAAATTAAAAATACTATAATGGAACTTCGAAAGAAAAATCGAATTGAGCAAAGAAAGCAATATTAATTACTTTAAATTGCTTCCGATATATTGACTTGCTTGATAAATACTGAAGGTGACGCCGATAACCCCTTTTTTTGGTACATTTTTACAACATTCAAATAAATAAAAAGATGAATAAACTAAATAGGAACAATAATTCAATGTAAATTACAATAAAAACGATACTAGTTATTAATAATGCGATTTCCATTCTTTGCTTAACATAAAATGATTTCTTCATATCTTAAATAACAAATCAAAATTTAAAAACATATAACTTAAACCACATGCAGTTATATACATATATCCCATATATCACAAATACGTTTCCTTTACAAAATACATTTACCAAGTCTAAAAACCTTTTGTCTTCCTTCCAAGTTTAAAAAAAAAGACTAAAGCTAAGAAACCAACAATACATACTTGGGCGCAGGCTCGCCTTCAGCCTCGCACTCTATAATAAAGGGCTTGTCCACCTCGCCGGGCTGCGCCACTTGGAAAAGCAACTCCTCCACTGTAGGCTGCTTGACGATGCGCGGCGGTGATGTCACTGTTGGAAGTAAATATATTATGATATATTGTTATATTCGTATAAATATTGTATAAGGGTTTATGTTTACTAAGTTAGGTCTATCTATTAGTTATGAGGTGTATGAGAGCAATACATGTAAAACAAGTAGTGAAATTTGGTAACAATTTTTTTTTAATATAATATAGCCGGAACTAAAAAAAAAATAATATAGTCACTTGCACATCCAATCCCTATGTACTTTCTGATTTGTAATCTTATTAAAATTGCTTGGGGTTTTTGATCTTAATATCTTTAAAATAAAATAAGAATTTAGTAAGCGTAAGAAGATTTACGAGAGATCTTATTATGTTAATAAGATATTTATAAAATCTAGTAGGGTTCTTTCATAAAAATATTGACTTGTAAAAAATTTTTAGGGTATTTTATCCTTAAATGGCTTTTATAAGGGCATGAAATTTTATACGACGGCTTTGACATTTTTAAGTAAATTGCGACGATATCTAATATCGCTACTCATTCTAAGCTTAACAGGAAAAAAATATTAATATATTTCTTTCTTATGTGTTTTATTTTTTTGTTTAGAATGACAGTAAAATATTGTTTTTACTTGCAATAATTATGGTTATTTTGAAAAAATCTCTATTAATTAACGATTATTCTATTATAAATATATAAATAAAGAGGGTTCAGTTTTAATTTTTTTCTCTCGCTATATCCCGTACATAGCAGGGTAGGCAGAGGAACCTTCCGTTCCGTTCCGCATTTTTTGGCATTGCGTGTTGAGGGGCGGAACTCAACGCTGAATTTTGTCTCGAGAGAAAACGAAAAATATTAAACATTTTATTTCCGCCAGTAGCGAATGGATCCCACAACGCTTAATCGGCACGGTTGTATTCCTGGGCCACAACTGGCTTGAGAGTTAAAAATATTCTGAACTCCGAAAAATCGTGTGAGTAAGCGATATTAAATCTAAGAGCAAAAATTAAGACAAAGACCGCAACAAAACAATTCGGTATTCCATGTTTTTTTTAACTTTCAATGTGAAATTGAGTGTTTTAACACTAGTTTCCTTATACCTACTTTCCTATGCTGGTAAAAACGAGTAGCTGCTTCTTTTTATACCAACCAAATACCTTTTTATATTTTTTAATAACATCATAAAGTAGAATGGGTGTTAAAAGAAATTAAAAAATTAATACATCTCGAATGTACACTTTAACATTATTAACATCTTGATCTATCACCAAAAATATTTCATTGTGAAAGAACATGAATGAACTAATTAGTATGCACATATGATACAATATTCTATTTGCATTTTATCATTAGTATTTACATATATGGATTTCATTTGACTATGAATGTTATTGTAATTTTTATTGGCAAAGATTACCTATCACACTTTGATCCATAAATTTATATTTTTCACACTGTATCGCACATATAGCGGGGAGGCAAGAGGAGATGAAGATACTAAATTTCTCCATTTCCCACTTTTCAAATTTTTAATATTTTTAAGACATTATGTGTTGAGTGACAGAATTTGCCGCACCGCAACTTTTTTTGTTACCATAACAAAGGAATAGGAACCATAACTGTCACATTTACAGTCCGACACTGTTCTACTGCACCACAAGGGCCTCTTATCTTACTCTTATTAATTTGCATTAAACTGATACTAGACCAACTGAGATAAACTTAATGCCAGTTAATATGCCAATTGACATTTCTGAGATATACAATAACATCTTTAAGTACATAAATAAAAAATCTATTTATTAAATATATAACACCTAAAGACTATAAAAAACCATAGTGAAAACAAATGTAAAATGAGTATTTAAAGTACAGTTGAAATCATAAACCAGCTCTATAACATAGCAGAATACTCAGAACTAATAAAACTTGTTTCTGTTTATAGTAATATACCAAAGTCACTATGCAATGATAAATATTTAGTAACATGCTATATTATATTAAAACTAGCTGTGCCTACAACTTTATCTGCATTTGCACATTTTTTTTATTTATGAACTATGAATAATGTTAAACACTAAATTCTCAAAATATAAGAGTAATTAACCTGTTTCTGAGATTAGCAAACACAAACACACAGACAAACAGACAAAAAATTTCGATTTTGTAACATACAAAATGTAACCGTCTTTCTGTACAAGGAGGATATCTCCTTGCATAGACAGCAATCTGTTACATATATGTAAATAGATGTGTTTTCAGTATCACACTGTGTGTTACATATAGCAGAGTCGTGAAAGAGGATGAAGTCTTATACATCATCATACACTTATTTATACATCCACTTTTTGCCTAAATTAAAAAAAAGTGTGTTGTGTGGCTAATTAAATAATTCTAAGAATCATTGTGGTGCAGTGGGTTTGACTATAAAATGTGTGTGGTTCAATGTGGGTGTGGGTACAATATCCATTCAGGGGATTGATTATATTTAAAATTATTTTAATTGGCTGCACTGAGATCTGGCACTCTACATGCAATGTCTCAAAAAATGGACTGTAATTGGGGAACAATGTCCTAATACTAGGTTCTTTCTTTCTACCTATTAATGTGGGCAAAAGCACAAGCAATGTGTTTACTTTCTTGAATATATGTAGCTAAATATGAACATATAGCTTAATTAGCATGAGTGCCTTGATGAAATCAGAGAAGTGCAGATTCGAATTGTGCTTTGTTAAATTTTTTGTCTTAGCTTCATAAGCATTGTTTATAATTCAAATGTTACATATATCGTTTAATTTAATAACTGGAATTTATAAAAATATATTTATATTGTCCTTGATCTAGTAGGTAATAATAATAAAAAGTCATCATTTTCGATTTAAAAAAATTACTCAATAAAAATGTATCAAAGCCCTAAACATTTTTTCACCATCTTTACATATGTCTATAAAAAAATCATTAGTTTTTTGTCTACTGCAAGGTCAAACTAAATTCATTTATACTAAAAAGCAACAAATAGCCTTTTTCCAAGTGATTTGTAATATTTTTTATTAACTTTTATTTAGGAGTAGGAAGTAAGTAAAAAGCCATGTTTTTAATGAAAATTATGTAAATTAACATGTTTTTGTTAAACATACATTCTTTTTTCTTTATTTAAATTTTGATTTTCTATAATGTAACGTCATAACAGATCTCTTCCAGATCAGTCTTACATCACGATAATTATTTTAGAAGAAGTTTAATGAACTTAAAACTATGAGAAACTTAAGCAGTGATAACAATGTCACCAAGTTCAAATCAAAAGATGAAAAAAAAAGGAAACATAAATAACTTACAAAGAGCCGCTGCTTGCGATAATATTGCGAAGAGACATATTATTTTACTGGTTTCCATTCTTGCAACTGCTTCCTCGTATATCTAACAAGAAATCAAACAAGTCTATTTAGAATTAAAACACTTTTCTTTGGCACACATGTTCACTACACTCGATGACCTAATCCGAACCAAGCTTACAATGACAACACCCACTAAAAATAGTTTCAACAATATCACTATAATTGTTAAGTTATAACAGAAAGAGTAATCCTCAGGTCAATCAATGTAACGGTAAACCCTTAGGCCCTTTATTATAACACTATAAGACGACCTATCAAAAGCAAAAACACGCACTAACTGACTTTTGCAATAGTGGTCGGTGAATCGATAATTGCATTCGATATCTTTTTAATACGTAAATACACTATATAAATAATAATTAATAAAATATTCTCCTCATTTATTTACCTATTCAGTCTATTTTATAAAACCGTCATCGCGGTTAGCCCGAGTAAATTTTATTTACAGTTTTAAAGGCGGGGCCTTTGAGATTCTCGTTTCGACAGTGATCAATTCAACTGCTATATGTACCATAGACTAAGGCTATGGCGGCGTTAGCTGAGACAATGACAATATTTTTATTTCTATTTGCTATTAACCATAGATACTAAATGTCAACTGTCTTATTTAAAAAGGTTGCTGTACACGTTTATATTAAATCCTACTGTAGCTTAAGTTTATTATATGGCACGTAAATATTTCAAATTAGATTAGTATAAACTAGCGACCCACTTGTGGCTTCGTCTGCTTGAACTACACAATTATTTATTTACTAATCTGACAATGTCTATACATTTCCTTCCACGAGCCACGAAACTGTGGTATGGGCTAGTGTTTCCAGATCGATATGACATGGGTTCAAAATACATGAAGAAAGACCTCAAAGGCCGGCAATGCACCAGGTGACCCGAACGTTCGTTTGCCTCGTCTTTTCCATAAAAAAATATTGAAAACTGAAGTTTCATTGAATTAAAAAAATGTAGCATTTTGTCTAACGAGATACTTTTAAAAGTATCAAAAATACAACAAACTCTAGATATTAGGGGAAGTTTGTTAAAATACAATAGCAAAAACTATATTTAAATCGATTAAGCGGCTTTTGTGATGACATGGCGACAGGCAAAAAATGAAAAAAATGTTTAACAATAATAAATTACCTTATATATCTTCCATGTATGTACAGACAGCGATCAGTTACAATTTTATTATACGTATAGATTCGCAACTCGCTCGCAGTGATTTGAATAATTATTATTGAATAATTATTATACAGGCTGGAAGTGTCAGCACCCCTTTAAATGAAACCACAGTTTAACTACTCTATAATCGCCTAATATAATTAAAAAAGTTTAAAATATTGTACTCTATATGCAGTTCCCGTAAAAGGAGCGCTGACACATCCACCTGTATACTCATCTAAATTACTATCGTGTTTCAATTTCAATACCATTTTAAAGACAACAACAAAGTTTTGTCGGACAAAATAATTTAAATTGATAAACTTTTTTTATTTATAAATAATATATATATTATAGAATTGCGAGTTGAGAGATGCACAAGCTTCACGTGCTTATTTAAACGCTGCATTACATTTCCCTACTGCATGACAATGGTGTATATATATATATATATTGTATAATAGTTTTTTTACCTCCGCGCTGTATCTCGTTCGTAAAAAGACGGGTAGACGAAACCCAGGGGACGAAACACTTGAGACATCCGTTCCCCACTTTCCGCTGAATTCTAGAGGCATTGCGTGTTGAGAGGTGGAATTTAACGCCGCGTTTTGCTGTAATAGTTATGAGCTATAATAAGTCTTAAACAGAATAAATTTATCGGCATGCCTCTTGGAAGTCAACTAAGTGCTCTGGCCAATTTATAAGCCCTATGCTTTCATACGTTGCTCCGAAATTTTTATAGGTTTATATAAAAAGCTCTATTTCAATCTCTGAATTCTCACTTACTAACAATAAGAAATTAAATTTATTAAACGTTTCTAAATATTTTCGATTTCNACGAAACCCAGGAGACGAAACACTTGAGACATCCGTTCCCCACTTTCCGCTGAATTCTAGAGGCATTGCGTATTGAGAGGTGGAATTTAACGCCGCGTTTTGCTGTAATAGTTATGGGCTATAATAAGTCTTAAACAGAATAAATTTATCGGGATGCCTCTTGGAACTCAACTAAGTGCTCTGCCCAATTTATAAGCCCTATGCTTTCATACGTTGCTCCGAAATTTTTATAGGTTTATATAAAAAGCTCTATTTCAATCTCTGAATTCTCACTTACTAACAATAAGAAATTAAATTTATTAAACGTTTCTAAATATTTTCGATTTCGTAATGTAATTATTACCACATTCTTTTACCATTTATTAGTGTAATAACACTAACAACTCAAAACAATCTTTTTATACAAGTTCGTCGCTAAATTAACAAAAAATAATATTCCTAATTTAAACAAATATCAACGTCTTTAAGAAGAATATTTTTTGATAGATGTAAATAAACAACAGGATCACACAAATTGTTTGGAGTTCTTAATCTTATAAATTTTTATTTTGCACTTTTAAAAATATGGGTATGAGAACAAACATTGTTTAATTGTTCTTTATATTTAATCATCATTTCTATGGTCTAAACATATTGTTTCAGATGACAACAAATTGGCTATCAAAAAACGCCACAGCTTCTACACAGCCCAATCTCCAGAATTGTCTTGTTCCCGTGAACAGGAAACGTGTAAGTCCGAAATACTCATATCTACACATAATTCTTCGAAAATGAGCGAAGACATTAATTTGATCGGGTGTAAAGAAGATTTTGGCCAATATTATAAGAAATATGATTATGATACAGTGCCAGTTAGAGATGATAACACCTACACTAATAGTCAAAATTCTGGCGATAATAGATATTCTATTACTAATTCTGAAATTGATCGATTAGAAATAAGAATATTGAGAAAAATGTCTCAAGAACTACAAACGGATGATAGTTCATTGGGCACTCTTGACTCTAATATAAAAATTTTCAAAACAACTGTACAACAAATTTTTGGTAATTTTTACGAAAATATGCATGATTATGAGCTGTACAAACAGAAATTTAACGAAATATTGGAGAAAAATAAAGGAGACTCCGTGGTTGAGATGGAGAACTTCATTAAGGATTTGATTAATCATATTGGGTCTTCGGAATCATCTACGTCGGACATTGAAAAATGCGCGAGACATAGTGACATTCCAACTACTACCTTAGAAACTTTTAAAAATGATAATTATTTAACTGATTCCACATTCGACGAGGAGAGTTCGAAATGTAACACTGAGACAAAGAAAGAAGATACAGTTAATATCTTCCTAGTGGGTGGCACTCCTTATCTTGAAATAAAAATGACGGATCGTAGCCTTTTTTCCGAGATAAATATAAGGCATAGGCATCTCGAGAGTATAAAAGAACTAGCGTCAGCTGAAAATATAAAGAAAGTTGCAGCAAAAAATTTGGAACTACAAAGGTATGACCAACAGAAACAATTGGTTTTAAAAGATAGAGATATACCAGTAAAGAGTTCGTGCGCTAAAAAAAATATGCTGGATGAAGAAAACGATGCAGAAAAAGATGATGGTAGCAAATTTTTCATATTTAAAATTTGTAATTATATTTGCCGAAAAATTCGTAAGAACGCTTTTGGTTAAATAAATAAATCAAGTCTGTTTCTTATTTTTGTTTTTATGCTTAATTTTAGACAAACTAGGCTAAATATTAAAAATATTACGTAAATTATTTTACTTCTGCCCTTCTGAACTTTGTGGTACTGTATGTACCACCATTTTAGATGTTAACAGACAGGCCAAATAAAGTTATTTCAAGTGTGTCATACCATATAGCCATCCCGACGGAACGTCGCACGGTGGAGCTGCAATAATTATCAAAGAATGTATTAAACTCTATTTTCAACTAACTCAATTTTCAACACCCGCACCTCCGCTCCGCTATAGCAGTAGCAATAAATGACTGGCAGAGAGCGCTTACTGTTGCTGCGGTATATTGTCCATCAGACTTTTTGCAAACTTGGAAAAAGGTTCATCAGCGGAGGTGACTGAAACGCCTATTGGGGCTCCAGACTTAGTACAACACGAGGCCGAGAGTTGAAAAAAGCAATAGATAAACTTTTCCTCGTTGTCCATTCTACTGAAGAACCAACCTAAAGGCCGACTGATACCAATAAAACTCCTGATCTTACGTTCCCCCACTAAGAAAACCAAACGGTGATTGGTGCAGACAGCCTTCAGAAAAGGCACAGTCATTTCCTAACTTTTTAAAAGAGGCACCTAATAATCCCGATCTCAAACACAGAAAGAGAAATTGATGATATCCTGACGACTGATAAACAAGAGTCGCAAACGTAAAGCGAAAAGCGAATAACACCTGCGGAAGTGAAAAGATCTATACTTGGATTAAAAACTAAGAAGGCGCCAGGATTTGACCTGATTACGGCAGAAGTTTTGAAACAACTCCCCAAAAAAGGCATAGTCCTTCTTACAATCTTATTTAATTCGGTGCTAAGGTTAC
Organism: Heliconius hermathena; assembly: GCA_013403705.1. Lineage (NCBI taxonomy): Eukaryota > Metazoa > Arthropoda > Insecta > Lepidoptera > Nymphalidae > Heliconius > Heliconius hermathena. The sequence goes on from JAAIXJ010000078.1 coordinate 252,736, forward strand.
AATATTTCTCTTCATTGTGGAAAATATCTATTATAAACATGGTTGCGAAACCTGGGAAGCCTACAACAGAAGTGACTTCATACATACCTATAAGGCTCCTTCCTGTAATGTCAAAATTATTTGAAAAACTTCTCCTGCAACGACTACATCCAATAATAGAAGAGAAAAAAATAATACCAAATCACCAGTTTGGATTCCGAGCATTCCATGGCACGGTAGAGCAGATTCATCGAGTTGCTCACACTATCCTTTTTCTCCAAGGTTTGGCACTTTGGAGAAAAAGGAATACTGCTCTGCCGTATTCATCGACGTAGAACAAGCTTTCGATCGTGTGTGGCATAAAGGATTATTATGCAAATTAAAAATATACCTGCCGAACAAATGTACATGATCCTAGAATCCTACCTTTAGGGCCATATGTTTCAAGTCAGGGTCAAGGAAAGCTTATCATCTATTATATCATCCGCACATAAGCTGGAGGCCCGCAGGGATCAGTGCTGGGTCCAGTATTATACAGTCTATACTGTTGACTTGCCTTATTTCGACGATACTGTCACTGCTACTTACGCTGATGATAGGACACTTCTCTCAAGTCACAAAGATCTAAACATAGCGTCTGCAAAACTTCAAGAACATCTAGATAAAGTCGCAACTTGGTTCAAGAAATGGAAAATAAAAGCAAGTCCTGCGAAGTCTATACATGTGACATTCACACCTAAAAGAGGAGAGTGCCCACCAGTGAAATTAAATGATATGATTTTACCTCAGCAAAAAAACTGTTAAGTATCTGGGAATCTGGACAGGAAGCTCACATGGAAAGACCATATCAAGGCTAAAAGAGAACAGGCAAATCGGAAACTTGGGGGTATGTACTGGATAATAGGAAGAGTCTTCACTCAAATTATAAAATAAGATCTTAATCTACAAAAGCATCATAAAACCAATTTGGACTTACGGCATTGAACTCTGGGGGTCAGCAAACCACTCCAACATAGAAATACTTCAACGTTTCCAAAATAAGGCCTTGAAAATAATTGCTAGTGCTCCATGGTTCATAAGAAATACGGAAGTCCACGAATATTTTGAAATGTCCACCGTCAAGGAACAGATAAATATATCACGTATCACATACAAAACGAGATTGGGACATCATAAAAATGAACTTGCAAGGTCACTGATCAATATCGATGAAAGCATACATCAACTAAGGCCAACAAGACTGGCTTCAATTTAAAGAAGCATTATTGTAGAATGAGATGACGCATCATAGGATGGGCTCATCCCAAAAAAAAAACAATTAAGATACTCATAAAATTCAATTATAGCTGCTGGGCTGATCGTAAATGGACAAAAAGAAAAAATAAGAAAAAAGTGTGGCATACTATTAAGTTCTATATTTTATAATACTATTGTGTTCTATATTAATAATCTGCTAACCTCATTTCATTATAAAATTACTTAAAGCAAATACTTTTGGTTGTTTTATTGAGCAATAGAATTTGCAATTATTTATTTTTTCCAGGTAGTAAAAATCTTATATCGTGTCTTATATTTTAGTATTAAAAACAAGCAATAATATTTTTAAAAGAACAACTTTTTAAAATTATTATAAAGTTTAGTAGAGTTAATCCATTCACAAAAAAATATATTAAAAACAAAAATAATATTTTAATTAATTTATTGAGGACTAGATAAACAATACATAATAATAATACAATAATAATTACAGGAACAAAAATTATCACATTTCGCCATTCTCTTCAAAATTAACTATATAATACCATCGAACCATTGTTATGTGTTTACACAATTGCATAGCATATTCCTTCTTCATGTGAAGAAAATGAGTAATAATAGGTAAATCTAGCATAATGAAGGCTTGCCCGTCTATTTCTTCCTGTTTCATTTTCTCAGCTATAAGTTTACAGTCGTCTGTATTACTTAAATATTCATATACATCGTCAACCGACCAATCTAATGGGTTCCTTGCTAACCTATTTTTACTTTTAAACCAGGATAAAGCTAAATCCTTTTCAAACATCTTATTATCTGTTGGTAGAGGGTCATCTGTATTGAATTTCAATTTTTTTAATTCAGGTTCTTCAGTATCTGACACATCGGATATATTCTTAGCGTCTCTCGAATTACAACTACTTTCATTAGTTTCATTTTCCGTATCGCTATCTTGAGTTTGTTTTTTATTTGCACAGCTATTACTATACATCGTCTCCACATCTTTTTTGTTCCAATGCGCTTCTTTCATTTGAAGGGCGAAATTTGGTAACTTAGCTCCACGAGTTTTCATTTCTAGTTTTGGATAATTATTTTTGTTTTCTCTTTTCCGCCTAGCATTTCTCTTATAGTCCGTGACACTTTCTGGACTATTGGGTCTAGTTCCAGACTCAGAAGGTGGTGTGGACCCTGTACTATGTTCACTTTCAACGGACTCTCCATCTCTATTGTTCTCCACTTCTTGTGGAGGTTGTTCTTTTTCTCTCTTCTCCGGCGCTTTCTTCTTTTTCTTTCTGCCGTTGACGCTGCCTTTTGGTCTGCCGCGGCGTTCTGTGCCGTTATCTGTAAATTAAATGTGTTTATTCAAAATAAGGAACAAATATGTTTCCCATTGTGTCACAGTTGGAAAATGTTGGACTAATCTAAGGAAGTTTAATTTTCGGTGTAATTGTAAAAATGACTATGAACATTGATATTTAAATAGTTTAACTATACTATGTATACAGAGGTTTTTGTGGCGCAGTGTGGCTGTGGGACCGTGTTTGACTAAAGGCTACTGTTGTAGGTTCGATTGAAATTCAGGAATATGAATTTTTTTTCCTCGCTCTGATAACAAAGATCCTTATTAATTTTTTTTTTCCGGAAAGTGGGGAAAGGGAGTATTTTGACACTATGGTTCTGGTTCTCTAATTTTGTATTTCTATTTGTATAAAGCGAAATATTGTTAATTCAGGGTAATTTCGAATTGAATAAGCCTCAGACCATCCTAGATTGTTTAATTTTTATATTTACTGTAAATTTCGTGCCGCTGCGCCAGTCGTGGCGCAGCGGCACGAAGTGTGACTGTAAAACCGACTGATTATGGGTTCGATCCCCACTCGAGGAGATGAAATATTTACTTAAATTTATATTTCCATTTCTTCGCTCTGGTGTGGAGGTTAAGCGCGGCGTTGAGTTCTGCCACTCGACACGCAATGCCTCCAGAATTCGGCAGAAAGTGGGGAACGGAGTGTCTTAACACTAGGTTCCCTCTGCCTACCCTGCTGTGTGCGGGATACAGCGTGAAGCTGATTTTTTTTTACTGTTTCTGATTTCTAATAATATATATTTTTGAATTTCTGAAATACTCATTGAACATAAACTTTTTGACATATTGACAGTTAAAGGAGCACTACTTATTGGGATACATTTTGGGGCATATCAGGATACCTTTTTGTGGCCGACCAGTTATCAACCACCAATTATAATAATCAATACAATATCTAATATACTTACGGCACATAGACACTTCGACCTGGTGACAGTTATAAGGGTATCAGCCTATATACTCTTTGAGATCTGTTAGGATAATTTTTAATAAATTACTAGAAATATTCTATACAATTTTTAAAATACTCACTAAACGTCGACTTCCTGATCTGATGACAGTTGTTTAAGTTCGTGGGGATATTCGTTGGGTCCGAATCTCTGCACTTTTTGTCGCTATTTGTATGTACGCGTGGCATGGCTGTGTTCTTAGCCAAGACCTTTTTAAGTAAATGTTCAACTTCTGGAATACTCACAAAACGTAGAATTGGGGCTCTATGGGGCATGTAAGGATACTTTTCGATGCCTCGTCACGATACTCTTTGGAACTTGTTAGGACACTTTTCGTAACTTGTCATATAAATATACATTACAATGTCTCAAATACTCACGAAATGTCGACTTTTCAACTTGATGACAATTATTGGGGCACCTGTCAGGATACTCATTGGGTCCGAACAGGCTGGGGCAGGCTTGTAGTTTAACACACACGTTTCTACAAAAACTGTCCACTTGTTGTCTAGAAGTCGCTATTGGTACGTACGCGTGGTACGGCCGAGTTTTAAGCCTGAAATTTATTTGAGTAGATGTTGTAACTTTGAATTTTTTTTGAAGTTATAGGCTTTTTGGGACGTAAGTTTATAATTTTTTTTCAAATGTCAATGATTCAGTTGTTGCAATTAAAAAATATATATTTTTATGTTAACTGTGATATTTGCACTATGGTTGTAGATTCAAAGATTTTTAACATATGAAAAATGTTGGCCAATTACATAACTGGTTTTCACTTTTTATATTTTCAAATTGAAATCAAATTAAACATATTTTCTTGAAACAGAAACTAGTCTACTATTGTTTTTTGGATAAATATGTGCTTATATATATATTTTAACTTTTAACTAATAACAAAACATCTTTGAAGTAAAACGAAATTAAACAAGAAAACTCACTTAGCTCTCAACATCTCAAGCCGCATGCCCTCCTCAGGCGGGCCCTCAGATTCCCAGTCCTTCAATAACTTGGCCGGTTTATACGACGCCGATATTATTTTATTTAAAACCTCCTTCAATACTAACAATAAAGGCCCCGGACCCACTGCCTTGGGCAACTGTGACAATTTATTCCTACTTATAGACGGACCCGCATAACATTTATAATTAAAAAATATCCTTTCACACCATTCTTCACTAGATTTTATATCTTCTTTGATGGTTTTGGTTTCTAAAACTACTTGTTTAGGGGGCTCCTTTTTATTAGTATCAGGTATATGTAGCTCGTAGCTGTTACTATCACACCAACCTACCGGTAATAATAGATCACTGTCTTGAGAATACCAAAACTTTTCCCCTACTGTCAACAATTCAACATACAACATATGTTCAACAATCATATCTATTGACGCCACGTGGATTTCCTCGTGATTTTGTGGATTAACTGCTTCCAATTTCATATTAACTTCTATGCCTTTTATTATTTCTTTGTTGCCGAAGCAATAATCGGGGGCTGGTACTGCTGAATTTGATGCCAAATACTCTTCCCAGTCGAACGGTCCGTCTTTCCATGTTTTGGGTGGTTTAAATTCTAATTTATTCCTTTGGGCCCAACCTATGGGATATATGTAGGGGTGCATGTTATCACATAGCCAAGCCATTTTGCTATCCTCATAGTCGTCTATGTGATCGTCTAGGACTACTAGAAAATGTAGATTATTGAATATTTTCAATACTGTGGCAGGTCGGAATGTTTTCATGTCTAATGGTGATAAGGCCTCTACTTTCATGCCAGTTGAGAAGCTGTGTGCTTCTAGTGTAGGGTTTGGCTGGAAATAATAATTACTTTTGTTATTAATTTGTAATATTGTAATTAATGTAGAATTATATTTTGTCTTATTGTTAGTGTACGATGGTTTTGAGTTCAAATTCCAATCGGCTGGATTTTTTTTAGTATGACGCTTTTCGCTCAAATTCCCGACATTGGACTTTGAGTAGCGGAACCTCAACACTTCACTACACTGTAAGAGAAACATTATAATTCTTTTCCACGAGTGGGAATCGAAATAGCAACCATCGCGTTTACGTTCAAGACGATGACTTAATAGAATGTTTACAAAACTAAAATCAAATCAATTCAGCTTCACGCTGTATCCCGCACACTGCAGGGTAGGCAGAGGGAACCTAGTGTTAAAACACTCCGTTCCCCACTTTCTGCCGAATTTTGGAGGCATTGCGTATTGAGTGGCAGAACTCAACGCCGCGCTTAACCTCGACACCAGAGCGAAGAAATGGAAATATAAATTTAAGTAAATATTTCATCTCCTCGAGTGGGGATCGAACCCACAATCAGTCGGTTTTACAGCCACACCTCGTGCCGCTGCGCCACGACTGGCCTCAATAGAATGTTTACATTATACATATTTTTGGTTCTTCAGATTGTGATTGAAGGATCATAATCTAATGACCTACCCAGTGAAGATTAGATATTCTTTAAGCTATATTTGGTAAAAATATTGAATATCTCAATTCGCTGCGTGGAAATCGAACCCAAAACCGCCACGGTTACAGTTGCTACGCCACGATCGCCTTAACAAATATAATGTAACTACCTGAAACAAATCAGCAGGTGTGGGTTCCTTTATACTCTCTTCGGCGCTCTGCCTTAGCTGCGTACTCAATTTGTTCTTACATGAGAACTTGTTCACTTTACCCGGATATTTGAACTGCCAGGGGGAGCCCTGGAAATACAAAAGAATACTCTTTGTTGCACATGAAAAATACAAATCATACGAAAAACAGAAACATATACGTATGTATATAATAATATTAAGAATAATATTTTAATTCACTAAAAAATTAAGAAACAATAAAATAACATTTCATGATATTTACAATAAAACAATAAAAAGTGCAATGGCGGCCTTATCACCAAAAGCGATTTCTTACAGGCAACCGCATCATTTGAAAGGATTTATTACATAAAAGATAGCAGAAAGGTGCAAAAAGTAATCATCATATTATGTTAGACAAATATGGTATCTAATGAAAATAACAAAGAGTTGTGTATCACATATGACACATTATAAGGTTACATCGAAAGGAAATTAATATGAAGAATTAATAAAAATTAAAATCAAATTAGCTTCACGCTGTATCCCGCACACAGCAGAATAGGCAGAGAGAACTTAGTAACACTAGGTTCCCTACTCTCTGCCGAATTTTGGAGGCATTGCGTGTTGAGTGGCAGAACTCAACGCCGCGCTTTGCCTCGGCACCAGAGCGAAGAAATGGAAATATAAATTTAAATAATATTTCATCTCCTCGAGTGGGGATCGAACCCACAACCAGTCGGTTTTACAGTCACACTTTGTACCACTGCGCCACGACTGGCCTCTATGAAGAATTAATACGAAGTTATAAAGCCTTTCGCAATAAAAAAAACTGTCTATCACAAGAAACTCTTTAGCCTTTATAAGATTAAACATAGATTACCTTATTAGTGACAAATCCGAAGCTGCTTATGCGTGGATTACAGAAGAACAACCAAAACTGCAATAAATCTTCGTCAGCGCCGTCGTAGCGGAGAAGCAGACGGCCGCCCACATTCTCACACACCTTGAAAATTAATTTTCAAAATATTTTTGTATATAGCATTACTAATCTGATATTATATATACCGTTAACATGAATATATACAAGTAATAACACATTTAAGAGTTAATTTAAAATGTGTAATAATCGCAATAATCAAAGACCTTATTAAGCAATATGAGGAGCTCGTTCTTTTCTACATTTTATGTATAAGAAATACAGAAACTCAAAGAAACTATTAATTAACTCTATACACATAAATCAACCTTACTGAAATATCAACTTTACTCAAATATGCAGCAAAAGCCCAGTCGTGGCGCAGGCGTGCCACCGTGCGACTGTAAACACGACAGGTTGTGGGTTCGTTTCCCACTCGAGGAAATAAAATATTTAATATTTTAATTTCCTAGCTCTGGAAACGAGGCAATAGGCGGCGTTGAGTTTCGCCACTCAACACAGCAATGCCTCTAGAATTCGGCAGAACATGGAAACGCCGGTGTTTTTAATGAGAACGGAGTATCTTAACAGTAACTTCCCTCTAGACTTATAGCAATAACAAAAAATTAAATATGCATTGTTTCATACGCTGTCACGGTGAAATTAATTATGACTGTTTAAACGTAAGTTGTTAACTATAACCTTATACGGATTTTACGCCTTATTGATTTTTGGATAATTGTTTTTCATTCGCGGGTGTCAATAATAATGCTTAGAGGTGAACTGAATTCAAAAATAATAAAAAATATGTATATTTGTCAATTACTTAATAATTATAAATCTTATAATTGTAAAAAATCTCTGACTTTTAACAGTATTATATACTCTAAAAAGTAAACAAAAAACTTTAAAAAACCAGATAATCTTCAAGCAACTAAAAATATTTTCTTTAATCATGGCTCTAAGAACTCTCGAATAGGTCATGTTTCAAACACAAAAAAAACTAAATAAAAATCGGTTTATCCGTTTCGCAACTACGATGTCTGTGACATAGAGAGACACACACACGTTAAACTTGTAACACTCCTAAGGCTTCGTCGCATATTAAAAACTTTTTTATCTGCGCCTTTGCTCTGAAAGGATATAACTCAAAGCACACCTTTTAGTTATTATTTCCATTTTAGGGCATTTAAAAGACACATGCCACATACGAAATTTGGGCATTATATCATTATTATTACACATTTTAAATTAAACTTTATTGTTTAGTAGAAAATTTAGTGGTCACGAGTCTCCTCATGACTACTGAAAAGTGTCTAAACATACCAGATTAATCCTATTAAAGAGTTTGATTTAAAAAGATACGTTCATGTAAAGGCTTTTTTATTTTATTTTCAAGCTTAATTAATTGTCACGGACCATTCGGGCCTCCCTATTCCTACGCCAATGGGTACAGTGGGTTAGACCCAAACGATTAACTTAATGATGGCTCGACTCTCGTTAAATAGACTATTCAACACAAAAATATGTTTATAATTCCAGTCAGTAGTTCACGAGATTAACGCGTTCAAACAAACTCTTAAATATAGATAGTATAGATCAATAAGACGATATGTTCTGAAACGTGATTTAATACAAGAAATCTGAAGATCTGCTCTTTTCTAATTGATAAAAACTAGATAAGAAGTAGGTATCGATTCGAAATTTGTTTTCTGTGTAATCATATTGCAAAATAATGGTTATACTTTTTTATCGAATTTCAGAAACGTTAAAAATAGAGAATTCAATAATAATAGACTTCGTATGCGTGGAAAGGTAATCAATTTACTTTTCCACGACGAAGTAGTAAGCATAGCTAGTATCTAATATATAAGCTCTTACTAATGAGAATGAAATGTATAGTACTTTTTTATTACATTTTTTGTTAAGACGTCTATTTGAACATATTTTTCATATTCTATACTCAAATTACCTTTACCTTCACCGATACGTGGATATGGGGCTTCATTACACAAAAATCATCATTAAAATTGTACGTATCTTAGACTATAGAATGTTATTTTCTCATTCATTCACGTGTAAAGACAGTAGTGTCAAGACACTTTGTTCCCCACTTTCCGTCGAATTTTCGTTGAGTGGCGGAACTGAACGTTGCGTTTTACAACAGTTTTGAAGTACGTTAACTATTTTTGTTAATTTTTTAAATCTAAAATCTTGAGACCGGTCGTGGCGCAGCGGCACGAGGTGTGATTGTAAAACCAAGTGGTTGTGGGTTCGATCCCCATTCGAGGAGATGAAATATTTACTTAAATTTATATTTCCATTTCTTCGCTCTGGTGTCGAGGTTAAGCGCGGCATTGAGTTCTGCCACTCAACATGCAATGCCTCCAGAATTCGGCAGAAAGTGGGGAACGGAGTGTCTTAACACTAGGTTCCCTCTGCCTACCCTGCTGTGTGCGAGATACAGCGTGAAGCTGATTTAATTTTAATTTTTTTTTAAATATTTATAGGTATGTATAAGTAAGTAGGTAATATATTTTTATATAAATAAAATCATGTAATTGAATCAATATTCACTGATATCAACATATAAGTCGAATACCAAACGAATTCACAATTGAAATTACAATTACAAATTACTTTCTTATCTCCTGCCACTTACTTACACGTTACATAGTAGCCTGACAAATGGCTTCATGTTGAAATAACGATGTATGTATATGAAGACGAATAGGTATCGTCCGAATAATATTTTTATAAGTATGTAAGTGTATTTAAAAATCTGCAAAGATACTAAGATCTTATCTTTAATTACTTAGGATCACATATTTGAGACAATATGAGGTCTACGCCGATATTAAAAATAGATACGGCGAGTAAAAAAAATAACTGTCTCTAGAACAGTCATAACAAGACTACACAAAGACATATTCCATAATAGACACTCCGCTCCCATTGAGACACTTTCGGTCTCCTTATTTCTGGCGAATTCTTGAAGCATTGCGTATTGAATGCGTATTCAGTTTAAAAAAAAAATATAGTTCTACATAACAAATTTTTAATGATTATTTTAGTTTCCCGCTGTATCCGTTCCCTAATTTCCGTCGAATTGTGAACAAGCAGGGGCAGCAAACATTGTCTTAATTAGTTTTTTTATGTTATATTGACTTTGTAATAGGTAGCAAATAAACTTAATTATGTTTTTTTGTTTGGGTGGGATTGATGTAAAGTATATATTTTTAAAGTATAGCGTATCTTCAATCTAAGAATAATAAAAGGTAAATTTATTACAGACCAGTAAGAGAAAGTTATGGTGATGAATTTTTTTTAAGCATGCATGCTTCCCACTTTCAACCGAATTCTGAAGGCATTGGGTGTTGAGTGGCGGTTCTTCGAGTGGAAATCGAATCCACAACCTGACGCGGTTAGTCACACGCTTGTGCCCCTGCGACGTGACTGGCCCCCAAGGACTATACAAATATTTCTGAACAATTTTATTTATTTTCTATAAAAATCAATTGAATTTACAGCGAAACTGCGAGAGTTAAACGAGCTAAAGTATGAAGGTGTTCGCAAGCGCCTACTTGCCAGTAGACGCAGCATGACGTCACACGCTAGTGCGGTCGCCGCGGTATTTTAATATTTAATATTTTTTAACAATTTTCAAGTGTTATTCCACACTTAGGAAATAAAAATACTTATTATAATAACAAAACGTATAAAAATTAAAAAATTCGCTACGTTCAAATTTTTGTACGTTTTCTTAATAAGTATTAATTTTTAATATTTTTAAAGATAGGAAAAAAATACGGCCTCAGTCACTAAACGACAATAACAACCATTAATATAAATTGGTCACAAGTTTAAAATGTTAGATTTAACTTTAAATATTTAAGAAACCTTACATAAGTAAAGTTAACCTTCTTGCATTAGCCTAACTATTCAAATATAACTCACCGTAGCAATCCAATACCGGTACGGATCGATGACATTCTGAATTTCCACTTTCATGCCCACTTTGATCCTGTCTATCGGAGACATGCCTTTATTGTTTAAAGCCTCCAACGACACAGACTGGCCGTCCAGAAGTGCCTGTTTCATCATTTCTATAATAGTATCACCATATCTCCCATTTATTTCATCTGGGGGTTCTATAAGCTCGTCGTATTTACCACACCAGCCCAAGGGATGGACTTTTGTGTTAGATATGTCGCACCAGAAATCGGCATCGGCGCCTATAAATTTAATCCTAAGAAGATGCCCGCACACCATCGTGATTTCGGCAATCCAATACACGTCTGGGTTGTTTTTGTGGCACACTTCAAGGAGCATGCCTTGCTTGATGCCATTGTTTAAGCTTGATTCTACCTGTAATAGATATGATATACATTTCCAATACAACGCAATATTTCTAATACACATAAATGTATCTTTAGAAAGATCGACAGAAGGAACCAAGTGATAAGATACGCCGTCCCTCACTTTCCGCTCAATTTTTAAAGACATTGCGAAAATAGCGAAATCAATACTGCGTTTTGTCTACCGGAGCAGGGAAATGAAAATAATTTAAATATAATAATTTTGCCCAGTAGAAATCGAACCTACAATCATCGTGTTTACAGTCAGACGCTACTATCCAGCACCACGACGCTACAGTCACGGCCTGTAATTTAATAATGTCACATTTTTTTTAGCTTCACTCTACATCCCGCACATAGCCGTATAGGCAGAGGGAACCTGCCATGGCACAATCTTCTGCCGATTTCCTGAGGCATTACGTGTTAAATGGCAGAACTCAATGCCAGCTTTCCCTGGTTACCTAAGCGAGGAAGTGAAAATATTAAATATTTAATTCCCCCAAATAGGGATTGAATCCACAACCGTAGTTTACAGTCGCACGCTTATGCCCCTCGCATGCTTGTGCACGTCGCACTATATCTATCAAAACCAGGAAAACATTTACTTTTTATTTATTTTTTAGTTTGCACAATTCTCCTAGTGGGTTTTTCAAATTGGTCTATAATGCACTACATATACAACGTGGCGTCAAATCACAAGTGATTTAAATTGAAAGAAAATGGTGTAATGATCAAAAACTAAATAAAATTCTTTGATGTAATTTTTTCAAAAAAACCCTAATTTTAGACAATTTTCTTTAATGATGTTTGCTTTTTTAATAATTTGGAGAATATTATAACCAATAGAAATAAGACCTACATTTTTATATTTGTATAATGTTACTATATAAATATTTCTACTCATACAAGGTTCTACATCCATATTTCATTAATAAAATCTTTTCCTATGACTTCATCCAATTAGTTTTGAAATTTAATTTCATTTCCTTTTATAATAAATTTTCTTCAATTTCCTTGTATAACAAATATATGTATGTATATCTCATCTAAATATACCATCACTGCACTAAATGTGGTGATAGACTAAGATAAATAATTTAGTAGGCAATGTGTTTTATACATTTTTTGTAATCATAATTCTAAAAGGTAGAATTATTGAATGAAGTATATAATTGTATTATATATTATATTATATAAGTCAGTCATTATGCATATTCAGTGGAAAGTTGTGACTCATCCTTTCTGTTTTCAGAATTTTAACACAATTTAAACAAAACAATTTCAAGAATCCTTACCACCGGGAAGAAGAATCCCGGCCATGCAATGGTAATAAAAATCAAGCATAAGGCATTAAACAAAGACAGTTATAGAAATTCATGTCTCTAGAAGAAGTTCAAGAAGTTAAAATGATTTTATTAATATTTTGTGAGTGTAGAAGGGAGCTCTGATCAGAGATGCAGTATGTTACATTGTAATAATTAACATGATATAACATGGCCTAAAGCCTTGCCCAATAAACAGATTATCCAACAATAAAAAGTTTTTGCAGTTCAACCAAAATAGTTCCTGAGATTAGTGCTTTCAACCAAACAAACTCTTCAACTATAATATATTAGTATAGAATTAAAAAACATCTTAATAACATTTTAAATATAACTTTTTTAGTTAAAGCATAGATATAGCATTGAAACATAACTATACATGAATAATCCAAGGCTAAATCATAATAAGAAACAATTGATCTAAGTAATCACAAAAAATTGCTTCCATTAAAAATTTGCATTTCAAGTATAAAATTTGCTATTCAAGTATTTTTTTGTTTTTATTCAAATTATATTTTTAAAAAGTTTCACAGCCATTTATGTATTTGAAATAACCTAATATATTATTAATGCACCAGCTAAGATATTGAATATCATAATTAATAACAAAAGGAATCAGTATATTATTTAAGTAAGTGAATATATTTTTTTACTAAATATTTTTTATTATTTTCTAGTACCATTTCAGAGCTTACCTATAACAATACTAAGAAGCTGAAGAGTTTATTTGCTTACATACACTAATCATAGGAACTAATGATTCGAATTGAATGATGATTCTTTTTGTGTTGGATATTAAGTCCATTTTTAGAAGTCATTTCTATAAGCTATATTATAACTGACCGAGTTACTTCTTAGAAAAAGTTATAGTATTCTATAAAAAAACAATAAATAATAATAATAAAGCAATAACTTATATTGAATTACTTATAAATAGCTTTCATTCTATCAATTATTTCTTTTATGCATTAGATGCATAGTTGTGTATATTTTTATAAATGACTTGAAACTGGAAATTTTCATATTTACTATTTGCTTTATATAATAAAATCAAATTATAAAAATTATAAATATCATTTAAATTGTATGTACATTAAGCAACATCATGTATATATTAATATATTGTAAAATTGTTTTAAAAACATATAATTTATTGAATTAATCATGTATTTTTTTTGTTTGATATTAAAACATAATTTTCCTTTAATTTATAAATCTTAAACAAAATAATACACTAAAAGCTCAATAGCAACGTGTATATAATAAAAAAAGTCATTTACTCTCTCAGTATAATGTCCTCATAATTTTAAGTGCTTAATTTTATTTCGTTACGACAATGAGGTGGCAATGGTCACGACGATTTTGAAATTATAACTATGTACCATATGGATTTATGATTATAAGAAAACAATTAATAGAAATAACAAATATAAGAATAAATTTAATTGTTCAAGGAATCTTTTTTTTATTTTCTGGATGTTCATCTAAAAATAACTTTACATGGCCTTTACGCTACAATAGTGATATAAAGATTTTTTTAATTATCTCTTCATATTCTTTGTAATAACTTGTAAAAAGTTATTATAATTTAAATGTCTTATGATTAAACAAATAATATAAATATTTTTAAGAAACTTATAACAAATCAAAAACTATTTATCACATTATACAACATTAAAGAGCAGTTAAAACTCGCGACTTACATGAGAAAATAATTCTTCGGGGACTGCAACGCTTTTAATATCTTCCAAATAATTGTTCCAATCGAACTCCATAACTAGTGTAATTAAAAAACTTATATATTGACCTCATTAACTTAATATATTTAAAATTGATAAAAATATACTCAAAAAGCAAAACGAACTTAAACCCCCTCCTTGCAGTTTCAGTTCACTGAATGAAATTGAAATTCATTTTCCCCTACTGATTGTATCCTTCCCTTTCTATCATATATACATTGTGCGAATAGTACTAATACTAAGTTAAACCTGCACATCATATCACATTTAAGGCCACATACATACATTATTATTTATATTATTATTATTACAATAATTTACAAATGTATATTATTTACTCAAAACTACGTTCGTATAATTATTATTTCTGCGTGTAAAAAACGTGACGTTAGTTTTAATCGTAAGGATCTTATTAACATTTTCTTTTCCTTTGTTTTGTATTTTTTGCTTAAAATCATGTAGATAAAAAGAATTTTGAATTTTTATGTTTTTTTTTAATTCGTCATAGACCAGCTTCACGCTGTATCCCGCACACAGCAGGGTAGGCAGAGGGAACCTAGTGTAAGACACTCCGTTCCCCACTTTCTGTCGAATTCTGGAGGCATTGCGTGTTAAGTGGCAGAACTCAACGTTACAAATTCCTCATATTTTTATATAATTTCACTTCACTTGAATTATATTTTATATTCACAATATAAAATGTCATCCAAATTATATCTTATATTGTGAATTAGGCACAAATATATATTTTAATACTTATGTTATTCCACTTTAAAATTTAATTATGAAATATTTAACAAATAGTCTGTTATTGGCCTTACCTACAGTAATACACCTATAGCAATAATAATATTGATATTAATAATTAAATTAAAATTATTTTTTTCCTCCATCCAATACTATATTTTATTTATTTTTTTAGTTACGGTGTGTTTTAATTAACAAATAAAATAAAATAATGATAGTATTTAAAACACATGTTATCTGTTTTGAATGACTTATCGATGACGGCAGAAAGAATGAAATGACAAATCGTTCATCGTTTTCAGTCGATGAGCTTTAGTTTGTAATTTTGTATTGTACGACAGCTGTTTCAAAATAATAATATCTGCTTGGCGTTAACTATTGACGTTTTGCATTACATATTTATATATTTTATACTATATTAAAAATCCTGTGCAGTGCTACGGACTAAAAAACTGTGTTTATATCTCGTTACGGTGAATTTATAATGTGAATACTTTCTCTTCACGGATTGTGTTGCAACATCAACAATGGAAGGTTTTACGCCGAGCAGTGTGCTTATTTCTTTATCTTCAAACACCTCAAATGGAACAGATGATGAGGGTTGCATGCTACTTAACACTTCGACAAGTATTATCATAACGGGGGCGTACAATGGAATCCCACAGACCTTGATATTGAATTTAATATCGTGGACCTGTTTAATTTTATTATTCACGGTGTTACGTCGTACTGCGTGGAATTATGGACGTATGGCTCTTGTGCAACGTTCTAGGAGTCGATGGACTAGCTTATTCTTCAGAGGAGGTGATAACGACTCTTTAGTCGAAAGAAGAAATAGCACTGATGAGTCGTTAAATATCGACGAGGGTTTCTTCACGTGGCTGCCCGCGGTATTCAAACTTACTCGCGAACAAGTACTTGCTAAGTGCGGACCGGATGCGGTACATTATTTATCTTTCCAGAGACATGCCATAACTCTGATGTTTATTGTTGCCTTAGTATCAATTGGTATTATTTTACCAATAAATTTTTCTGGGACATTGCAAGCAGACTCTAGTACATTTAGTAGCACTACACTTTCTAATATAAACGGTAGATCACCATGGCTCTGGGTACATACTATTTTAAGTATTTTATTTTTGCCCATGTCAGTTTTAATAATGAGGCGGTGCACTGGTAGAAAACCCGTACCAACATCTATGACTGGTACAATAATGATAACAAATATATCAAAGGCAGATAGAAATGAGGCTACTATAAGAGCATATTTTACTCACAACTTCCCACATATTCAAATAGCTGACCTACGTCTAGCCTATAATATAAATAAATTAAATGAAGTACAAGAAAAGAAGGAAATGGTGACAGAAGCTCTTCTTTATACAGATACTTATTTTAGAAAGACTGGCAAAAGGATTACAGTAAAACCACAACTGTGTGGACCAGAGGTAGATGCATTAGAATATTATACAAATGAAGAGAAACGTCTTAAGGATGAAGCAAAGAGATGTCGAGCTATTGTATTAAATGATCCTCTCGGTATTGCTTTCTTGACTTTACCATCTTATCAATTGGCAGAACATGTTATTAACCATTTCAGTTTACATAGAGGATGGGTCCTACAACATGCTACTAATCCATCAGATATTATTTGGGAGAACTTAAGTGTTCAGCCTGGAGTTTGGTACTTGAAAGCTATTTTTGTAAATCTCTTTCTGTTTGTTGTCCTTTTCTTCTTAACAACGCCAGCTTTTATTGTAAACTTATTTAATGCAAGAGTTGCCAGGCCAGAAACCATGAATAAAATTAGTAGTTTAATATTTGAATTTCTTCCTACATTACTGTTGTGGACTATGGCAGCAGTAATGCCTGCGATTGTTGCATTCTCAGATAAATTTCTTTCCCATTGGACTAAATCTCAACAGAACTATTCTATTATGGCCAAAACTGTGTCTTTCTTACTTCTAATGACTTTGATTTTACCGTCTCTAGGATTAACCAGTGCTGAAGCTTTTGTTGCTTGGACTTTACATCATGAAAATGATACAATGCGGTGGGATTGTGTTTTCTTACCTGATAAAGGTGCCTTCTTTGTAAATTACGTAATAACTTCTGGATTTATTGGAACTGCACTGGAACTTATTCGATTTCCTGAGTTGTTTTTGTATGTTTGGTATCTATTGCAATCTAAGTCTAAAGCGGAAAAGAGTTATGTGAAAAAAGCGATATTATACGAATTCCCCTTTGGAGTACATTATGCTTGGAGTTTAGCTATTTTCTCAATTACCATGGTTTACAGCCTTGCCTGTCCTCTCATTGCACCATTTGGGTTAATCTATTTCGTTTTAAAACATATTGGCGATAAACATAATTTATACTTCGCATATGGTCCTTGTGACATGAGTGGTGTAGGCGGAGGGCGCATACATTCTACAGCGGTCAGACTTATCCGCGTATCCGTGTTGCTACTCTTGATTAGTATGGCTGCTTGGGCAGGTTTACGAGCTGGGTTTGAAGCTAGAACTATAATTTTGATAATGGCTTCTATAGTTGCATTTGGGACATTTTTATTATTGAGTCCGTTCCCAAGTTGCACTCCTCCAGCACCATTGCAAGAGGAATCAAGAATACGTTTCCCAGAATATGTGGCGCCTGTACTCGCAAAGCCTTTAGATTCGCCACCGACTACCAGCCCGTCCACACCAGACTACGGTGCGTCATCTCCTGTCGTCAACTTATCATATAATCCAGACCCCATAAATATTTAAACATGCAATATAGCCTAATAAAGTAATTTTTGGCATCATATCACAAGATAAGCCTATCTTTCAGATACGGTTGGCGATTTGGATAGCTGCTGAATGGGTATTTTTACCAATGTAAATAACTAATGCAATATTTTTATATCATGATATAAGAGCTAGTCTTCACTTCATAATGACTTGTTAAAACACCTCTTAGTATTTTCTATATATATATCATGCAATTTTTTTCTGTTTGCAGTCTTATTTTTTAATTAGTGAGCATATGAATCTTAAATGTTTTAAATCATAAGAATTTATATCACCTAGAATCGATTCTTTTTTAATCTAAACTAATTTAATCTTAACCCTATAGAGAAAACTATAAATTATATTATCAAATCACGTAGAATTATCAGAGATATAGTTTTTATTTTGTTACATTTAGATATAGCGAAAAAATAATTAAAGACAACACCTTCGCCAGTAGGATAAATAAAAAATATTTAGCATAATAAATTGCTTTAAATTATCAGCATTATGTAAAATGTATTATACATATAATATATAATAATGTCCGCATAATATTTAATTAAACATTTTTAGTACATAATTTTCAGGATAGTAACTAGTCTGTTGTAGATTTTTGCCATTTTATTATTTCTTTATGTTATGTGTAACAGATTATGTAGATTCTTGTTTAAGTAGTTATTTTAAACCCTTCGGTGACGCATTTGAGATATACAGGTGATTTGTAACGTTTTGTTTTTTTTTAATAAATAATGCTGAAATGCTATTTTATAAAGCCATGTAAACTTTGTAAACAATAATAAAAAAAATATTAATTAAAACGTATATGTACTTACTCTTGAGCGTATTTTTAGCGCGCATTAACATCATCTACACCAATAATTTTTATGGTACATAATTTAATTATTAATTTGTACGAACTCTTGACTTGAGACATTTGTGTTGTTTCATTATCATTGAAAACAAATATACATATTTATTTTTTTATATTTGTATAATATTTTTTTAATGAATTAATTTTATAATAATATTTAAATGAACGAATAAAACTCAACAAGTATATTATTTATGTAAAAAAAGTTTTATTTCTCTATATCTCAGTTTCATTTAAAATAAAAAATTATTGCATTTACAGAAAAAATATTCGGACAGATCAAATTATATCATTGTTGTCGACGGATGGGTTAAAATAGTCTGAATTTTAGTTAATAAATGAATGTAGATATTTTTTTTATTATATAATTCTTTTATCCATTTACACATTTAGCAGAGTAGGGGCATTAATATATTCCGCTCCCCACTCTCCGCCGAATCCTGGAGGCATTGTGTTTTGAGTGGCGGGACTCAACGCCGCGCTTTGTTTGGACACCATAGCGACAAATTTAAAATTAAATATATCATTTCCTTTCCAGTGGGAATTGACCATCAACCTGTCGCGTTTACATTAACACTTAACACGTTTGTGCCCTTGCGCCACGGCTGGCCTCAATCCTGTAACTATTTATAGTACATAATAAATAATATATTATGTAAATATATATTATTTTTATTGTGATCTTAACGGCTGTCTAATTTGGTAAGCTTAGGTATTCACGTAATTAATAGGCTCAATAAGTTATTTTTAAAATTTTGTTTCCAATTTTATTACAATTTTGGCAGGACATCATTGTTTTGATCATTGCCTATTTTTTTTATTGGAAATTAATATTTAATTGTAAAATTTGTGTTTTATAGAAATTGTATTAATTTTAAGCAACCTTCGTTTTTGATTGTGACGGTTAACATGGCGATTTGATATTTCGTGTTTATCACATTTAAATTAACGAAAATTTATTTAAATTTGTTTTATTATTGTTATTCGTATAGTTAAGATAAAAAAATATATTTACATTCTAATATAAAATTTTAAATATTATAATTGAAATATTCTTCTCATTCTAAGTATACGAGTAACACTTTTAAAAATATTACTTATAAAAATAAATGGCGTCCTGTCCCGTTTTATGAATGTTCTTTGAAATTATCTATTGGTAGAGGAGCTTTGTAAAAAAATCCCTACAAAGATGCTAATAACAAAAATTGTAACAATCATGTCATTTTTTTTATCGTAGCTCGATATGAACCTATATCTATAGTTTAATTGGTCCAAGAGTCGCGGTTACAAATCCTGCTACGATGAAAAAAATAAATGAATTTAACAAGTACTTATTAATAATAATTAATAAGGAAATGTTTAATATAAATTAAATATCAGTTAGTGTGACCTAACGTTGAGCCTCTGATGTTGATAATATATTATTATAAATTACTATTAATTTGTTTGTATATAGCCAATTAATAGATATATTTTGTTATATTATATATTATATGTATATGATGTTTGTGTTACAACATTGTTTCATCGCTATGATAAAATACACATGTGTTTCGCACTTGGTTTTTATTATTTATTTTAATTTCTATTAAATTATAAGCCGCGTTACTGAAAATATGTTTAGTAAGCAATAATACGACATCGTCGTGGCGCAGGGACACAAACGTGGGACTGTAAACGCGACGGTTGTGGGTTCGATTTCCACTTGGGGGAATGTAATATTTTCATTTTCATGATGTAAAACGCGACGTTTGGTTCGGCTGCCCAACTCACAATGCTTTTAGAATCGGTGGAAAGTGGGGAACGGATGTCTTAACATTAGGTTTCCAGGTTCCGTCTGCATACTCTGCTATGTGCGAGATTAAGACACTGCGGCATTCCTCAGTTTCCGCCGAATTTTCATGACGTTTTATGGCGTAACTCAAAGCCGCGGTGCCGTTATCTACCAGAGAGAAATTAAAATAATTTAAATTGATATTACAGCAGTATAGCTTTCACTGAGATAGAGAGATTTATACTGTTATAAAATTCTAGTGTGGTTGAATCGACGACCATCGCTCTTATAGTCCGCCACTGTACCACTGCGCCACGATGGTCTTGTGTTTAACAAATTATTGTATAACGTATATAACCAATTAATTTAGAAATGCCTGTAATTGCCCAATTCAATAAAGAATATATTGATTTTGAATAATTTGAGTAGGTATACCTACTTAATTATTATGGCGCAGTTGGTAGTGTGTCAACTGTCAATTAAAAATATGGCTAGGATAAAACATTTGGCTTGAAGTTTGAAAGTCTATCTATAATATATAATAGCATGGCCACGTGTTCATCAATCTTTGTATGTATGTATGCACCTGCGAGTATATGGTTGTAGTGACGAAACAGGTTGACTGATTTTAATTATGTTTACTTATAATATTTTTTATTTAGTACGCATTTAATTTGTTTTTGTGAAATTTCATACAGACACCATGTTTTGTCGTTGGATTAAATTCATGGTTATCAAAACATTAAATAGATTTTTCACATCAAATTACCTATATAGTAATTAGTAAAATTACACGTACGCTTGTGCCCCTGCGCCGTGACAGGTTCGATTCTCTCTCGAGGAAAAAAAATATTCAATATTTTCATTTCCTCGCTTTTGTAACGAGGCAAAACTCGGTGTTGAGTTCCGCTACTCAACACACAATGGCTCCAGAATTTGGCATAAAGTGGAAAGCGGACGTGTCTCAATGGGAATAGAGTGTCTTAGCTTTAACATTAGGTTCAGAGGTGGCTTAACCTATAGTGCAGGGTGTGGGTGCGCAATGCACACGGGCGCCGCCGACACAGGCAGCGCCGCGGCGCTCCCTGAGACGGCTAAGACAGACAGCTTAGTGCATCGTCTTGGAGCATCATGATACAGCAATGATATGACAACAACAACAGAGATGTGCTACAGGCATAAAATGTGTGAGTGTTATTCTACCTTCATAAGAAAGGCCGTAAATAATACCATGCTGTATTTTTTTAAAGACAGAACCGGGTGCCAAACGCTACAATCTCTGCATGCCTCTTTCATCTCGTCCACTGCTATGAACCCGTGCATAAGTAAATACCTTCTGGATGTCCTCTTGCTTTTTACGTGTCTTTTCTCCAGTATCATCAATACTCGTCAATCAATCAATAATCGTTGTTGGACTGTAACCAACTTAGATAGTCTAATACCCCATTTATATGGCTATTTATCAACCAAAAAATAACGAAATATAGGCAGTATAAAAACAAATATACAAACTGAAGACAGCCCTATACACAAAAAGATCAGTTCAAACTCAGATACACCCATGTCTCGATGAAAGATTTAAAAAATTACCACTGTACCTGTGTATCGTGACAGTTATCTCATTTTATTTACATCAATTTAGATAGTCTTTATTTTGCTGACTGATAAACACTTTGATAAAAGGGTCTTCACATTTCAGTGATGAACATAAATATATATCTAGTATGTAAACACTAAATATTAAGATTTCAATATAATGTTATCTTTTATTTTTAGTATTATATCTTTTGTCAAATTATGGGTGAAACTGAAATAATAAGGTTGCGAAATGGATAGGTACGAACGTTGTCTGTCTGAAGTAAAAATGATGGATGTTTTGCTTATATCATATTTCTTTGTTTCATATAGGAACCTAATTCTATGTTTTTTTTTTTTTCAAATTAACGCTGCATCCCGCACATAGCAGGATAGACAGAGGGAACCTAGTCAAGGGCGGCTCTAACTCTCTTGTAGCGCCCGTGTGCAATGAAATCCTGGCACCCCCTAGGCCTGAATAGGCTATAACTATTAACTTTACCGTCGTGACACGAAAGTTTTTTCATATTCCAACAAGCTATTTTATAAGTAGGTATAGTTTTCTTGGAGACATCCGGAAGGTATTTACTTATGCACGGGTTCATAGCAGTAGATGAGATGAAAGAGGTATGCAGAGACTAGCGTTTGGCACTCGGTTCTGTCTTTAAAAAAATGCCTAGTAATTACTAACATCACGACCACAAGTTCCTTAAGGTACCTAAGTAGTAATCGGCTTCACGCTGTATCCCGCACACAGCAGGGTACGCAAAGGGAACTTAGTGTTAAGACACTCCGCTCCCCACTTTTCGCCGAGTTCTGGAGGCATTGCGTATTGAGTGGCGGAACTCAACGCCGCGCTTTGCCTCGACACCAGAGCGAAGAAATGAAAATATAAATGTACTAAATAAATATTTCATTTGCTCGAGTGGGGATCGAACCCACAACCAATCAATTTTAAAGTCACACTTTTTGCCCCTGTGCCACAACTGGCCTAAGTAGTACATATATTATTCCATTTATAATATGTAAACTAACCCATTTTAATGTGTATTTTTCCCTAACGTCGAAATTAATCAATGTGTTGATACTTGTTCATAACTTCATACTAGTATCTATACATACATTGTGAAGACCTTCGAGTACCTAAGTCAATTAATAAGTAAGTGTGATATTTTGTACGCACATTAGGAACTTTAACATAGCATTGTTTTGAACGGTCAAATATTGGGCATATAATTTACTAGAAATAAAAAAGTGGAACTGATAGGCGCGATCTAAGCACTGGCCGCATGAATTTAAGGTCGGCTTTGGCTGCGTTCCTGGCTCTCTTTACCTGAGCGGTCATAGAGAGTCGCTATGATTACGCCCAGATAATCATAGATAGGCGCTATGATTACGCCCAGGTAAGTGGTATCTTTCTTCCACGGTATTGTAGCGCTGAGGAAGATTAGCAGAGAGATTCATTCGGCAGTATAAGTGAATTCACTGGTAAAGCTTTCTTGGAGACCAGGCGACATAATTTATTCAGCGGTCCCGGATACGGTCCTTCCATAGACCACAGTGCAAGTTCGGCGCGGATGCGTTCTATAAACATTTATTGCAGTCGCCGTAGTCAGGATATTTTCAGTATATTTCTTAATGTTTATATGAAATTAATAATAAATAATACATTTCATTAACAATATAATTTTATTTAGTTATGCTTTTGTGACAATTTATATTAATTTATGGTTTTATCTTTTTAACACTTCAACATAGGTAGGTCATGCAGCAATATATTGTCGTGGAATACAGAAATAGACAAAGCAAACCAGATCTTCGATTATTACATTACATTTGAAAGTTTTTACCTTTATGTGGGCATTAAATCCTACCCCTGTACGAAATTTCAGCATTTTTAGCATTTTTCATTTTGATAATCGGTAAGTGAATTTCTAAATAGTGAGACTTTACTTTAGCATTACTTTGGAATTATATGACCTACAAGTTTGATATTTTGGTGTGTGCTTATGTTATAGCTTACTAGGAAACGATAATTTGAAAGCACTAAATCTATCCAGAGGTTTTCAATTAGAGGCACGATTATACCTACGCCAAAATAGTTCCACAAAAGGATGGTACGGTATTGCTTTGTTGTGCGTTCGACTTCGCGGGGGCACTACCTCCGGAATTACATAACATAAACATTAATAAATATACATTTTTTGTTTTGTTTGAAAATATTGTACGAGCTTAAGTAAAACAAATATAATTTATGTACCTATTCATATAGGTCACCGTGGCGCAGCGTAACAGCGTCTGACTGTAAACATAGCGGTTGTGGATTCGATTCCGTATTATTGTTACAAGAAAAATGTATTATTTGCATTTCTTCGTGCCGGTAAGAATATGAAGCACGATTCGGCGTTGAGTTCCGTCACTCAACACATACTGCCTCCTTTCGACGGAAAGTGGGGAATGGAGTGTTTTAATATTATGCTCTCTTCCTACCCTTCTACATGCGGGTTACTGTCTCTATCTCATAAGATAGAGATATTATATGTAATATCTGGGAATTATCTAATAAAACAATTGATATGCTTTCATATATTTGAACGCACTTATTATTCAAGCTAATCTAGAGAGTGTTTTTGTCAGCACCACTTTAAATAAAACCACAGTTTTAACTACTCTTATAAAAGCTTAATACATTTTTTTCCCAAAAATTAAAAACTGATTTTTTCAAACAAAATAAATAAAAGTATCGTTGTAAATTAAAACGCCATTTGTCAAGACCGACGCACGCCGACATAAGCCTATTAAAGGGAAACCGCCGCATACGCCTCATTCCGGAATCTAGTCGTAGGTATTGGCAGCTAAGTTCAAAGTTGTTTAACCTTTAGTAGTATTTTTGTAGTAGTATGTGTTTTCGTTATTGGTATCTATGAGTAACTGCGTCACACGAAATACTGCTATGTGCGGGATACAGCGTGAAGCTAATTTTAATTTATTTTAATTCAACACAGAGATAAAGAACGATCTTGAAAGAAATATCAAGTAAATACAAAGATATTTTGGTTGGTTCGTTCATATAATATATGTAACTAATTTAAAAACTGTACAGGAGTTAATATGCAATTAATACAGTTATTTTACAAAGAATATTATGAATCCTACAACCTAAATTAAATTATTCACTGACATCAGCACATTTAACAGAGTTTTAGAATTATGATGAGACGTATATTATATAGGTAAAAAGAACATAAAGTTACAAAAATATATACGTGTAATACATAATTAGCTTTATGTATATTTTATAAATATCAAATATCAACAATGGTCGTATTTTTTTATTTAAAACAATCAAAAATTCTTTGACGATAATGTCGTAAAAAAAAGTCATATTAGAAGTCATTATAGTTGTCAATCGATTGTGCTTATTAAATCAGTAATCATGTATTTTAAGCGGGCGAAGCCGTGGGCGAGCCGCTAGTAATAGAATATTTGGAATGATATAGGTGAATATAAAAAAGGTGATTTGATTAAGAAAAAAAATTTATTTCGAAATCACAGACAGATAGACAGACTTACAAGTTTCTTAATACAATTAGGAACAAAAAATATTATAATGCCATAAAAATAGAGGCAAAAATAGTATAAAAAAGTAAGTGTAAAATAGTTTTTTTTAAGACTAGAAATTTTCTTGTATACATATTATTTGTTAAGTTTGATAAAATTTACTACAAGGTTATAAAGTTAATTTATATATCAGGTAAGATAGAATAAACTTCATTCAAAACATTCAGTGTTGAGTAGGAGAATTCAACACCACATAATATTTATGTTATCTAATGTAAAATTTACACAAGAAAACTGTTAATATTAGACATTAATTTACACATAATTACAACTTCACTAATAATATATTTATGTAATACTTTTAAAGACATTTATTTGTTTCATATAGCCAAGAGAACAACAAGTTACAAGTTACAAATTTGATAAAACTTTGGTGCAATTTTCTTTAAATAGACATATATTCATAGTATTATATTATATTTATTCTAGATCTAATATACATAAATCAATGAAAATACATAATAATGTTGTACTGTGTATTGTAAAATAAATGCAAATGTGTAAAGTAAAAATACTATAGCACTAACATGTCTCAAATTTGATTAAAAATATAAAACAGGTAATAAAATTTAACTTATAAATGGTGCTAACCACAGTATATACATATATAAATATAAACTTAATATTTTTTTATAATTTTATAATCACAGAATAAAATAACTTGTTAATACTTATTTTACTTTGTACCTACAATATTAATGAGTATATATTTTCTTTAATTGTTAACACAACATCAAATATTTTTCATTAAAACTTACTTTCTAACATTATGATTTTAAATAATGAAGTTAAAATGGACACATACTTAAATCTATTTATTTGTAAAATTTAATTTTATGTAAACTTTAAAAGTTGACTAGTCACACTCTTTAGAGTAATAAATATTTTTATATAAAAGTGTTTAAAAGTATTGTATCAAAGAAGAAAGTTATTAAAGTTAAGTTTTTGGTAAAGTTAAGTTATATTTTAACTAAATAAGTAAACCTTCTTAAATTAATTAAGACTTAGCCTGAAAATAGTTCATAAAAATCTATGAAAATCGTTAACAAACCTTGTTGGAAACAATCATATAGATTCTAATACCTTGTTTCTATTACCATAAATGAATTGAGATTATTTTCTATCAAAGTAAAAAAAAAAATAACAGCACTTTGATAGAAAATATGTGATATAATGTTTGTAATGTAAAAAATCTTGTGAAACCAAATTAAGTAAATTTTCATATTAAAAGTAATGAATGTTTAAAAATCTACAAAACCATATACATAAAAAGACCCATATTTGAATTGAAGTAGATTCTAGTAATATGAATAATCATTGTCAGAATCACTACCAGAAGACACAGAATCTGAATTGCTATCTCCATCATTATTTCCTTCAACTACAAATGTATCTAGAGTATTCTCCATTAAAGTATCTTTCTCCCAGTAAAGTTCTTCACAAGCTACAACATGTTCGTCGCAATTGGTCCAATCTTTTTCTGTTATTTTTATAATTGACATTTCCATGAGTTTCCTCATCTGCTCTAAAGTTAAATCAGAATGAATTTTGTGTTGTTTAACAATATCTTTTATTTTAGCCCATGCTACTTCAATGGGATTTAAGTCGCACATATATGGGGGCAGCTGCAACACTTCGTGTTCATAAGCTTTCATTATTTCTCCTATTTTTGATGTATATCTTTTAAGGTTACGTAATTCAATTAATTTAAACAATTCATCTTTTCTCATTGTGATGGAGGCTTCGACACTGTGCTTGGAGAGCCAGTCTACCATTTCCACTTTGGAGCTTGATTTTGATGGAATTTCAGGTTTTTGAGAATTTTGATAAGGAACACTGTCAATAATAACAACACTGTTTGGTGGAATATTAGGAATAAGTGTATCTGTGTAACATTTCTCGAATTCTGCGCAATTTACATTACAATCATTACTTCTTGTAGTCCCTACTTTATATATTAATTTTTTACCATTGCAAAATATGCCGGCACTGGCATATACCATTAAGAGCCGGTATGTGGAACTGTCCAATAATACATTATCAGCTAAATTATTTTTCCAGCATTTCTTTAAGCACATATTTTTGTCAACTAATGTTTCAAGCAAAAAGAAAACATGGTGGTCACTCTCTCTATACTCACGAATTTTCCTTAAGTAATTTGATCGTGCGAACATAATTTCTGGTTTTTCCGCTAGAATCGGCCGTCTTCGATGCCCTTTACATTTTAGCCACTGGTAGCCCATGGATTTTAAAACTTTTCTTAAAGTTGTTGCTTGCCATGGAAAATCAATTTTTTCTCGTACAGCAGTCAGAAGATTTGAACAAGTAGGTATAACTTTTTTAGTTAAATAAAAGTCCTCTATACACCTATGCACTACACTCCTATCGAAACAATTCACATTTAAATTATTCTTTTTGTTGCACAATCTTCCTCTTCTCGATCGAATTCCCTGCTTAACTTGTCTTTGTATGTTTATTATAATTTTCTTACTTAATCCTGTATATCGGGCCGCTCGCTCTAGAGCTTGATCTACAGAAAGAAAAATCTTTCCAGCTTTTTTCTCCTCGACACATACTTCTAAAATGCGTACAATCATTTCCCGTGTTTGTTCATGTATTACTACAGGTCTTTTTCTGTTCGCTACACATTGACCAGACATAGTTTTTGTCAACAATTTAAATTATTTACACTAAACAATAATTTTAAATGATATTAATGACAAACATTGTTCAATTGAAATGTCAAATGTCAATGCTATTTCGAGTTCTCACTTCGATTTCATCAATATTGAATTGTCAAAAGTATCACAGAATAAATAAAAACCAAATAATTAACTTGTACAAAATACGGTATCTACGATGCAGCCAGACCTACGAAATAAAAACCTGCTCTGAGGGTGCAGAAATAAAATAACTAATACAGTTCGGTATTCTAAGTTATAATTTAAGACTTGGGAGCAAAAAAATATACATTTAGTATGAATTAGTAAAAATACTTATACATTCTAATTTTAATAGTGTAATGCTGTCTCCCACATAGAACCGTACAAGAGATATTTTTATTTTCATAATAGTTATTTTATTACTCTTTGCTATTAAAAGCAAATCTACGACTATGTTAGACTTTTTTTGTTTATTGAAATAAAAAAAGTAGTCTATACTATTTGTACAGACTACTTTTTACTAATATTACATAACTTATAAGATAGAATCAAATGGAGTTAGCGTCGTCATCAGCTTCACGCTGTATCCCATATATAGCAGGCAGAGGGGACGTAGTGTTAAGACATTCGGTTTACCACTTTCCACCATATTTTTAAGGCATTTCATGTTGACTGACGAAACTCAATGCCGCGCGTTGTCTGGTTACCGGAGCGAAGAAATAAAATATATTAATAAATAATAATTAATTCTCTATGAAGTTTTTCGAGTTTGAATCGAAATCGCAACCGTCGTGTTTAACGCTTTAACGTTTAACGCTTGTACCACTGCGCCATGACGGCCTGAAGTTGGCAGGTTCAAATATGTATAAAAATTTGAACGTAGCAGGAACCCCCTCAGTCAGCGTATGGCTTAGTAGTCAGCGTATGGCTTAGTAGTCAGCGTATGGCTTAGTAGTCAGCGTATGGCTTAGTAGTCAGCGTATGTACGTTTTCTAAATAAGTATTTTTTTTTCCTTAGTTCCTTAAATATGTAAAAATAGGTTCAACAATCATTGACATTGTAAAATAGTTCCAATTCTGCTAATGAATACACCAAATATATATATATATATATATATATATATATATATTATAAAGTTAGAAAAAAATCATTCCAATAAAGTTATTAGTGCCGTATTAATTGCCAAGACAATCTATTATTTTTTCTTCAATTTCACCTGTATCCAAATTGACTTAAGATACTTCATTTTTCACACTGCACCCAAACATTACGTGTTGAGCGGCGAAACTCAACACCGCGATTTGGTTCACCAGAGCGAGGAAAAGAAAATAATTCATAGCACAGAGATCCTTCCTCTCGTAACGACGCAAAGTGGGTCGAGTTTCGCCACTCAATACCCAATGCCTCCAGAAGTCCAGAGTTCAGTGGAAAGTAGAGAACGGAAGTATATAAAAATTAGATGCTTTAATAAAATTCAATATAAATTAGATTTTTTTATTGTTCATATAAATTATATTAACAAATGATTTATGTGAATGAACATAACTAACGAAATGATAAATTTGTCACTGTTAATATTACTCCTTATGTAAAAATTATACAACCATATTCAATAAAATGTAATCTTGTTTCTACAAAATATAAATTATATTTAAATATCATTAATGTCATTCAAAAATTATTAAATTATACATTTTTAAATGAAAATCTTTCACTGAACTGCCTGCATATATTTATTTTAGTTTTAATTAATTGCGTTAAAGCATATGCTAAAAATCTCGAAAATCAAATATATTTAAATAAAAATCATACTTGAAGAAACAGGAAAAATTTGACTAATTTAACTAAATTGAGAAAACTGATAACTGATATCAATCATATATTGATTTTACTCAAATTGTGTATTCTTTTAATTAAATCAGGCTTTTAATAAGCTAATTCATAAAACAAAATTAATAAAGAACAACATTAGCAATGACATGTCTAAACCTAAACTACCTAATGAGTCTTTTTGGGTTTCGCCAGCTTCTCATATTTACTCTTCGAGGAATACCAGAGACCGAAGGGTATGGCCAATGACGGTAAGGTCATGACTGCAAAAGCTGCCCAATCTAAAATGTGGGATGAGAACTTGCGGTCATAGTCTTTGAATGCAACAATTGTGCCTTCACCTGGGGCACTGCTGATTGAAAATTGGCTCTGAAATAGAATAAAATTTTAAATTAGACATATTCCTTCAAATATATAATAACAAAAATAAAAATTTTGTAAAACCCTCTCGCAGCTTAGACCATGTACCACAGATTAATACATTCAACCATTAAAACTATGTGCCTGTACGATAGGACATTATCTTGCGGCCGTAAACAGAGAATTAATTTATTTTAGAACTTTTGTAGTACAATGTATTTACATATATTCAACTATTTCCGCAGCGCACACACTTAAAGCAATTCAATGATGTTCATTAGTATGTACAGTACACACTCTATACACTGATATTAAATAGCCTATAGTACTCCTGGCAAATGCAGCTTTCATATAAAAAAAAAAAATCTATATCTGACCAGTAGTTCCAGAGATCTTAGCGTACAATCAAACAAACTCTTCCACTTTATTATATTAGAATAGATTAATAAAAATTTTAATTGTCTGTTTGGTTTGCCTATTTGGAAAAAAAAAACACCTTGCCGCTCTGCCAAGACAAAGTGCAACATTAAGCTAGCCAAAGAATCTAACATCTTCAACACATATAATAAATTGTGACTTATGTTTTATTTTGATGTATAAGCTATATTACTGTAAAGTTTCATCTAAATATATTTAGAAGATTTTATTTGAAAGTGAACCAACATCATTTCAAATACTTGTAATATTAGGAAGATATAATGGAATAGATACTAAGAATAAAGGTAAATATAAGTGACTTTTACATTGACATAGATTTACTTTCACTTTTGTTGTGTATTAAGCTTGTTACTTTTTAAGTGCTTACCTCAACAGCATCTTCACTGGCTTTGTATCTAACTTCAGCAGATGTAAAGTTGAAGTAGCCATATCTGTTTGATCTGAGTGTGACTACATGAGACACATTTGTTTGAGGGGCTATTCTATCAATCTCAGCAGTTAACTGTCCACCAACCACTGTGAATACTTCAGGGTGGAAGCCATTATCTACGAGTTTTACATCCACAGCAGGTGCTGTTCCAACGTTATAGAGTGTGTATTTAATTAAAATATCCATATTTTCTACTAAATATTTGTTTAGAACTTGCTTTGATACTAATAATCTTGCAACTGATGGTTCCTCGTCTGCCGTTACAGCTGCAGCGACGATGAGCATCAACGATAATAATTTAGCAGCCATTATGCCTGAAAATTAAAATTTTATTAAATAAAAATCTTATAGGAAAACGTCGGTAATAGAAATATGACTGAAAATATATTACATACAAATAAAATCTATAATATATATAACACAAATAAAATAAAGTTATTTTTAAGTAATTAAATGTTTATATTACCTTACGTTAAACAATAGTAATGAACAAATTTTGTTTCGTTTTCAACGCGAGTAATAGTAAAATGTTACTAATTTTGACAAACGTTCACGGTACGTGGCTGACGTTTCACTCCACGCGTTCAAATCATTGCCAGATAAGCGCTATTAACGGTTACAGATGCATTCATGTTTATGATAGTACCAACATTAAAATTATTCTGTTTACATAACATTAAAACTTTAATAAATCAATATTGGGCATAAAACACAATAATGTTTATATTTTGTTTTAATTCTTATAGACTTATGAGGAAATAATCTATATTTTTTAATTTTAAGGTATTGTATCAAAAAAATATTTTAAACGCATCTTTATTTTCCCAATTGTCAAATTGTCAAACAATTGTATTGAATTTATATTTTTATTGGAAAAAAATTGTGTTTTGGATGAGAATGGTGCGATTCGATTAGTTTAGTGTTATTTAATTACTAAAAAGGTAATTAGAGTGTTTCTGGATTTAAGAAAACTATGACAGATAAAGAAGACACAAGCAAAGAACCCGAAAAAAAAACACTAGATGACGAGGCCCTAGAGAAGTACGTTTTGGTTATCGTCAATGAATGCTATATAATAATGGTATTCTTTATTTTCCTATACAAAACATAATATAGAATATTTACAGCAAATTTGTCCAAAAGGTTGCTAAACATTGCAGTATAATTGCATTATTCTAGATATAAAATAAAGCCGAGCGAAATCTGCTCTAAATTAAACAGTACCTATCCGTATTGGTGTATTTGTATTATGATTATTTTGAAAATTTTATACAATTGAGTGTCGTTTCATTTTAAGGAACTGTTGTTAATTGGTTCTAGTGGAAAAGCCTATGTAATTCAAATATGTAATTGATGCTGTATTTATATTTATTTGTTTTCAAGGTATAATAAAATTTTACAACATGGTTAATAATTTATGAAGTTACATTTCTACGATGTGTACTATGTATATCTGTATTATTAATATTACTATATATTATAACCTATAAGACAATGCTTAGAAATACAATTGTAGACTTAAGAGACCATTATTATATAGGCTTGTTTTATAAAATATTATAGTGTAATTAGTAATTAGTTTATAATACTTTTTTATTAAGTTGTCATGCTTGTTTTAGATTTTACCTCCTCTCAAATTTCCTTTGATTGTTAAAACATAGTATTTACAATGTAGATGTGATTAAAAAAGAGAAAATATATTTTTTGAAATAAAAGTTAAAAGATAATACTTGAATGCTTACAACTAAAATTAATTAAAATCTTAAATCAATATATATAGGTACTTAATACATTATTTGTTTAAGTTATATATATATACTTATACATACACATTTATATTGTCTGTCTACATGTGCAACTGTAACTACAAATAGTAATTGTAACTTATATTTCTTAGTGCGACACATCAAAGGAATTAACTAAATTTAAAGTTAAAGTTATATATAAAACTTGCAAATGCACTCATTGTAGTTCCTTGATTATTTTGCAGTAGGCAGATTGAGATTTGTAACACAATACGCTATGCTTTGCTTTCTGCCAAGATAACCTTGAAACCTTAAAAGCCCAAAACCATAAATTTTACATGTAAATGCTGTCCCATTGCACCACAATGACCTTGACGGCCTAAGAAAACTTAGTGATACATATCTTTATTTTCGATTTTGTGTCCATTTAAAATATTTACATGTTTTATGCTTGATTTGTTTAATCATATTGTGAAAGTACCTCCATTATAAGCATAAATTTGACTCATGTGAAATTGGAACTCATTTTCATTGCAATCAAGCAGCTGCATCAAAGTAGTGTATATATAATATATTTTTATTTTGTATATGCTTCTTGTTTATAGGCTTGCAGTAGAAGAGTTACTTAGAGAAGCAGTGCAAGGCGCTGCAAGGGCGGAAATAGTTGGACCTTCTGGCTGGATAAAAGGACCACAACAAAAAACGAATAAGCGATTTCTAGTTAACACACTCAGGCATGCCGTAAGCTCTAATAAGTACCACAGTTCCCGCAGCAGCAGCCGAAATTCACACAAGACATCACCTAAATACGAACGGAAACCAGAACCTGCAATCAAGAAAGACAGGTCTAAAAGAAAATATTAATATGGCAGAGTATGACGTAGAAAATTTTATTAGTAAAATTCTTAATAGCGACGAAGAAACATGGACCCCTCAAGAGAAAATGCCACTAATTTTGGAAGAAATAGAAAAATTGAAGTCAGATACAAGAGTGTTTATAGAAAATTCCGATTTTGATATAGTGGGTATATTAGATGGAAGTACAGAGCTGTGTGCTGAGAGCAAAGCATTAATTGATGAGATGGAGGAATGTCAGAAGGAAATCGAGCAAGAAACAATGGCCGAAATATTAAAATCCATTGAGAGTCACGACCAAATTACCAAAGAATTAGAATCTGTTAATTTTGCCATGAATATTGTATGTGATGTTATCACATGTGGTAGATACGTCAAAGATTTTGATGAAGGCCGACAGGCTCAAAGTTTTTCGAAGGCAGTAGAGTCTGTTTACGATCTACTCCAGTTTATAGAAAAACCAGCAGATGGTTTCTGTGATATGGAACTATATGCGAACATTAGAAACACTGCTCAGGTCATAATGGATAGTCTTATTCACGATCTGAATCAAGAATGGGACAGAATGGTGTCATACTCTAGTAAACCAGGCAATCGAAAAAGCGTTGTCAATTTCAATATTTCGTTAGACGATAATCATATTTCTATCGACGTGGTAAATGCTTTGGATAAAAGTACTAAGCTAATGGAGAAAATCACAGATTTTTCCGAATTTCTAAAGAAGGAAGTCTTGATTCCTATGATTAAAAACGATTGCGTAGTTTATGCGGATTCTGAAGAGTCGGCTTCAGTCACGTTAACTCACAAAGCTAACTACATGCCTTCCTACAGCGAGACTTTGGCAAATATGAGGCTATTATTCCACTATCTGAACAACAGGTTCAATGTCCCTTTTCATAACGAGCGCAGCCTAATGAAAATGTTCGGACATATAATAGGTGAAGAGCTTTGTGAAATGTTAATAAAAGATTGTTTGATCGATACTATACCGTATAATATAAACGATCTTCAAACCTACGGACGAGTGACGGCAGAAATAGAAGATTTCCAGCGTTTTCTTATAGTGACCAATATATTCCCTGACAAAGGTTTATCTTTACTAAAATATATGAAGAACATCGACGTCTTATTCGCGGAACGGTCTAGTCAACATTTTCTAGAGACGGCACGCTCTATTATGCTCAAAGATTTGAGTTTGACCATGTCAATAGGCGTGGAGAGTATTCCAGAAGAACCATTATCTGTTCCGAAAGACAATAATTTACTCGAAGCTCTCGAAATATTTTCTCTGATGATACCAAAAAGCCTTTTTTACTTTCCAAGATGTATGATATCGAAGACCGCTCAAGAACTTTTGGATTTAGTGTATATAGTGATGGAACAAGCAGTGCAATGTTCTGATATAGTGTGCAAGAAGTTATATGATACTGTTAGGCTTATATTTGAGCTGTATGACGCGGTTGTTCCGTATCATCATGAAAACTATTTACAAACTATTCCACAATATGTGGGTGAGTAAATTACGGTTTTAATTTCTTTTTTTTTTATTTTTTTTGTATTAGAGATTGTGAAAGTAAGCAAGTAAAATTTTAACATACCAGGACTTAACCCGCGCCTTTTAGAAACCTTTCCAGCGCATTGACTTATGCCTTCGTAGACAGTAAACAAAATGCGCGGGCTTGAGGGCCACTGCCATGTTAGAATTTTTGTATGTTTTCTAATATTCTAGTACTTTATCTTGTCTTAGTGCCATTTTTGGGATATGATTGACTGAACCTATGAATCCCTAAAGGTGCATACGAATGAACATATCATATACTATACACTACCTTCCTAATCTTGGTATATAATGTGTAAGTTGAGAGTTAAATTGTAAAGAATTTAGAAAAATTACAATATCAATTAAAAGCTTTAACAAAAATTGACCGAAATTTAAGCTATTATAATTATATTTCTTTCCATTCTAGCACTATTCCATAATAACTGTATGTATCTAGCGCACAATCTTCAAACATTAGGCCATAAATGGGTATCTCTAATGGAGGGCAGAGAGATACCCTATGTGATATGTTTTGTAGACTTGGTACAGAAAATGAGGGACCTCGGCTATAAACACTTGACAATGCATATGCAACAACAGAGAAAACAAATATTGGATAACATACGGTCTTCGGGTGGGTATTTGTTATTTTTTCTCTGTATTTTTCGTTTTTTTTCAGAATTATGCATACAAAAATTTGTGGAAGAATCTTCCATTTAAAAAAATAAAAATAGCAGATCATATTTTGCAAAACTGAACCAGATATGTATATGTGGTATACTCACAAGTTGTGAGTATAACTATTCTGTTTCATTTATTAATTACATTTTTATTGCATAAATATAATATAATAAAAATACACAAACATTTGTGTATTTTTAATATAATAAAATATAATGTAATTAAACTTTCAGATCTCAATTGCATAGTCGTAAAGGATGTGCTAAGTGAAAACGCTGAAGCAGCTGTGAGACAATGTCTGCGACAACTTCAACTGTTAAAGAATGTTTGGATCGGTGTATTTCCGCCTAATGTTTTTGTAAGGTATAACTTTTAAATGTTTTTTTTTCTTTTTACAATATTTTTATTGAAATAGGAGTTGATGAAATATAATACTTACCGAAAATAGTTCAAACAAATTGTATTTTAATGGAAGTTGCTTTATAAAAGCTAAATTAGATTATAAATGTGTAATTGGTCAATTTAGTTACTAGAGTCAATCAACTTTTAAAGTACTTCTTTCATGTCCCCAAGAAAAAAAACAGCATTAATAATAAATATTTTATAAATTTTGTAGACACTTTACAGAATTAGATCTTTAAATAGAATAAGATCTTTGACTTTCAGGAATGTTTATTACACTTTTTTTTATAACACTTTATATATATATATATATATATATATATATATATATATATATATATATATAAATCTAATCAAATCAAATCAGCTTCACGCTGTGTCCCGCACACAGCAGGGTAGGCAGAGGGAACCTAGTGTAAGACACTTCGTTCCCCACTTTCTGCTGAATTCTGGAGGCATTGCGTGTTGAGTGGCAGAACTCAACGCCGCGCTTAGCCTCGACACCAGAGCGAAGAAATTATTATATTACGTCCTTGAATAAGTTATCGCTGTTTTTTTTTTGTTGTGCGTGCGTGAGTGCGTGCGTGCGTGCGTGCGTGCGTGCGTGCGTGCGTGCGTGCGTGCGTGCGTGCGTGCGTGCGTGCGTGTGTGTATGTATATAAAATAAGTCAAAAAGTATCCTGAGAAAATGATACGATTAAGCAAGAAATTACGACGCTAAAAAAAATAAGAAACAAAATGAATTAAATGTTGAAAGAAAACCTACGAGTACATAAAGTGAAAGACAAATATTGATTAGACATATTGACTGTGTTTATTATTTAAAAACGTTAGAGTAAACGCCTCGGGAAGCGCATAGTATAGAGCGCTACATCACTGCATTAAGAAAAATTTTCGTAGTATGATATCATATATCAGCGCGACGCTGCTTGTTAACAACGATGGTAATGTTAATATACCTGGTTGCGAAAAATATTCTGAGTATATTTTTAAAAAAATTGTTCTCATTCACACTAAAAGAAGTACCTTAAAAGTGGATTGACCCATTATACGTTTTGTTAAATTTGACTAACACCTTTATCTATATAATAAGTATAAAAGTTCAGAAAATTCATTTCGAATGTTTGATTTAAACATATGATATACTTTTGTTTTATTTTATGTTGATCCAATTCATTTAAATATCTATAATGAGTGTTTAATATATACATCTATTGAAATTGAAATATGTCGATATTATAAAATAAAAAATATATTACTATAAGATATATTTTAGGTTGATGGCAACATTAGTAAACATGTTCCTAGATGAATTAATACACCGAGTGTGCACAGTGGAGGATATTTCTATGGAGATGGCAACACAACTAACGGAAATGTATACACTGGTTGTAAAGAAAACCCCACAATTGTTTCAAGTAAGATTTAAGAATAAGCTTTGAATTTCTTTAATAACTCTAGTAAACATTTTTTTGTATATACAATATTTGTTTATTTTTATAAATGAAGCGCCATATTTTTTATAGCAAATCCAAAAATAATATTCAATTATATTATAATTATCCCAAGTAAAACGATCATGTTTGTCACAATATGCCTTATCTAATATTAAACATTTTCTGCTTATCAGGATATCAATGATGTAACAAAATATGTCAAATCTTGGATCAAATTACAAGAATTAATATTTGTTCTCGGAGGTTCTCTAAAAGATATAGAGAACCATTGGAACGACGGCACTGGCCCATTAGCAGTGCACTTCCAAGTGGAAGAGCTAAGAAGTCTCATCAAGGCACTGTTCCAAAACACGCAGTTCCGCGCCAATCTACTGTCTAAAATAAAATAGATGTTCAACAGTAGCCATATTGTTAATATATGTGTTAATTGATTGTTTTTGTGTTTTGTTATAACTATTTTTTTTATTTAATTACCTTCCTAATTAATCTCCTTCTGAAATACGATGCTTACTTTAAAGAAAAATTATAATGTCCCAAATATAAATTCTATTCAGAAATATATTTGAGTCTACTACGAAGTTCAATTATATTTTTTTTCTCTAAAACTAAAAAAGATTAAAATAACAACAAAGAAATTAAGATTATAAGTAGCGTTGCCAGACGTAACGCTTATGGTGGGATATCCTGATTTTTAAACTAAAAATTCCCGTCCCGAGTCCCAGGCGAGACAGGCTTAGCTCCACTTTTCAATTTATTTTTTAACAATTGTAGAGATATATAAAGATAGATTCTCTATACTCTCTTATATATCTATTCGTTAGTTATTGTATCAGTTTAATGACGAATTTCCATTTAAAAAAATATTAGTATATATCACACAATAAAGACATTGGAATGTAGTATCCGAAACAAAATCTGCCAACACTGATTGTAACCCAGTTTTTACGTGAACTTAAGTTAGTTTAAGTTTTTAGTACTGTATATTATTTATTACATATATTTTTTGAAACTGATATTCAATAGTTAGA
Organism: Heliconius hermathena; assembly: GCA_013403705.1. Taxonomy (NCBI): domain Eukaryota; kingdom Metazoa; phylum Arthropoda; class Insecta; order Lepidoptera; family Nymphalidae; genus Heliconius; species Heliconius hermathena. The sequence goes on from JAAIXJ010000078.1 coordinate 292,005, forward strand.
AAATATCGTGAAAAGGAACGCAAGCACAAATGTCAAGACATTAAAATGTCAAATTTGAATTTGTGAAAATCAAAATAAATTATAAAAATGGGGTGTTTGTAAAATAAAAATAATAATATCAAAAGATCATAGTAGATTGGAACAATATGATCTCTTATGTTAATATGAATACGTTAAAGCTATTTGTACAGCGAAGAACTCCTGCTATATTATTTAGTCGGACGGCGAAAAACAAAAGGAAATTCATAGATCCTAAAGAAGAAGAACAGTTGCCAAGTAATTATTACGTTATATTTTTAATACATATTTAATTACTGAAATAAATATATTATTGAAATATAGACTTTGAATTTGTAGTACAGGTTATGATTTTATTTGATTCATGTTTTCAATATGATAATGATTGTTTTTAATACGCATATATGTTTATATTTCGTATATTCATTTACTTAGTTCACCTCTCCTCATTTCTCTAATTCTCTCATTTACTGATAGGTTCCTTGAAGAGTATGCTCATTTAACAATAAAACCACCTATTGTACTATTTTAAATATTAAGATCAATGTTATCTGATTTATAGTACAGAATATTTTAACAATTTTTACATCTCCATTTAGATATAATAAATTGCATTAATATTAAGGTACTTGATTTTTTAAAATGTTATTTTAATTCTTTAGTATTCCAGTATCCAGTAAGTAAGAGTTCAGACAGAAGAGTATATGTATGGGGACTGGCGGAAACTGGTGCCCTCGGTATACACATGCCGAGGGCCATGAAAAAATTCAAAAAAACATACAGAAATGCTTTTAGCTACATTTGGCATCCCATGAGATCTAGTTTTTGTGAGAGATTTGATGTAAGTATTGAAATACTATATCACAAGATATATATGTGTAAGAGTATGTCAGTGTTGTGGAAATTATGTATAAAAAAATATTTCAAAATATTTACTTAAGTTTGAGGCCAATCGAGGCACAAAACCCACAATGCGCCACAACTAGCTTCTTTTTATTTTAAATGAATTAAAATGTTCTTCTTAGTAGTAATAGAAAAAAAAACGAGAACTATTTTAATAAGAAAGCTTCCTGTTAACAAAAAAAAAACACTAATAAAAAAATATTTTACAGGTAACAAAAGTAGCTAGCGGCTATGGTTTCACAGTGGCCGCAATAAAAACAAACGAGCAACACAAAATATTTGGTACAGGACTAAATACAGATTCACAAATAGGCTATCACGCACCTAGAATAGGTCATCCCTTGGAAATGTTATTGAGTCCTGCACCTATTTATATACCGTATAAGTCTTTGGAGACAAAAGTGAGATAATTTCTTTATTTATTTATTTTGTCAGGTTCATCCTGTACTATTGCAGAGCAGGAGAGGCAGAAGAAAACAAGTATTAAGACACTCCATTCCCCACGCAATAAGGGGCAGCTTCGTTTTGCGACATTGCATGTTAAGTGGTGGATCTTTACGCCATGCTTTATCTTGCTAAAAGAGCAAGAAAATGGAAATCATTCGTCTTCTGACTTGGAATTGAACCTGCAATCTTTCTCTTAGTGTCTGATATCATATCACTATATGTATGTATTAATAGCTTATTGTGCTTCAGAAGTTAAGCTTTCCCAGATACAAAACTTGCATAGTCTCCATACAATTTAATTTGCTCTGGTAGATTAAGGTCAGGTCTGGAAAATTAGACGAAAAGTAGAGAATGGAGTGTCTTAACACCTTCAACCCCAGGTTCCTTTTGGCTCCCGTGTTATGCTGGTAAGAGCGTGAAGCTGCTATTTAGTATAATATTGCAGATCACAGGTCTGGCAGCAGGTCGCTCTCACACATTAATTCTAACAGACAATGAAGGTCTATACACACTCGGCAACAATGCATATGGACAGTGTGGCAGGAAGATTAACCCAAATGAAGAATATAAAGGCAGCATGGCGTCTTATAATATTAAGAGATTAGGAAAGGAAAAAATTGTGGATATATGTTGTGGACAGGATCATAGGTGATATTTATTTCTCTATATTTTCATATAAAAAACGAGGCTGTCGTGGCGCAGGGGCACAAGCGTGCTGTAAACGCGACGGATGTGGGTTCGATTGACACTCGGGGAAATGTAATATTTTATATTTGATTTCCTCGCTTTTGTAACGAAGCAAAGCGCGGCATTTGGCGCTACCACTCAACACTTAATGCCTTGCAAATTTGGCAGAAAGCGGGGAACGTAAGTGTTTTAATTATGAACAGAATACATGTTTACGGAATTGTACCACCAGGCCACGACGGCCTCATACACTCGTATTAATATTTGTTATCAAAAATTTTTCTAATCAATGACTAATGATGAATATTTTAATAATTTTATATAGATTTCAAATATTTTTTTGTTTTCAGCTTATTTATAACGGAATCAGGTAAGCTCTATTCCTGTGGGTGGGGAGCAGACGGTCAGACGGGGCTCGGCACATATGACAACCAAGGCCATCCCGCTGCTGTGAAAGGAGACGTGACCAGCGAGAAGATTGTTAAAGTGGCCTCTACCGTGGACTGCGTTTTGGCTTTGAGCGGTTTGTATTGTTTTCTTTATCTAGTTATTTTTTTATATGAATTAACAAAATTATGTTTAATATAATATTATACCACACGCAATGCTTCCAATGCAATGCGCACGCTTCCAGAATTCGGCGGAAAGTGCGGATCGGAGTGTCTTAACACTAGGTTCCCTCTGCGTACCAAAATTTATTACTTCTTGTAGTCTACATGTATAGAAAAAAGAAAATTACATCAAATATAATATTAATAATAAAGTAAGATTTGTGGTTATAATATACTTTCTATGGGATCTGAACTTATTACCTCTACTATTTAGAAAATAAAATTCGTACAAAATGTTTTCAAGTAAAACTAGAAAATTAATTAAACAACTCAATTAAAAAATCTTATTTGTAGATAATGGAGAGCTATTTGGCTGGGGCAATTCAGAGTATGGTCAAGTGCCAATGAACACAAAACAACAGCAAGTGAACATGTCGTACGCGTTAGTCAATTTCACCAAGGGCTTGGGCAAGATAGTTGATATAGCCGCTGGCGGCTCATTTTGTTTGGTCTGTAATGGTATGTGTAATGTTGTAATACTTTATTACTTTTTTGATAAAGGCAATTATTTTTATTTTAGGTTAACTTGAGTGGCGGAGAGGGGGAGGGGTGGGGGTGGGGCTCGTGGGTTCACCATACTGTAGCTTTTACAGATAAGTCTGTGCTGCGCCGCAATGGCCTCAAACTTATTTCTTTTTATATCTTCAGGCTGTATTCTGTATGGAGTGTGAAGAGTAAGAAAAACTAGTGTTAAGACACTGTTCATGCTTAATGCAATTTGTCTTTTAAGAGCAGGAGAAGAATATTTTTTTTAAGTGGGGGGCCACCATTATTTTTTTCAGACATCAGAAGATAGAAATTTTTAAATTGGCGCAGGGGCAGGCAGCAAAAAATTATAAGATTGTAGTCATAATCCTTTATTATATGCTATAATATTATATACTACTAGTGTCAAATGATATTATACATTTTTTTTGTCTGGTGCATTATAAAAATGTATGAAATGTAAATGGTGAAACTTATAAAAATAAATAAAAAAATAACTTTTTATTTATTTCTTGTAAAATAAATAAAAAAAATTACTATTTTTTATTTGTAATTAACGCAACATCATTTTATAGAATGTTTTTTTTATTAGTTATTAATTTTATTATATATTTTTTGCAGAAAACGGAGATGTTTTCGTCTGGGGCTTCGGTTTGCTAGGTCTAGGGCCAAATGTACAACATGCTTATCAACCAAAACAAATTCCTCCTACATTATTAGGCAGAAACGATTTTAACCCTGATTCGAGAGTTGTTAAAGTTTCAAGCGGGATCGGCCATCTTGCTGCCATAACTAACGATGGGGACCTTTACATGTGGGGTAGGAATCGACATGGCTGCTTGGGACTCGGTCATGGAAAAGATCAACATTTTCCATTAAAAATAAGTATAGGCGCCCACGTTTTGGAGGTTGCATGTAGCGTTGATCACACAGTCGCTGTGTGTAGACCTTATACATAGTGTTGTTAAATAAATGTTAGTTGTAAATGTTTTATTTTATTTTGTACTAGTTTTTGTCTGCATGGTCAAATAGAGTGTGAGGTGACTCTGATTGTAGATAATGTGGGTCACAAACATTTAACAGGCCTTCCTTGTTAAATGAGCTACACAATACTGGAAGATTTTTTTCCATTTGATCCCGTACTCCCTGAGATTAGACCATTCAACCCAACAAATTCTTCAACTTAATAATATTAATATAGAGATAGTGGAGACATGAACATCCAACTCACATTTTTATATATGATTCAGGATTTTCCAGAATACCAACTGAGTACATGTATGTATGTAGACGAGATTTGATTCAAATTCTTATTTTTTTTCAGCTTCACGCTGTATCCCGCACACAGCCGGGTAGGCAGGGGAACCTAGTGTTAAGGCACTCCTTTCCCCATTTTCCGTTGTGTTTTATGAGCCATTGCGTGTTGAGTGGTGTAACTCAATGCTAGGCTTTTGTCAGAGCGAAAAAAACATTTTTTTAATAAATAATTTATTCTCTCTAATAGGGATCGAACCCACAATCGTCGCGTTACAGTCACACCCTTATGCCCCTTGCACCACGACGGCCCTTCTCTAGTTTTCTAAATGATTTTGGCCTGTCTAGAACTATCGTTAACTTATTTGTAGAACATACTTTGAAGATGATATTGAAGATGATGATATGATTTCAATTTGGTGTTGTGGAAGTGCACTAAGTGTAGGCAAGTATTAATGTGCATTTAAAAGGGGCATGTTAAACTTATACTTGGGTTGGAAGTTCCAGGTTCTTGCAATTTATTCTCTAAGTACAACAATTAGGTTAATGAGGTTTCATGGATATAAAAATAAGAATATTTATTAAATGTCTATAATTTACAATTGCCTTAAAGTATAACTTATTTTTAATAATAGTATAGTATAACTTATTTTTAAACTTAATTATAAAAATGGATCTTTCTAATTTATAAGTAAATTTAACATAAAGAAAATCTTGTTTTTGTAACTATATATTTAAAGCCGCTGTGGTGAATAGGTACAAGGATGTGATTGTAATGCAACAGTTGTGGCTTCGATCTCCACTCTAGAGAATGAATTATTATTTATTAATATTTTAATACTAGGTTCTCTATGCCTACCCTGCTGTGTTGCATACAGTGTTAATTTGTTTTATATTAAAAGTAAAATATTTTAAAATATAAAAGTTTTATGTAGTGAGATTGAACCTGTATTTTCAAGTGTGTGAATAGCATTTTTAAAAGTGAAGTTTCTAAGATACTGATTTGTGAACTTGTGATTTTTGTTATATTTGGACATGAACTGACAATATTAGCATTCTTAAAGAATTTTCAGATTTTCCAAGTGAAGATGATTGTTATCTAAATATTACTGATAATGCTATGTCTATTTGTAACATTACATATAATAATTACAATTCTCATTTTCACTTCAATTCAAAATTCTTAAGTCCTTTTGATTTTTGATTATTTAATAATATTGAATGAGAAAGATGCAACAATCAATTTTATAATCAAATGCTCCATGCTTTCACATTCAATACCACATTAACTATTGTTTACACTCATCGTGAAAAGGTTCAAGGGTGCGGAAGTCACGCCACGCTGGGGGCAACATTGAAGTATGGTGAAGGTGACATCCACATCTCTTACATGGATCACTAAATAAATTCACATAGCTATGTAACCATGTCATGAACGACCGAACAGCTAGTTCGGGTAATGTAGGTGAATAGAAATGCAACATTGCTGCATGAGCATTTTCTGTCACTTTCCGGAACACATGATGACGGGACTCGGTCCATAGATCTAGAGTTTCGCCGTACCCTTTCACCATAACCCATTCCATGAGCAAGCTTTTGAAAGCAACTACAGCTTTTAAAACATGGCTTAAATTGATCTGTACGACAGCGTTACTTGCGAACGGTCGTGATATAGTTATTTTCATATCGTTGTAAGATCTATCTATGTTGTTTATAACGTTATCGACTTGTAATGGCGCAACGTTATGATTGCTCTGCAACTTGCCGCGTCGTTTAGTACTGCCGGAATTTATGTATGAACGCTTTAGAGAATTCTGACTTAGCAGCGTGTGTGCAAAAGAAGAGTATTCATGTATTTTATCTGTCCACTTGTAACTGTTAACTAGTTGTGTGTATAGAGCTTGACGATCTTGAGTAGTTTCCTGGCTTAAGAAAGTTGTATTTCCGAGATTAAAAGGTGCCGTTGGAATTGGTAGTCCATTAGTTGTTTGTTCTAAGTCTCGTAGATTTATATTGACATTATTGAGAAGTTCTTGTAGCTCCAAGAGGAACTTATCTTTGCCGTCTTCTCCGTGGTCAGCTCGAAGACCATTTGATAATGTTTCGAATACATGACTTACGCTTGAACGCAGCGTTCTAAGGGATGTTAAAGCTGAATTTAATTGATCTACATTTATTGTTTGATTCATAATGGTAAAATTACATTAATAGCTATTTTTACTACAGAACAACACGCAAAACCGCAAATTAAAATTATTATGACAGTGACAGCCAGCTGTCACTTGTATTTTTAATGAACATTATAGCCCGTTTACATGTTTGTGAAGGCTTGCCGAGCTTTCACAAACACCAATGTATAAAGACCGTTCAGACCCATCACAAGCGTATTATACGGGGCTTATACGCTCGGCAAATGCTCACAAACTCCAATGCCAAACGTGTAAATTCCTCGCGAGCGTTTGCCACAAATTCCCTTTGAACTGTGTTTAAAAACCGATAATGGTCCAGATTTGCGATAAGTTTTCGCAAGCAATCACAAGCCACGACAAAAGGGGCTGTTTATATGTTGATGTTTGTGGAAGCTTGGCAAACTTTCACAAACGTATAAATGTGCTATAACATATTAGAATGGAAATGGCGAAATTTATAGGTAATATTATACGCCGCTTACACGCTTGTCGAAGCACGATAAGCATCTACAAGTTCCAATCCTACGTCTAGCTGCACACACAATATTATTGTCAATACTACTGAGGCCAGTCGTGGCGCAGCGGCACGAGGTGTGACTGTAAAACCGACTGGTTGTGGGTTCGATCCCCACTCGAGGAGATGAAATATTTACTTAAATTTATATTTCCATTTCTTCGCTCAGGTGTCGTGGTTAAGCGCGGCGTTGAGCTCTGCCACTCAACACGTAATGGCTCCAGAATTCGGCAGAAAGTGGGGAACGGTGTAACTTAACACTAGGTTCCCTCTGCCTACCCTGCCGTGTGCGGGATACAGCGTGAAGCTGATTTATTTATTTTTTTATATATTGCCAATTATTGCCAATAATATTGTTCAATATATAGCCCCGAACACTACATAATATTATTGACAATATTTCGTAGTAAAATCCGTCGCTCAGTAGCTCTATTTGTATGCGTACATGTTAAATCAAAAATGGCAATAATGAAATAAGCCGTTACTTTTGTTATTGTTTTTAGCTTACTTACGAAAAAAGATGATAAAAAAAAGATTGATTAAAGACTAGTTAAGAAAAAAAACTGAGTTTAAGCATTTCAATATTATTAATGAACTACAACAGAGGCCATTCGTGGCCCTGGGGCACAAAGTGTGACAGTAAATGCGACTGGTTGTGGATTCGATCTCCTCTCGAGAAAATGAAATATTTATTTAAATGTATATTTTCATTTCGTTGAGTTCCGCCACTCAACACGCAATACCTCCAGAATTCGGTGAAACATGGGAAATGGAGTGTAACACTAGGTTTCCTCTGAAGCTAAATGTGAAGCTAATTTTACTAACAGAGAATGATTTAAAAAATTACGTGAGGATGAGAGTTAATTTCTAACATAAAAATATCTCTATTTGGTTAGATTTTTTTGTAAACGTCGAGAAGTTTTTTTAGCCCATATTATTTAACTTTATCATGATATGCTTCAATAGATGTATTCCATTGCTCTAAATAAGTTTCCCATAATCTCTATTAAATATTGTTTTTCCGTGGGAGTAGTAACATCAACATTATTTTCACCATTTACACTGCTTTCGTCGTACGTCTTGAATAAAAAGCAGACTCGTTCACCTCCTTTGAAGTCTTTTTTTCAACTAAAATATTGCGACGCGCCCGCACACGACATTATTATTGTCAATAACCTTGTCTCCCCCCGATATTGTCGTGGCTAAAACAGAATTTCTAGGAATCTACAATAATGTTGCAAATCGGCCGCACACGCGCAATATTATTGATAATACGTACTTTATTGACAATATTATTGTACGTGTGCGGCCAGGCTACTATGTTCAGGCAGTGGCAGTGGCAAGTGACAGGTTGGTATGACAATGACGGACATGGATATCGAAGTTATTTTAGCTTTTGCGTTAGGCTTGACGTATTATTAAATTATAAAAAAAATAGGACATGAAATGTTCAGTAAAGAATCAATCAATGTTAGTTAAACAATAATAAATGAAAGGTATGAAGAAAATAATAAACAGATAGTAATATCTCGTGGCCCAGGGGCACAAGGGTGTGACTGTAACGCGACGGTTGTGGGTTCGATCCCCACTCGAGGAAATGAAATATTTATTTAAATTTATATTTACATTTCTTCGCTCTGGTGTCGAGGCAAAAAATTCCGCTACTCAACACGCAATACCTCCCAAATTCGGCGGAAAGTGGGGAACGGAGTGTCTTAACACTAGGTTCCCTCTGCCTACTGAAGCTGTTTTTTTTTTGTAATATTCTGAGGGTCCACGATTGCAGGCTTGCCCGCAGCGACCCTTCCCACCCTTTACGAGAGCTGCAACGTTCTACCCGCCACGTGCAACTCGCGACAGTGCACCGATAGGGCGTCCCCCTAAGCCGACACGCAACAGTGCCTCTACACTGGTGTGTTAAGTGGCGACGAATGCGGCGTTGGAGACCGCCACTCACCACGCTATGTCCGAAACGGGGGGAAGTGGAGGACGGACCTACAAGTAGCTACGTGGAGTGTAAGAGGAGTGATGGAAGAAAGGGTGAATGAATTATTAGATGTGATGGATGACAGAGATTTGGATGTTATTTATGTGACTGAGACCAAGCGCAAGTGGAGCTGCCAAGGTGTACAAGGTGTGTTATTGACCTGTTAGCGGCAGAATATTCCTGTTAGCGGCATATGCGCCAGTATCCTCTATTACGTTCTAGGTAACGTTAGAGGAAATGATAAAATAATAATATATGATGGACACGGATGATACGGCCAAACGTTTGCACAGCTGTGCGTTTGGCCGTACACAATGGAGTGTTGGTACCGACGCTATTATATGGCAGCGAAATGTGGGTATTACAGAAGAAGAATGAAAGAAAGATGAATACCGTGGAGATGCGATGCCTTCGTAGGATATGCGGAGTCAGCTTAGCTGATTGAATCCGAAAGAGATACACAGAATTTCAGGTACTAGCGAGGATGTCACAGTGAGAATGAAGAAGAACGTGTTTATCTGGTTTGGGCACGTAGAACGAATGAGTGGTAAGAGAAGTAGGGAGAGACCTCGGTTGACCTTCTAAGACACAGTATCAAAGATACTGGTGGAAGGTCAAGTAGAGAAGCACGAGGACCCTCCGGAGTCATCAACCTCTGTAGAGGTTGATGACAGTGGACGAGACGAAAGAGGTATGTAGAGACCGTAGCGTTTGGCGCTCCGTTTTATCTGACTACCCCGCTAGGGATAAAGCGTGATCTTTTTATAGTATATTAAATTGCGTGTAGTCATGTGATGCCTGACTTATGATCGCTATATACTTTCTCTATATCATATATTATATATAAATCGATATAATATTTGTTGTTAAATACCATTAGTATATAAGGGTTAATAATATTTAGTATCGGTAAACTAATAAGCTATGAAACCAAGGGCCGTGCGGTAAAACCATGATCGGTTCTAAGTGGGGAAATGAATCATTTATACCGAAATAGTACCGTACTAGTTTCGAATGGGCTTTGTTGGACGTAAAGTATCCAGAACCCATTGAGGCTGAGTGTTTGAAATTGAATTATTGTATGGGTATATCAATTACATTATTAAACATTTGTGGTGTCGTTGATTAGTGTGTTTGTACGGGTGATTGTTTGTTCAATTCCCATTTAGGGTAATCTTTATAATTTAAAGTGTTTTCATTTCCTAGTATGGTTGGTAGGTGGCTCCTCTTATTCTGCCAGGTAAATATACTAATAAATTCTAGTGGTAGGTACTACTAAGATTTCTTTACATATACCTAGTCTTATAATGTTAGTTTTCTAAATGTTTTATATACAATATAAAATACGTCAGTCGTGGTGCACGGGCAATAAGGGTGCGACTAAAAACGCGACCGGTTGTGGGTTCGATTCTCTCTCAGGAAATGAATATTTTTATTTTCTCGCTCTGGTAACGAGGCAAAGCGCGGCACTAAGTGCCGCCGCTCAACATGCAATACCACTAGAATTCTGTAGAAAGTGAGGAACGGAAGTGTCTTAATGGGAACGGAGTGTCTTAACACTAGATTTCTAGGTTCTCTCTCCTCACCCTGCTATATGCGGGATACAGCGTGAAACTAAAAAAATATATATGTGCATATATCGCATTAATGTTTAAGGTACAGTTAACAGTTAATTGCTTCACCATACTAACAATAAGATTTAGATGAGAGATAACTGACACTCAATTCTTGTTTTCTCTATTGTTAACTTAAAGCCTAACCTAATCTTTTCTATACAGATCGACAGTTTAGATGTGGTACCTATTCACGAGATCTTGAGATCTACTTTAATATTTTATTAACTTAATAATCAATCTCAGATAGTTCATTTATGGTTAAGTATCTACCATAAAGTCGGAAAAAAAACACCAACTACTTAACTTATTGAGTGTGGAAATAAATCCATATTACTAATAATAGTAAATTAAATCAGCTTCACGCTGTATCCCGCACGCGCTTTGCCTCGACACCAGAGCGAATAAATGAAAATATAAATGTAAATAAATATTTTATTTCCTCGAGTGGGGATCGAACCCACAACCAGTCAATTTTACAGTCACATTTTGTGCCCCTGCGCCACGACTGGCCTCATAATACTATTTAAAGGATATCTATCTTTGAAAGAGATCTTTAAAGAAAAGCATAAAAAAATGCATTTTTCTTAAAATACTGAAATGACATCTAGACAGACTGATTAGTGTAATATAGAATAACAAAAACAAACGTATATATTTTAACATATAAATTTTCATCTATTTTTCCTAGGCGACATGTCCATGGAGTAATATGAGATAACATGGCGTGATTTGAAGGGCGGTTTCTAATCAATACATCCGCCATCACGGGTCAAGTTACCTCTCATATACCTGATAGGTTGGCCCTTATATGTATATACGATGTTTTCTATTTATTTATTTATAAAAGCGTATTTATGATATATTTATAAAGTAAAAAGGTAATTCAATTAATAATTTTCCGTATGAACTACATCCTACGCAACGTAGGTTTTAAAATTCAAGGTTCTTTTTATATGTAAAATATGTTTATCAATTGTTATATATTAATTATTATTAGTTCCTGTTACTAATTATTATTTTTTTTTATTTCATATATCCTATGGCTCGTGTGGATGTGTGTGCGTGTCATGAGGGAAAGCTGCTGTTTGTTTTTTGACCAGAGTTACTATTAATTTAATAAGTTCTTTGATTTTCACAATTATTACACATTTTAAATGAAACTATTTTAACCGGATTAATCGCGTATATTTAAGGTTTTACATTTTGGACACTCAAACGATTTCTTAATTGCCAAGGCAATTAAGAAATTGTTGGCGGTAGTTTGATATAATAATTATATCAACTGACAAACGAATACCACCTCAGTCTATCCGTGACCACGGACTACTGCAAAGTGTTCGAAACGTCGGGTTTCCAAAATGTATAATTTAAAATATACGCGATTAATCCGGTTAAAATAGTTTCATTTAAAATACTACTACTTTGTACTAAAACAAAATAATTGAACCCGAGTGGGAATCGAACTCGCAATCGTCGCGTTTACAATGAGGCCTCCTTTAAAATGAAATTTAAATTTTATTTCTAATTGATTGTAAAATGTATCTCTTCCAATATATTATACTAATAGATTATAGTAATTGCGCGTACATATTATGTAAATAGCTTCACTTTTTTTTCTTGCACAGGTGGATCTCACTGTAACCGCGATGTTTATGTGCTCCATAGGCGTATCTAGAGATATTTTTAAAATTATTTTTTTTGTTAATAAAATTTCTGAGGGGGAGGGGGGGCCACAACTAGTTCCCCTAGCACTATTCTGCGTTGTTGGTTGGTCTCAATCCTTTCGCCCATGGTGGATTCGTTCATTAGATAAAATATGATTATAATTAAATGATTCATATCGTAACTCCGGCAGCTCTATCTTACCGACGAGCGCAGCGTTATGTTCCACAACACAACACGCTATCCGTTCTTTACAAAAGTAGAAAACGGAGTACCTATATATTAACGTTTTAAGTCGTAGTTGGGGCCTTCTCATATATATGCTTACTAGCGACCTGCTCGCGGCTTCGCCCGCTTAAACCACAGAATTATTTAATTAACACACTGAATTATGTTCGTGTTTTGATATATCTATAATGTATGTTTGCAACGCAATGAAGATTTTTAATGAGAAAGTTATTAAAACTTTAGGTCGCATTTTCGTACCTCCCATAAGAATCTTCAATTGAATGTTTGAAATAAAAACACAACTTATCGATACTTACAATAAAATACTAACTTATCGGTGTCTGTACATGGAAGATATTACAATTAACATTGTAATAGAACTTGGTCAGTTTGTCTGTGAATTTATTCACGATAATCTCAGAAACAGCTTAACCGATTTAAATCCTTTTTTTGTTTGCATTTTGGCAATCTGCCCTTAAATATTTAATATTAGTTTTATTTTAATCAGCTTCACGC